>CAWUFW010008146.1:600000-923375 GCA_963921515.1 Calotriton arnoldi
GATTGATTTAGGTTTTTAGGGGTGAACCCAAATGACAATGATTGGCTCACCTTTTTTGTAACATTTTTGCTGATGACAAGCCTGAGTAAGGCATCGTAGTCATAACATGTAGGTTACACTTTCTTCAGGAGCCTTTCAATACCACGCTCCTCCACCTTCTGGAAATGAAACTGGGGAAGGTGTGAATTCCTTAGACACCATAGGCTGGTTTTCAAACATTGTTTCCCTGTTATAGCTTGCCGCCTAGCTATAGTTCTCTGTTCTCCTGTGTCTTGCCAGATGTCAGTATTTTTTTTAAAACTTTTTGGGGAAAGATTCTTGTTAGAAATTGGGTTTCTGGTTGGCTAGGGTATGCATCTAAGCCAGGCAGAACCCACCACTCTAGTCAGGGCAAGTAAGTTGCACACCAAAGATGCAATGTGTAAAGTATTTGCGCAACACACTCACACCAGTAAAACAATAAATACACCACAAAAGAGATTTCACACTGGATTATAAAAATATATATAGTGTGGATTGTACATAAAATACAGACCAAAAATGACATAGATCATGAAATACGGTGTATATTATGCAAATCTGACTCAATACTCATTATCCTGACAATGCAGGAATCAAAATGACATTTGTTATAACACTAGGGCATGAAATACAACAGATGATAAAATAAAGACACATGGATCATAGATACTGCACACTTTATTCAAATGCTGAAGTAGTACTCATTATCCTGACAGTGCAAGAATAAATACAACATGCATTAGAACATCAGGGCATGAAATGCAGCAATTAGGCTAGAGGCATGATGCATACATCACAAACTGTCACCATAAGTATGTCAGTAATTATAAGCCCACATAGCACAGGAACTCCATTCACTCTTATTAGTGGGGTTACAGTAATTTTTGTGAGCCAGGCATATAACATAGCAAACACAACAAGATGATGGATGGAGTGCTGAAACATTTCAACCACTCACCCGCAGTCAAGAGATCTGTGTTTATACCATCGTTCTTTTGCTCCCTATGCCACCCCAGTTTGGACCCAGACATATGTAAATTAGTCTTGACCCTGCTCCTCAGGGGCACAGTCCAGCTCGAACTGCCAAGCAAGGTCCTCCCTGGGCCCAAAACAAGCATCCAGGGACCGGTTTCGGGGTAACACCCCTCATCAGTCAGGCTAGCTTGAATCCGGTGGCACAGTGACTGGCGCGCCTACTACCAGTGATATGGTAGTTTTCGCAAGTTACTAGATCAACCAAATTTTTTCCTCCGTCAATGATCCGCCCATTGCGACTGAAACCCAGGAGAAAAGATGCCCCCAAAGCGTGAAGGGACAACCACAATGCCCCATGGGGTGCACTGCTAACTGAGGGGGAATGCACAAACTCAAGGGCCACGTGGGGAGACCTCGTTTGGTCCCCTCCCATGTTTAGTATATCAAGGCAGCCACCCGCAAGGTCACTGTGCAGCTGCTGCCACAAGTACAGCCTATCTTCTTCTTTGAAAGGGGCTGGGCTGTCTGCATTGGTGCTCCGTTGTGGCAGTCTAGCAGGAAAATCATTGGGGCCTGCATCGGCGAGCTCCGTCATTCTGGGGGTGGGCCCTCAGCAGTATTGGCTTCCCCGGCCACCCTAACATTACCCAGGCAACGAGGCCACCAACTTCATAGAGCGAAGACTCGCTCTCAGGCCCGCTGTCCACGGGAATGGAGCTCACCAGGGGTCGGGAGCCAGTGGCTGTTGTCAGCGCTTCCTGCATGACAAACAGGTGTTTACGAGCTGCATAGAGCATGGCTCGTCACCAGATACGGTCTGAGGAAAGCACAGCTGGCGCTGGTCGACAGGAGGCATGTCTTGTCGCCCGATGTAGCTGCAGCTTACAGCAGCTGACACTGGAATCTGTCTAGGATCGGCAGAACAGACTGGAGCTGGACGCCTGTACTCCCAACTTGGTCAGCAACAAGTGCTCACCATGTGCTGGTCTGGATCACTTGGTCAAAGGTGCTCGCCTCTCCCTCAGCGGTGCAGATTTCAAGCGGCAAGGAGCTCAATCCTTACAGAAAACATGAAGCGCTCGACATGTGCTGGGAGTGAAAAGGCAAAGGGGTAATCAGTCAGTCCTGGCCCTTGGAAAACACTAGAGGTTGGGCACACAATGGAAGATAGCAAGCTGCAGGCCAGCACATATGGCAGTTAGCCGGATGGCAGTTTCTCCTGGCAGCACAATAGTGCCCTGGCAGTGTGCAAATTGTAGAGCCAGCAGCATCTGAAGACAAGTCCCACGCAGTGTCTGGTTGGACCAGAGTCTGGGAGCAGCAGGCAGCAGGGCAACAAGTAGGAAGGTTGTCCAGTTGAGTCCTTTTAGCAGCACAGCAGTTGGCAGGTGGCAGGGCAACAGACAGAAAAGCAGTCCAGATGAGTCCTTTAAGTAGCGCAGCAGTCTTTCTGACAGAGGTCCAGTTTTAGATCCCAAAGTGCTCTGAAAACATGGGGTCAGAACCCCTGTACTTGTACTCAAAATTGTCTTTGTTCAAAAGGTGAATTCAAAAGAAACCTTAGAAGTGCACAACACTCCCTTTCAACTCCAGCCCTGGCTTCAGACATCAATAGGGGGTAAATCAGCCCTTTGTGTGAGTTCAGGACACAGCCTATACAAATGTAAAGTGTAAACACCCCTCTCTCTCCAAGCCCATGAAGGCCATTAGTATGCAGATGTAACCCTGTCATACCCAACCGTTCTTGTGTAATGGCTGTCTGGAAAGTATGCACAAAGTGTAGCTGTCACCCAGGCCTAGACGTGGGCTGGAGACAGGCTGCAAAGCACAAAGAGACATGAGCACAGAGAAATGCCCACTTTCTAAAACTGACATTTCTAAATTAGTAATGTAAAATCCAACTACACTAGTAAGCAGGATTTTTCACTATCATTCTAAACATACCAAACATGGCAACACTACTCCTTTCAGATCAGGAATTATCACTTAAACATACATAAGGGAAATCCCAATGCCAGCCTATTAGAGGAATAGGCCTCACAGTAGTGAGAAACACAATAGGCTGTTTGTCACTACCAGGACATGCCACACTATAAAGGCACATGTCCTACTGTTTACTTACACAGCACCCTGCCCGTAGGGCTACCTAGGGCCTACCTTAGGGGTGACCCACAGTTTAAGGCTTGGCAAGTAGTTTTAAATGCCAAGTCAATGTGGCAGTAAACTGCGCATGCAGGCTCAGCAGTGGCAGGCCTGAGAGAGGTTTGAAAGGCTATGTCTGTGGGTGGCACAAGCCTTGCTGCAGGCCCACTAGTAGCATTTAATTTACTTGCCCAGAGTATATGGGATAGCAGTGTACAAGGGAATTTAAAGTAAATAAAAATATGCCAAATAGGTGTAAACCAAGAATTACCATGTTTTAGAGGGAAGAGCACATGCACTTTAGTACTGATTAGCAGTGGTAAAGTGCCCAGAGTCTTAACACCAACAAAAACAGGGTCAGAAAAATAGGAGGAAGACAAAACATTTGTGGCTAACCCTGCAAAAAGGGCCAGGTCCAACAATTCTGTATTCCTTAAGGATTCAGCAGTGCAGGATGATAGGCATATAAGAATAAAGAGACTGTAATAATTGTGCAAGTTATTTGGGTTTTTTGCTAACACTTTCGATTTTGTTATTACAGGATTGCTTTTTTCTTTTAATAAGGCCTTGTTATATTTCCTTAGTTTGCCCTTGAACGTACGTGATCCTTTTATACCATTAATTCATTCTGATCTTCTACAATGGTGCTTAATTTCACTGGTGTAGGGTGTAACCCAGGGAAGGGAGAGGAATCTAGTAATCTTTGTCCTGGTCGGAGTAATTGTGTTGCGAACCAAATGCAAAGTCTCATTAAAATCATAAAATATAGGCTTCTCAATTAAATCTACTTTGACAGAAATAGATTGATCATTAATTACTAATAGCGCATCCCACACAAGTATGTTTGTTTGTGCTTCTACATTTCCTGCACATTACATCTGAATGGAAATTATAGAGAGCTAAGTCTCCTGCCTGTTATGGACAAAAAGGAAATATACGTTTATCTTTGAGTCAAGACACCGTGAGTATCTTCCTTGGGAGGAAATTTTAAAATATTCTTCCTCTGAAAAATGTCCATGGGATATAAAGACTCTAATGAAGCCTCATGACCAGGAGCAATGTTTAAAAAAAAATAATTGGCTTCAAATCCTCTTAAAAATGACACCATGGCCCTGTGGACAGGGAGACACTGGACTTCCCACCAGTGTAAAATGGATCAACTGCGGATCCTGGTTTATAGCCATCTTTGGGCCACACATAGTCCTGATCAGCAAACAACAGATGTATTGAACAGAAACAAAGGCCCACATTTATGGAGCCTGGTAGAAGTAAACTCCCACCATGCCCACATTTCACCCGTCAGACAACCGGGTTAGAAAAAGGCAGTCGTTTAGAGGGTGGGGTGCCAAAGGGAAATGGACCTGCCAGGAGGAATGTTTTTTGTCTTGTAGACACCATGACATGTCCATTTAGCACCTTAAACCTTTTAGTAGGTATGCACTGCCACCCTGGTGGCTGCTGAGACAACCACCCTTCCACATCATTCCTTTGACCTACAGACTCTCAGTGAGTCTCCTGCCCACCTGGCCAATCACGTTATGGTTGGTCGAGGTAAACACAGGTGTTTCCCAGCCTTGGATGTGAGTTTCCATCTGTCCCCAATGTGTGGGGGTTGAACTCTGTTAACCAGTTAGCCCTCTTTCTCCAAATCTACACGGACATAAGCTCGCATACCTGAGAGGGGGTGGGTGGGAAGGACTGAAGTGCAGTGGAGAAAAAGCTCCCTGAAGCCTTCCTTCTAACTCAGGCAGAGATTGCGTAGGAGCAATAACATGCTTAGATATTGACGGAAACAAAAACCTTTCATCGGAAGACACTGAGCACATTTTAATAAAGAATTCTCCCAATCCATTTGCAGCTAGTAACTCCAATTCCAAAAATATGTGTTCCTATTAAAAAACAGCCAGGCAGAATGTTTTTGTCAGAAGAAATCTTGCCACTGGAGACTTGCAATGCTTTTATAAACTGCTCTGTGATTTCTTTAAGTGGAACGAGTACGAAACTCGCCATAGCAATTGAGGGGCTTATTTACAAGGCCCTTGCGCCACTTTTGCGTCATTTTTAACATGGAAAAAGTGATGCAAAAGTGGCGCAAGGGGCTTGTAAATCTGCCCCTGAATATTTATGTTTACATAAAAAAAAAACGTTGTCTCTTTTTTAGAGCATTACTCACAGCTTACTAATGTGTGCCACGACTTGCTCGGTCAGGAAACAAACCGAAAAGGAATGTGTGCACCGTTGTTTCAGTTTCCTGGATGTCATGTAATTAAACGCTTCATTCTTAGCGGTTCCTGTCAGCTGCCAGCTCATGGGGTGATTGCATTCTAAATTAACACTGTACCAAGCAAAAACAAACATAATCTGGAGATCTCGTAATAGGCATCTGATTGAAATCAGAAATTGTGATGTTACCATGCAATAGAGATGTCTCTGTGTTGTCTCTCCAGCCCAATTAATTAACTAGAAAATACTGGCTCAATCAAGGCTAAATTTGAAAAAAAAAGAGAATGTAGTATGTGCAGGGATCTTCATTTTTCCTAGGAGACCACCGCCGGAGCTGGAGAATGGCAGGATTGCTGAACCCCTGCATTCCACCTTTGTCACTGTTTGCCTAGCTTATGGCAAAAAATAAGCCATGGTCCCCAAAAATGAGTGCTGCTGCCCCCCACATGCAATAAGTGCACATTTTGAGGAATGGATAGATAATGTACAGTAATAGCGAAGTCAATTAAAACCTTATTGATGAGGCAAATCCTCTCAAACGTTTTCCCACCTTGGATTGTGAGGGACACCTTTTCGGCCTGTTTGTGCGATATGTTTGATGTATCAAGATGCTCAAAAACCTTGGACATCTCTCAGAACTGAGGATCTCTTTATTCCTGGAGCTGCACCATGGGCTTCGCTCTTGAACTGGGCCAGACTGGCCTTTTATCACATTGGCATTTTCTTGATGGGCTGGAGCCTTTGGAGGTCAGTTTTGAGAGCATGTGGGCATTGCTATTGTATCTGTCACTTTCACAAGCTTCCCAAGGTTAATTAAAGAAGGCACGGGCGGGAGGGGGGGTCCAGAGAAAGAGAAAGTGAGCAAAGGAGGTGGAGAGAAAGAGATCAGAGAGGAAGGAGGGCCATAGGAGTGAAACAGAGAGAGAATGGATGGATGGAGAGAGAGAGATGGAGCTATGAGAGCAAGGCAGCAGGGCTGGTTTGAGCATTTTTGCCAAGGTTGGTTTGGCATCCCCAGTCCAACCCTGCTCTTGAAACACCACCTCTTCAAGCAGTATCTTAGGAGGACAGTCCAAGTGTAAATAGTCAAACCACTCTACCATGACTGTGAACCAACAGTAGTGTGGAAAGACCTTCCACATGAGTGTTGTAGTACCAACATGTCTAAAGGACCTCGCCTCCCTATCTTCCAAGGATTCCTATCTTGCTTGATGCAATGCCTTATGAATCAACTCTTGGGATGGAATTACGAGCTGTGTGATTTCACAGGTGTCATAAAACCACACATCCACTATTAACTAAAAACAGAAATAAAAATGTAGTCAGTATGAGTATGACATGCATTTACTTTTTTTTTTAGTTCAAAATATTTTATTGAATTTTCATAATAAACAAGTAACAGACAATACAAAAAATATTATTCTAAATCGAAAATACCTAGATATAGTAAAGAAGATTAACAGGCATATCAATTGAATTACATTAGGTATGATAAAATAAGTATTCTTGGAAAACATAAAAAGGAAAGGAGGGAAAGGGATCAATAATGATTCGAATTACATTGTCTATAAATAGAGCTACAATATGAATCAGTTAATATACTATATTATCAATAAAAAGCTAAATTAGTTATACATATACCGTTTAAGAAGATATGTATACATCAACAGGAATCCAAAAAGCATGAAAAGAATTGGAGTTATGATTGAGCCCAGTTAAGGACAATTGAGCTCCTTTTCTTGTAAAAATAACCCATGACCACCAAGCATGTACTGATAATAGCGAGACATCTTTCCAGCAAAAAGTAATAGATTTTAAAGCAGCTGATATTAGGAAATTAAAAAGTTTACCTTCTAAGTCATTTAAACTATGTGAAAGAAGAGCAGATTTGCAAATTAACATATTGTAAGAAACATGTAGTCCATAAACAATTAAATAAGATATATGAGTTGGTTTGATAAAGTGAAACAGGCAGCCAACCAGAAATACTATTAAGCCAAATATCCTTCCATATATCAATGGATAGTGAAAGTGAAAGTTCATTATTCCAAAATACTGAAAGCATATTAATGTTGCTACCTAGAGAATTAGATAATTTTTATATAAAATAGAAACACCATGTGATGAAGTAGAGACAGTTTGAATGTAAATTGATAAATCAGCTTTAACATTAGAGGGAATATCTTGAGGAAAAGAATCTAAAATGGAATTACATAAATGTTCATATTTAGAAAAATCAGCTTGAGGTAAATTAAATCTTGTTCGTAAAATCTCAAATGATAAAAAGCATTGTTTGAATATATATCTTTAAGATAAAAAATACCAGCATTAATCCATGAATACCAGTAACTAACATTCCTATTCAGTTTGATAACATTGCTATACCATAGTGACATGTCTTCAGTAATAGACATAGGAGATAGAAAAATTGAATCTATATAATTAAAAATCATTTTAGTGGACTTTAGTATAACGGATTTATGCAAAACTGATGACCTATTAGACATAGTTAACAAAGTGGGGAGTGGAAATGGATTTACCAATGATTTCTCAATATCAAGCCAAATAGGAGAATTGTTTAAATAGGACTGATTAAACCATATGGAACTTTGTTTTAAAATAAAGGCTTTGTGGTAGAGGAAAAAGTCTGGCAATCCAAACCCAGCATTACATTTAGGCATTTTTAATTTTTATAACTGATACGAGGCGGTTTACAGTTCCAAAGAAATCTGGATAAAATTCTATCAACATCTTTGTAAAACTTTAATGAAAATTGAGTAGGAATCATGACGAGGGTGTAGAAAATTTTTGGAGCAATTGTCATTTTAATGGAATCCATTCTACCCCACCATGAAAGATGTAATGAAGACCATTTAGACAATTTATCTTTTATATAATTTAAAATAAAGTTACAGTTCAATGTTATTGTTGATTTTATAGAGGATGAGAATAAAATCCCAAGATATTTCAATTTATCCTTTTGCCAAATAATATCAGTCATAGGTATCATATCAGGGGTACAGTAAATGTTTAAGGGGAAAAATTCAGTTTTGTTAGTATTTAATTTATATCCGGAGACTGTAGAATATTTTTTGATAATCTCTAATAGGAAAGGGAATGAGATTATAGGGTCACTAATAAATAGGAGTACATCATCTGCATAAGCTAAAGTTTTTATAGTAACATCTTTAATATTAATTCCTTTAATATCATCACATTTTCGTATAGCATTGAGAAATGGTTCAATACCAATAAGGAATAAAAGTGGGGAAAGAGGGCAACCTTGTCTTGTACCTCTAAAAAGTGAAAATTGATTCGAGATTTGGCCATTGATAAATAAACGAGCAGTAGGGGCATAATACAGAGCAGAAATCATGCGAATAAATGCCTCACCAAAATTAAATGACATCAAGGTATTAAATAAGAATTGCCAATGAATTTTATCAAAAGCTTTCTCAGCGTCTAAGGCCAGTATTCCTGAAGGTAAAGTTAAATTGGGAGCTTGTTCAATAACATGTAGCAAGGCTCTTGTATTGTTTGCAGAGTACCTATTTTTCATAAAGCCAGATTGATCTGAGTGTATAATAGAATGCATTACAGGAGCTAATCTAGATGCCAATATTTTAGCATATAATTTACAATCTTGATTAATTTGAGATATAGGCCGGTAATTTGACACAATGGTGGGGTCTTTATCTGGTTTGGGAAGCACGACAATTAAAGCCTCAGTAAAAGAGCCTGAAGTAATTCCTGAAGAACCAAAAGAGGTAAAAAGTTGAAATAAAAAGGGCAAAAGTTGTACTTGAAATTCTTTATAAAACTCAGCCGAGATACCATCTGGACCAGGAGACTTATTTTTTTAAGAGATTTTATGGCTAATAAAATTTCATCTGTAGTGATGGGAGAATCTAACCCTATTTTATCTGATTGAGAGATGCTGGGTAAACCACATGTAGTTAAAAAGGAATCAATTAAAGAGGCATCCTGAAAATCAGGCTTGTTATATAGATTAGAGTAAAAATCCAGAAATTCATTAACAATATCATTGTGAGATAAAGCAATTTTGCCACTAGGTCCATGAATAGAGTTTATTTGAGATTTGCTCTTTTTTATACGTAAATAATTGGCTAGGAGTTTCCCAGATCTGTTGGCATTAAAACGAAATTTGGCTTTAGAGTTAGAAATCTGAATGCCAGCTCTTCTGCTAAGTATTGAATTAAATTCATACCGAAACTTTTGCAGTTTAAGTCTATATTGAGGATCATTAGACGTAATGAAAAGTCTCTCAAATTT
Organism: Calotriton arnoldi; assembly: GCA_963921515.1. Classification (NCBI taxonomy): domain Eukaryota; kingdom Metazoa; phylum Chordata; class Amphibia; order Caudata; family Salamandridae; genus Calotriton; species Calotriton arnoldi. Next base: position 609,655 of record CAWUFW010008146.1, read on the forward strand.
CGCAATTTGTTTTTCTATATTTTTAATATTATTATTGAAGGATTTATTTTCATAGGCCATAATGGAAATGGTTACACCTCTAAGGTATGCTTTAAAAGCATCCCATCTATTAACCATAGAAGTGGTACCTTCAGGATTAAGTAGGAAATAATCTTGAATTGCAATTAAGAGTTTTGGTTTATTATGTTCATTAAGAACAATATCAGTATTCATTCTCCATCTGGATTTGTTTATAAAAGATGAATTCAAATTCAAAACAAAAGAAATTAAAGCATGATCAGAAATATCAATGTTGCCAATGTTAGGAGAACTCACGGATTGAATTAATTGTCTAGAGACCAATAAATAATCAATTCTAGAATGAGAGTTATGTGGGTTTGAAAAAATGTAAAACTTTTTTCTGTAGGAAAATGTAGGCGCCATATATCAACTAATTTAGTGGTTTGAATAAATAATCTGAAAGCATGAAAAACCTTAGGAGGGTGAAATTTAGTACAGGATAATCTATCTAATAGAGGATCAGCTATGACATTAAAATCACCTCCTACAATTAACGGAACTGTACCCAATTTCAGGACCTCAGTAGTAAGGTTAGACCAAAAAGAGGGTCGTCCGCCGTAGGACCGTAAACATTGAGTAAAAAGATGACTGAATCATGTATTTTAATTTTAACTATAATATATCTCCCATCAGCATCTGAAGTTTTATTCAGAATTTGGCAGTGTAATTTTTTTGCAAAAAATATAGCAACCCCATTTTTTTTCCATTAGCAGGAGATGAAACAATAGTATCAACCCATTTTTTCTTCATATAATCTAAGATTTTATCATCTATATGAGTCTCTTGAATAAAACAAATATCTGCCTTGCAACTACCTAGATAATCTAAAATGTTTGTGCGCTTAACTGGATGGCGCAAACCTTTAACATTTTATGAAACTACTTTAATATTATGTAAGCTAGCCATAATAAAAGAGAGAAAGAGAAAAGATAAAGAGGAGGAGAGTGAAAAATACAAAGAGGTTGTGAGAAAGTAGTAGCTCTAGAACAGGGAAGATGAAAGGGAAAAAATAAAACATGGAAAAAACGACAAACAGAATACATTAATATCAGGAGTGAAACGCACACATGCTCAACAAGCATGACCGATACCGTTGGAGCCCGATGAAGAATAACTCAGTAATTTGTCAAAAAATACATAACTGGAAACAATCAAGTAGTAGAGTCATGAGTATCCATTAAATGCTGCGACTGTATATCCAGAAATTGTTTCAGTTCTTGAGGACGCTGAAAGGATTTCGAAAAGTTATCTTTCCAAATACGCATTGTTGAGGGATCAAAAAGACCATACTTGAAACCAAGACTTCTTAGTTGCGGACGAAGAGCAGTGAATTCTTTGCGAACAGAAACAGTCTCCTTGGCGAAATCTTGATGGATAAATATTTTATTCCCATCGACCATCAACGAAGGAATTTCTCTTGCTGCTTTCCTAATCAAAACCAAATGGTGATGACGGAGAACTTTAAAGATCATTTGTCGAGGTTTTGTGTGTTGAGGGTTGCGATGAGAAGGAATCCTGTGAGCCTTATCAATTTCAAATTTTTCTGGAAAACTGATTTTCAACAGGCCAGGAATCAAAGTTTCCAGATATAATCTGCAGTTGTCCCCTTCAACATCTTCTGGTAGATTGAAAATGCGTAGATTATATTGTCTATTGCGGTTTTCCATATCTAAAAGGAGTGTAGACATGGGTGATATTTTCGCCATAAGTGGGGTAAAAGCGTCTATTTTAACCTTATTATCTTGTATTTTAATTGAGTTGTCAGAAATTTTCATTGATAAGCAAGCCATTTCTTTGCGTACATTTTTAATCTCTGACGCAATGGTATCGGTACTAACACGAAGTGCTTGAATTTCTTCTAAAATTAAAGATAAGGAAGGTTCAGATGCCTCTACCGCTTTTGATTTGATAGGCGGAGATGAAACCTGCTGTCTCCTTTTATTATGTAGAGAATTTTTATTTTCCATTTTGACGTAAAAAGGAACCAATTTGCAATTAAATATAATGTTTGTAAGAAGGTATAATATTCTTGGTGCTCAAATCCTTCAAAAAACTGGTGCAGCAGCTAAAATGGTCTGTGGGAGTGGCTAGGCCCAAGCCAGGCCCTTTCTTAGGTGCTTACTCCGCCCCCTGACAGACAAGCCTGGCAGTACCTGAAGGCAGACTGGGAGCAGGAGCCTGATGCAAGAAAACACCACTTCCGCCGTCCAGGGGCACTCAAAAACGACCCTCAGCACAGGTACCAGCTTTAATACTCCAGCGACTTCTTCATAGCAGTAATTTGATTAGAATTTCGTCGTTTTTATCGAAAAACGGGCGAAAACGCGGAGGAGCTCACCGGGAGGCGGCCATCTTGTTTCGCGCGCTCGCGCGTCTGATGACATGCATTTACAAATATACCTTTATACTCTATATCAATATGTAACATATAATAACATATAAATCACCGCTTAAACACAAAGGGACTGTCTCAACTTGGGCAAGGCAAAACATCTGTTATTCTGGTGCAATCGTGTGTAGTTTTAGGAATTTTGCATTATGCCTGTAATGTGAAGTTTCTGGAAATGTGTCACGTGGAGTAATTACACCATGTTTGCAGCAAAATGTTAGTGCAGGAGTACAGGAACAATGTGAATGACAAGAATATGAGTGACTGTTTTTTGGGCCACTTTGTTTTTACACTTTATTTTAGCACAAAATGTGTCCTCTCGCCCAATATGAACATGTCAATGGATATTACACCAAAATGTAGTGCTAAATACTAGTTTTGCATACTTTCACTTAATTTTTGCAGTATTTTGCATATTTACGCAAAAGCAAATTATGCACACTTCGCACCCCAGTCTCAACTCCACAACCTCACCTCAGCGTGTAATCACACACAGGTTAACGTACCTGAATAACCAAAATGCAAATATTTAACTATTCTTACAGAGTAGGAGAGTCACTATTAGGTTACATAAAAAATATAACATACATTATTAATAAAAATCTGTTTTGTAATTTTTGAACATATTGTGACAAAAACAGTAGCTCCATAGCAACTCATTATAAAAAATATTTTACTCACATAATGTAATTGTCGAAATTCATAATTTACTTCGTTACAAAATAATCAAAACTAATGTCAACAGCAGTACCACTGAATGTTGTCATCAGTGAAGTCATTAATATCCTTTGGCATATCAGTAGGGATGTCATTAATTAAGTAATTTTACATGTCAATTGTGATGTCTTATATGATGTTATAAGTATTGAATGACAGGGCCACAATTGATAGTTTGTTTACCTAACCATAACTGGTAAATATCAGTAGTATTTAGGCTTTGTTTTCTAACTATAATTTCACTTCAACTGTTTTTTTCTAAGGTTGTTTTTAAACATATATTGAGGTTTTATTACCAATGCTAATCTCAACTTCACTTCAATCTTCAATCTTCAATCTTCCGGTTTTTCAATACATTTCTGGATGTTTTGTTCATATATCACCTTCATCTGTTCCTTGCGCTTGTCCTTCTTGACAAGCATGTGCACTGGGGGTTGGCAGCTGGACGTGGCCTTCTGCTAAGCCCTTTGCCCAACCGTTCACATGTGGCCAGTGCCACTGGCAGCTTGTGTAATTATGGTCAGTGTTCTATTGAGAATAATTCACTTTGAGTTCAATCCACTTTGGGTTCGGCATGCTAGAATTTTGCTCAAGGAACTCAATAGCATATATATATATATATATCACGAAACACTCCCCACCATCGTTTTTGAACAAATAGGAGCACGGACCACCTGATGAATGCTACAAGATTTCTTTATTGCTCCATGTGCAAATCAGCCATTACGCGTTTCAGCCCCCAAGGGGCCTTGATCACATGACGTGCTACACAGATTGGTTTCGCTTTTTATAAATATATGATATTATCTACTGGCGGTCGCCAGTAGATAGTTATAGGTAGGACCTATTTTCCATAGGAAATCCGCAACATTCTATTTGAAATAACTTTGGCGCCGGTTGACGAATCTTCGTGAAATTTTCAAACCTGTTGGGGCGCTCCGGTCCACTCCTATCCTGAAAGTCTCGGGGTGATTCATCAAGTGGGGGCCGAGAAAAAAGGGGGGTCCCAAAACGCGTTTTCCCCATGCAATTTTCCATAGGAACCTTTAGTCGCAGCTACAGCCCGAACTGCTGAACGGAATTACACCAAATTTGGCAAATAGGTAGCCCTTGGTTCAGTGTCGTGCCTTTTGCTTAAATGGTGTAAATCCGTTCAGTAGTTCCTGAGAAAATCAAAAGTAAATTCACATATATATATCTATGGCCGAGTAGGGTCCGCGTACCCTCCCGATCACGAGCTGCATGCTAATTGGCTGTCAAGTGGCTGTCAACACTCCAAATCAGGAAGTATTGGCAGCCATTTTATGTCTCGGTAGAACCGAGGGACAGAAACAAGTGCGCAAAACGCACAAAGGGGGCAGGGTAGAAACACCCTGACCCCCTAGGTCTGCTCAGGGGGTCCCACAAGGACTCCCTGGGCAGAAAAGAGCATTTAAAAAAAAAAAAAATCGGCAGGATGCGCTTAGGGTGCCCGGATCCCACCGAGAAAAAAAAGAAACAAGTGCGCAAAACACACAAAGGGGGCAGGGTAGAAACACCCTGACCCCTAGGTCTGCTCAGGGGGTCCCACAAGGACCCCCTGAGCAGAAAAAAGCATTTTTGTTTTTTTTAAATCGGCGGGATGCGCTTAGGGTGCGCGGAAAAACAAAACGAAGCGCAGTCTAGGCCAACTAGCCCACCAGGTACCTCCAGTAAGCGCCACGGAGCTGCGTTGCAGAGTGTTGTAAAAAGGGCCGTGGCATCTGAACACCTCTCTGCAACGCAGCTCTCTGGCGCATACTGGAGGTATCTGGTGGGCTAGTTGGCCCCTAGGGACCCTCAGGATTGAGGAGGAATTAATTCTCCAACTTAAAACGCGCCACAGGGCGTGTTTGCAGACATGTCACCTCAGGCCCCACCCCCTTCCTTCACCATTGTGCAAATATTCCTCTAAAATCAGCCGAACTACGAATTCCGATTTACTCATCTGTTATCAGGAGAGACCTCAGTGCTGCATCTTTGAGCCCAGTACTGATCCTGAAAAGTAATTTTAACCGTACTTATCAGTTACTTGATTTCCTTCCATAGGCTAACATTGACTGGTTTCACTTGGAAATTCTTCTAAGTGTGGAGTTTTGGAACTTTATAATATTCCTCTTAAATCAGACGAACTACGAATTCCGATTTACTCACCTGTTATCAGGAGAGACCTCAGTGCTGCATCTTTGAGCCCAGTACTGATCCTGAAAAGTAATTTTAACCGTACTTACCAGTAACTTGATTTTCCTTCCATAGGATATCATTGCCTGCTTTTTGCTGAAAAAGTTTCTAAGTGTCGATTTTTGAAACATACAAATATTCCTCTAAAATCAGCAGAACTATGAATTCCGATTTACTCACCTGTTATCAGGAGAGACCTCAGTGCTGCATCTTTGAGCCCAGTACTGATCCTGAAAAGTAATTTTAACCGTACTTACCAGTAACTTGAATTTCCTTCCATAGGCTAGCATTGACTGGTTTCACTTGGAAATTCTTCTAAGTGTGGAGTTTTGTAACTTTATAATATTCCTCTAAAATCAGCTGAACTACGAATTCCAATTTACTCACCTGTTATCAGGAGAGACCTCAGTGCTGCATCTTTGAGCCAAGTACAGATCCTGAAAAGTAATTCTAACCGTACTTACCAGTAACTTGAATTTCCTTCCATAGGCTAACATTGACTGGTTTCACTTGGAAATTCTTCTAAGTGTGGAGTTTTGGAACTTTATAATATTCCTCTAAAATCAGCCGAACTACGAATTCCGATTTACTCACCTGTTATCAGGAGAGAACCCAGTGCTGCATCTTTTAGCCCAGCACTGACCCTGAAAAGTAATTCTAACCGTACTTACCAGTAACTTGTATTTCCTTCCATAGGAATCCATTGTCTGGTTTTCAGCAGAAAAGTTTCAAAGTGTCGATTTTCACAAACTACAAATATTCCTTAAAAATCCCCTGTATGACTTAAACGCATTCTTTCAACTGTTTACAGGAGATGCACCAGTGCTGGATCCAGGATCCACCACTGAGTAAGAAAAAGTAATGATAACCCTACTTACCTGCTAAGTGAATTTCCTCCCATAGGATAACATTGGTGATTCTATGTGAAAAAGTTTCTGTCAACTTTTAAAATACAATAATATTCCATAAAAATCACTACTGTAACCAAAACGCTTTTACTCAACTGTTTACAGGAGATGTCCCAGGACTGAATCTAGGATCCAGTCCTGTGGTTAGAAAAGTAATCTATAAAGTAACTAATTGCATTTAACTAGAAATTCACATTGAGCTCAATGTTGCATTGTGTTTAAAATTGTGTTGCCCATTGCAACAACTGTAACTACTGTACTTAAAAGTCTATTGCCTATTTGCAAAGTATTTAAACTAAAGTAATTCATTCTGAGAAAGTATATTTTGTAATGTAATGTATAATGTAATTACAATGTAATTTAAAAAATGAAATATCTAAAAATAAATAGTTTAAAAAAATGTAGTAAATCAGTATCAAAAAATAAATATAACAATTAATACATTTAAAAATTGTCATTTACAAAACCTTTGAAATTCACTGAAAAAAACCATAGGTTTCAGACATGTTATAGTTAGGAATTAGCATTTAAAAACCTTTGAAATTCACTGAAAAAACCATAGGTTTCAGGCACGTTTTAGTTAGAAATTAGCATTTAAAAAACCTTACAAACTCACTGAAAAAACCATAGGTTTTAGGGACAGTTATAGTTAGTTGGACATTGCACTCGTACAAAACCCATGAAATTCCCCCGTTATAGTTAGTTCAGCTAACTATAACTCGCGCCCCGCAATGTACTGCTGATGACGTCATATATTACATCACTCATGACATGGTCAGTGACATCACTGATGACATCACTGATGACATCTCAAATGACATCACTGATGACATCACTGATGATATCATCAAAGTGATAATCTGATGCACCTCCTCACACCCTAATATAACCTTTGATACACCCACTCTAAATTACAGACTGCCATTCGCAAAAACATAGACACTCCAACACCAATAACTACATACCCACTCACTGATTCTTAGGTCTACACACACATCCACTCACTCACCCGTACAGTTACTCATACTTACGGTCACTCAGTACAGGACTATCATATGCACTCATACTCCTATATAGACACTCAAACACTGCATCTCATCCATAGAGGTACTCACACACCTAGTCAGTCATGCAAATAATTAAACACACTGCCATTTACTCACCTATACAGTTATACACACACCAGCTCACTTACTCATACAAATACTAGCACATTCTTACGCTCTTATACAATCAGTGATACAAGCACACACTCATCCATACAGTAACTCTCACAATCACACACTCTTGCTTATAGCTATTTATATACTCCAACACACATATATACTGCCTTTCACATATGTAGTTACTCACACATGTACCACTGGGACATACATTCACTCACTAACACACTCTTACACACACTTACCCACCCATACAGTCTATCACAGATGCACTCTTGAAACCATCCACCCAGTGAATCACCCACTCATACATCTATGCACAGAGTCGCACACACCCCACCCACACAAACACTCAGGCACCCATACAGATACTCAGACAACCAATCAATAACTCATATAGACACTCATGTAGCTATTCACAAACCCATGCAGCCACTTACACAGCAACAGACAGACGGATACAGACATTCACCCAGTTTAGTCACTAACCCATGCATTCAGTAAGATACGTTTAATCACTCACTTATAGAGTTAGTCACGCACCTACTAAATCATACCTACCGGGTTTGAACAGCCGAATACGATTTCGCGCAGGAGCGTGCAACTTAAGAAACCCTAATAATTACAAGGGATCCTGAATCAGCACACTTTCTGATGGGGAAAGTGGACAATGATATACATCCGTCTTTTTAAGGAGGCTAATTAGTTTGGCCATTGCCAGAGTCAAACATTTGTCCAGATACTTTACATGCGATAGGAGGGTCATTGAGTAATGCACCAATACAGATTGTCTTTTATTTGAAGAGTCCATCTGTTTACCCTTCACCACCAAGCTAAAATATCGAAGCATACTCTAAAGAAGAAATAGGAGGTATCGACCCCTATCACCCAGGAAGCATAAGCTTAGTGTTGAAGGAGCAGTTACCATTGCCCTAGAGAGGTTTTTTAATCCATTATATGTGTATTATTATTGGTTTGGAGAGTACAATAAATTTTTATGTCTTGAAAAAGATGGTGATATAAGAGTCCATCGAAACGCGTCGACGCCCAGTTGAAGAGTACACAATTTGTTAAGTGGCTAGACCAAGGAGTATTTTATGAATTAAACAATACCAGGTTCTAGCCCGTAAAGTTTTGCTCTACGAATGTGTACACCATTTATGACATAGTGCTTTTCTGTCTTGTGATTTGTACTCTCTTTTTCTTATTCACAGTGTGTGCTTTTAAATTGTACAAATAGGATTTGTTTTATATGTCTGTGTTAATATTCTATGTACAACATTTATTACATTTTGCAAAATTACCTTCAATTTTTAATTGTGTACCTTAAAGGGTTTTATTAACAAATCGATTTGTATTGTTATACAACTGTTGTTGTCAGGATTATCTGTTAGGAATATACGGTCTCACTTCCAAAGAATGTAGAGGTTGAGAGTGAGTGGAATAAGTTTGAGTGTATAAGAGACACAGGTATATTTTCCCCAAAGGATAAAACTTTTGTAATACCCATACAGATACTCAGACAACCAATCAATAACTCATATAGACACTCATGTAGCTATTCACAAACCCATGCAGCCACTTACACAGCAACAGACAGACGGATACAGACATTCACCCAGTTTAGTCACTAACCCATGCATTCAGTAAGATACGTTTGATCACTCACTTATAGTTAGTCACGCACCTACTAAATCATCCATACAGACACTTATACACCCACTCATTCTTCAATACGCCTTTCCCTATATATATTAAAAATATTTAAACTTTACAGAAACACACAGTCACTGGATGATGTCATGAGTGATGTCATCAGTGATGTCACTGACCATGTCATGAGTGATGTAATATGTGACGTCATCAGCAGTGCATTGCGGGGGCGCGAGTTATAGTTAGCTGAACTAACTATAACGGGGGAATTTCACAGGTTTTGTACGAGTGCAATGTCCAACTAACTATAACTGTCCCTAAAACCTATGGTTTTTTCAGTGAATATATATATATATATGAAACATATGGAAAATCATTGTATCCAAAAGCATTTATGCAATTATTGTTGATAACATCATGGTTATTTTATACAGAAGTATGTACTGTATTTTTATAAAATCATGGCGCAAAAAAACACATATTAGGTGGATTTACTTAAAAGTTATGAACATTTTGAATTTACGCAGATATTGATAATAAGGATACAAATGAAGTAATTGAAATGTTTCTTCTATGTCTATTACTATGACCATTGCACATTGTCACTTTAAATAGGTATCCCACAAGCTGTAGCGCTGTCATGTGATCAAGGCAGGGATCTGCCGAAACGCGTCATGGCGGTTAGACTTTTTGGTGTAATAAATTAAAATTGCACAGAATTTGGGTCTGCTCTTGTTTATATTCCCATGGAGAGGATTTGAAAAACAACGAGCAACTTACATATATATATATATATATATATTATCTACTGGCGGTCGCCAGTAGATAGTTATAGTTAGGACCTATTATCCATAGGAAATCCGCGACATTCTATTTGAAATAACGTTGGCGCCGGTTGACGAATCTTCGCGAAAGTTTCCAACTTGTTGGGGCGCTCCGCTCCGCTCCTACCCTGAAAGTCTCGGGTTGATTCGTCAAGCGGGGCCGAGAAAAAGGGGGTCCCAAAACGCGTTTTCCCCATTCATTTTTCCATAGGAACATTTAGTCGCAGCTACAGCCCGAACTGCTGAACGGAATTACACCAAATTTGGCAAAGAGGTAGCCCTTGGTTCAGTGTCGTGCCTTTTGCTTAAATGGTGTAAATCCGTTCAGTAGTTCCTGAGAAAATCAAAAGTAAAGTCACATATATATCTATGGGCGAGTAGGGTCCGCATACCCTCCCGATCACGAGCTGTATGCTAATTGGTTGTCAAGTGGCTGTCAACACTCCAAATCAGGAAGTGTTGGCAGCCATTTTGTCCGAGGACAGAAACAAGTGCGCAAAGCGCAAAAGGGGGCAGGGTAGAAACACCCTGACTCCCTAGGTCTGCTCAGGGGTCCCACAAGGACCCCTGGGCAGAAAAAGCATTTTTTTTAAAATCGGCGGGATGCGCTTAGGGTGCGCGGATCCCGCCGAGAAAAAAAAAAGAAACAAGTGCGCAAAACGCACAAAGGGGGCAGGGTAGAAACACCCTGACCCCCTAGGTCTGCTCAGGGGGTCCCACAAGGACCCCCTGGGCAGAAAAAAGCATTTTTTCAACAACAAAAAAATCGACGGGATGCGTTTAGGGTGCGCGAATCTCGCCGAAGAAAAAAAACGAAGCGCGGTCTCCCGCGCTCGTTAGTTAATTGCCCCCGGGTGGGCCAAGTCCCGGGGGCAAGGGGGGGTATTTATAATATGTGGGGGGCCTCTAAGGCCCCCCAAGTCCCGGGGACCGCCACCCCCGGGCTTTAAAATAAATGGTGCGGGAGGGCTCTCGGCCCTCCCGCACCTCCCGGGCTTCTTGAATTATTTTTTTATAGATTTACCTGTGTGGGGGGCTCGAGCCCCACCACACACCCCCGGGACCGCCACCTCCCCGGGGCACTAAAAATGTCAATATGGGGGTCCATTACGGACCCTCAGAGCCCCGGGGACCACCACCTCCCCGGGGCTTTGTCAATGGAGGGAGGGGGGCCGCGCGGCCCCCCTCCTGGAGCCTGTAATGGCCCTGGGGACCCCCCAGGGCCGGCTCCTGCAGTGTCTCGGGGTGCCTACCCCCGGGACACTGTAGTTTGCTATGACAGGACGGGAGCCTCGCGGCTCCCGTCCTGTCATAGACAACTGCTTTGGATATTGGAAGCGAGAGCAGGAAACCTGCTCTCGCTTCCAATATCCAAAGCAAATTGCTTTCCACATGGGGAGCTGCATGTTAGCAGCTCCCCATGTGGAAAGCAATGCCGGCTCCCAAGGGACGCGGGAGCCGGCGGGACTGTGGGGGATTGGGGACCCCCACAGTCCCCAACGAAGAGGGCCAGCCCCGGGGGATGGGGTCCCCGGGGCAAGTAGTGGCCCAGGAGGGGGCCACGCGGCCCCCCTCCCCAAAAATAATAATTTTAAAAAAATAAAAAAAAATAAAGGCCTGCCACGGGGGATGGGGTCCCCGGGGCAAAAGGAGGCCTGAGGAGGGGGGCCACGCAGCCCCCTCCTTAAAAATTTATTTAAAAGTGTGGCCATGCCCGGGGGGATGGGGTCCCCAGGGCCGGATTCGGCCATGGGAGGGGGCCCGTTTAATTTAAAAAAAAAAAAAGGGATAAGGCCCTGGGGGATGGGGTCCCCAAGGCCCAAAAATAGGAAAAAGTAAGGGGGCCACACAGCCCCCTTGGGGAGAAAAAAACGATCGGGCCGCGGGCCCCGCCTCTTCCTTTACCACTCTGCAAACGCGGCCCCTGGCGCGTTTGCAGATGGGGAACAAATTCCCCTTCAATACTGGGGGCCCTGGGCCAACTAGCCCACCAGGAACCTCCAGTATGCGCCAGGGGCTGCGTTGCAGAGAGGTGTACAGAGGCCACGCCCCTTTTACACCTCTCTGCAACGCAGCTCTGTGGCGCTTTTTGGAGGTACATGGTGAGCTAGTTGGCCCCCAGGGACCCTCAGTATTCAAGGGGACTTAATCCCCCGCCACGGGGCGCGTTTGCACAGTGGTGAAGGGAGGGGCGGGCTTCAGGTGACATGTGTGCAAACAGGCCCCGTGGCGCGTTTTAAGATGGGGAATTAAATCCCCTTCAATCCTGAGGGTCCCTGGGGGCCAACTAGCCCACCAGGTACCTCCAGTAAGCGCCACGGAGCTGCGTTGCAGAGTGTTGTAAAAAGGGGCGTGGCCTAAGAACACCTCTCTGCAACGCAGCTGTCTGGGGCATACTAGAGGTATCTGGTTGGCTAGTTGGCCCCTAGGGACCCTCGGGATTGAGAAGGAATTAATTCTCCAACTTAAAACGCGCCACTGGGTGTGTTTGCAGACATGTCACCTCAGGCCCCACCCCTTCCTTCACCATTGTGCAAATATTCCTCTAAAATCAGCCGAACTACGAATTCCGATTTACTCACCTGTTATCAGGAGAGACCTCAGTGCTGCATCTTTCAGCCCAGTACTGATCCTGAAAAGTAATTTTAACCGTACTTACCAGTAACTTGAATTTCCTTCCATAGGATATCATTGCCTACTTTTTGCTGAAAAAGTTTCTAAGTGTCGATTTTTGAAACATACAAATATTCCTCTAAAATCAGCCGAAATACGAATTCCGATTTACTCACCTGTTATCAGGAGAGACCTCAGTGCTGCATCTTTCAGCCCAGTACTGATCCTGAAAAGTAATTTTAACCGTACTAACCAGCAACTTGAATTTCCTTCCATAGGCTAACATTGACTGGTTTCACTTGGAAATTCTTCTAAGTGTGGAGTTTTGGAACTTTATAATATTCCTCTAAAATCAACCGAACTACGAATTCCGATTTACTCACCTGTTATCAGGAGAGAACCCAGTGCTGCATCTTTTAGCCCAGCACTGACCCTGAAAAGTAATTCTAACCGTACTTACCAGTAACTTATATTTCCTTCCATAGGAATCCATTGTCTGGTTTTTCAGCAGAAAAGTTTCAAAGTGTCGATTTTCACAAACTACAAATATTCCTTAAAAATCGCCTGTATGACTTAAACGCATTCTTTCAACTGTTTACAGGAGATGCACCAGTGCTGGATCCAGGATCCAACACTGAGTTAGAAAAAGTAACGATAACACTACTTACCTGCTAAGTGAATTTCCTCCCATAGGATAACATTGGGGATTCTATGTGAAAAAGTTTCTAAGTGTCAACTTTTAAAATACAATAATATTCCTTAAAAATCACTACTGTAACCAAAACGCTTTTACTCAACTGTTTACAGGAGATGTCCCAGGACTGAATCTAGGATCCAGTCCTGTGGTTAGAAAAGTAATCCATAAAGTAACTAATTGCATTTAACTAGAAATTCATATTGAGCTCAATGTTGCATTGTGTTTGAAATTGTGTTGCCCATTGCAACAACTGTAACTACTGTACTTAAAAGTCTATTGCCTATTTGCAAAGTATTTAAACTAAAGTAATTCATTCTGAGAAAGTATATTTTGTAATGTAATGTATAATGTAATTACAATGTAATTTAAAAAATAAAATATCTAAAAATAAATAGTTTAAAAAAATGTAGTAAATCAGTATCAAAAAAATAAATATAACAATTAATACATTTAAAAATTGTCATTTACAAAACCTTTGAAATTCACTGAAAAAAACCATAGGTTTCAGACATGTTATAGTTAGGAATTAGCATTTAAAAAACCTTTGAAATTCACTGAAAAAACCATAGGTTTCAGGCACGTTATAGTTAGAAATTAGCATTTAAAAAACCTTACAAACTCACTGAAAAAACCATAGGTTTTAGGGACAGTTATAGTTAGTTGGACATTGCACTCGTACAAAACCCGTGAAATTCCCCCGTTATAGTTAGTTCAGCTAACTATAACTCGCGCCTCGCAATGCACTGCTGATGACGTCATATATTACATCACTCATGACATGGTCAGTGACTCCCATTTTTAATGGGAGGGGGGCTGCGTGGCCCCCCTTCCCTTGGCCACTTTTGGCCCCGGAAACCCCATCCCCCGGGGCCTGTGCATTTTTTTTTTTTTTTTAATAAAAAAAAAATAAAACGGGAAGGGGGCCGTGTGGCCCCCTTTTCCTGGGCCTGTATTGGCCCCGGGGACCCCATCCCCGGGGCATGCCCTCGATTTTTTTTTATTATTTTGGAGGGGGGCTGCGTGGCCCCCCTCCTCAGGCCATTTAAGGCCCCGGGGACCCCATCCCCCGGGGCCGGCCTTGCCCTTTTTAAAAAAAAAAAATTAATTTGGGGAGGGGGCTGCGTGGCCCCCTCCCGGGCCACTTATGGCCCCGGGGACCCTATCCCCCGGGGCCTGGCCTCTCGTTGGAGACTGTGGGGGTCCCCAATCCCCCCACAGTCCCAGCCGGCTCCCCGCCTCCTGCGCGAGCCGGCATTGCTTTCCCACATGGGGAGCAGCTAACATGCTGCTCCCCATGTGGAAAAGCAATTAATTTGCATTTTGAAAGAGAGAGCAGGTTTCCTGCTCTCTCTTTCAAAATGCAAACCAAGTTTGCTATGACAGGACAGGAGCCTCGAGGCTCCCGTCCTGTCATAGCAAACTACAGTGTCCCGGGGTAGGCACCCCGGGACACTGCAGGAGCCGGCCCTGGGGGTGGCGGTCCCCAGGGCCATCAAGGGCTCCAGGAGGGGGCCGCGGGGCCCCCTCCCAACCATTTCACAGCCCCGGGAGGTGGTGGTCCCCGGGCTTTGGGGTCCGTAACGGACCCCCATATTCAAATCTTTAGTGCCCCGGGGAGGTGGCGGTCCCCGGGGCGTGTGGGGGCTGGAGCCAACCCACACAGGTTAAAACATTTTTTTTAAAAAGAAGCCCCGGGGGTGGCGGTCTCGGGGCTGCGGGAGGGCAAAGAGCCCTCCCGCACCATTATTTTCTAAAGCCCAGGGGGGTGGCGGTCCCCGGGGCTTGGGGGGCCTTAGAGGCCTCCCACATTAAATCTAAACCCCCCCCCACCATGCCCCCGGGACTTGGCCCACCCGGGGGCAAATAAACATTTTTTTTTTTTCGGCAGGATCAGCGCACCCTGAGCGCATCCTGCCGATTTTTTTAAAATGTTTTTTTCTGCCCAGGGGGTCCTTGTGGGACCCCCTGAGCAGACCTAGGGGGTCAGGGTGTTTCTACCCTGCCCCCTTTGTGCGTTTGCACACTTGCAATTTTTTTTTTTTCTCGGCGGGATTCGCGCACCCTAAGCGCATCCCGCCGATTTAAAAAAAAATGCTTTTTCTGCCCAGGGGTCCTTGTGGGACCCCCTGAGCAGACCTAGGGGTCAGGGTGTTTCTACCCTGCCCCCTTTTGCGCTTTGCGCACTTGTTTCTGTCCCTCGGTTCTACCGAGGGACAAAATGGCTGCCAACACTTCCTGATTTGGAGTGTTGACAGCCAATTAGCATGCAGCTCGTGATCGGGAGGGTGCGCGAATCCAACGCGGCCATAGATATATATGTGATTTTCATTTTGATTTTCACAGGAACTACTGAACGGATTTACACCATTTAACAAAAGGGTTCTTTCTGAACCAAGAACTACCTCTTTGCCAAATTTGGTGTAATTCCGTTCAGCAGTTCGGGCTGTAGCCGTGTCTAAAGTTTCCTATGTGAAAATGAATGGGGAAAACACATTTTGGGACCCCCTTTTTCTCGGCCCCCGCTTGACGAATCACCCTGAGACTTTCAGGGTAGGAGTGGACCGGAGCGGGCCATAAAGTTTGAAAATTTCGCGAAGATTCGTCAACCGACGCAAGAGTTATTTCAAATAGAATGTCGCGGATTTCCTATGGAAAATAGGTCCTAACTATAACTATCTACTGGCGACCGCCAGTAGATAATATATATATATATATATTCACTGAAAAAACCATAGGTTTTAGGGACAGTTATAGTTAGTTGGACATTGCACTCGTACAAAACCCGTGAAATTCCCCGTTATAGTTAGTCCAGCTAACTATAACTCGCGCCCCGCAATGCACTGCTGATGACGTCACATATTACATCACTCATGACATGGTCAGTGACATCACTGATGACATCACTGATGACATCTCAAATGACATCACTGATGACATCACTGATGACATCATCCAGTGACTGTGTGTTTCTGTAAAGTTTATATATTTTTAATATATATAGGAAAAGACGTATTGAAGAATGAGTGGGTGTGTAAGTGTCTGTATGGATGATTTAGTAGGTGCGTGACTGACTCTATAAGTGAGTGATTTAACGTATCTTACTGAATGCATGGGTTAGTGACTAAACTGGGTGAATGTCTGTATCCGTCTGTCTGCTGCTGTGTAAGTGGCTGCATGTGTTTGTGAATAGCTACATGAGTGTCTATATGAGTTATTGAATGCTTGTCTGAGTATCTGTATGGGTGCCTGAGTGTTTGTGTGGGAGGGGTGTGTGCAACTCTGTGCATAGATGTGTGAGTGGGTGATTCACTGGGTGGATGGTTTCAAGAGTGCAACTGTGATAGACTTTATGGGTGGGTAAGTGTGTGTAAGAGTGTGTTAGTGAGTGAATGTATGTCCCAGTGGTACATGTGTGAGTAACTACATATGTGAAAGGCAGTATATATGTGTGTTGGAGTATATAAATAGCTATAAGCGAGAGTGAGTGATTGTGATAGTGGCTGTATGGATGAGTGTGTGCTTGTATCAGTGATTGTATAAGAGCGTAAGAATGTGCTACTATTTGTATGAGTAAGTGAGCTGGTGTGTGTATAACTGTACAGGTGAGTAAATGGTAGTGTGTTTAATTATTTGCATGACTGACTAGGTGTGTGAGTACCTCTATGGATGAGTGGCGGTGTTTGAGTGTCTATATAGGAGTATGAGTGCATATGATAGTCCTGTACTGAGTGACCGTAAGTATGAGTGACTGTACGGGTGAGTGAGTGGATGTGTGCGTAGACCTAAGAATCAGTGAGTGGGTATGTAGTTATTGGTGTTGGAGTGTCTATGGTTTTGCGAATGGCAATCTGTAATTTAGAGTGGGTGTATCAAAGGTTATATTAGGGTGTGAGGAGGTGCATCAGATTATCACGTGGATGATGTCATCAGTGATGTCATTTGAGATGTCATCAGTGATGTCATCAGTGATGTCACTGACCATGTCATGAGTGATGTAATATGTGACGTCATCAGCAGTGCATTGCGGGCGCGAGTTATAGTTAGCTGGACTAACTATAACGGGGAATTTCCCGGGTTTTGTACGAGTGCAATGTCCAACTAACTATAACTGTCCCTAAAACCTATGGTTTTTTCAGTGAATTTCAAAGGTTTTTAAATGCTAATTTGTAACTATAACGTCCCTGAAACCTATGGTTTTTTCAGTGAATTTCAAAGGTTTTTTAAATGCTAATTTGTAACTATAACATGTCTGAAACCTACAGTTTTTTCAGTGAATTTCAAAGGTTTTGTAAATGACAATTTTTAAATGTATTAATTGTTATATAAATTTTTTTCATACTGATTTCCAAATTTTTTAGAAACAATTTTTTTTTACATATTTTATTTTTTAAATTACATTGTAATTACATTATACATTACATTACAAAAAATACTTTCTCAGAATGAATTACTTTAGTTTAATTACTTTGCACATAGGCAATAGACTTTTAAGTACAGTAGTTACAGTTGTTGCAATGGGCAACACATTTTCAAACACAATGCAACATTCAGCTCAATGTGAATTTCTAGTTAAATGCAATTAGTTACTTTATGGATTACTTTTCTAACCACATTACTGGATCCTAGATTCAGTCCTGGGACATCTCCTGTAAACAGTTGAGTAAAAGCGTTTTGGTTACAGTCGTGATTTTTAAGGAATATTATTGTACTTTAAAAGTTCACACTTAGAAACTTTTTCTCATAGAATCACCAATGTTATCCTATGGAAGGAAATTTACTTAGAAGTTAAAAACTGTTATCGTTACTTTTTCTTACTCAGTGTTGGATCCTGGATCCAGCACTGGTGCATCTCCTGTAAACAGTTGAAAGAATGCGTTTAAGTCATACAGGCGATTTTTTAGGAATATTTGTAGTTTGTGAAAATCGACACTTTGAAACTTTTCTGCTGAAAACCAGACAATGGATTCCTATGGAAGGAAATTCAAGTTACTGGTAAGTAAGGTTAAAATTACTTTTGAGGATCAGTACTGGGCTGAAAGATGCAGCACTGAGGTCTCTCCTGATAACAGGTGAGTAAATCGGAATTCGTATTTCGGCTGATTTTAGAGGAATATTTTAAAGTTCCAAAACTCCACACTTAGAAGAATTTCCAAGTGAAACCAGTCAATGTTAGCCTATGAAGGAAATTCAAGTTACTGGTAAGTACGGTTAAAATTACTTTTGAGGACCAGTACTGGGCTGAAAGATGCAGCACTGAGGTCTCTCCTGATAACAGGTGAGTAAATCAGAATTCGGATTTCGGCTGATTTTAGAGGAATATTTTAAAGTTCCAAAACTCCACACTTAGAAGAATTTCCAAGTGAAACCAGTCAATGTTAGCCTATGAAGGAAATTCAAGTTACTGGTAAGTACGGTTAAAATTACTTTTGAGGACCAGTACTGGGCTGAAAGATGCAGCACTGAGGTCTCTCCTGATAACAGGTGAGTAAATCAGAATTCGGATTTCGGCTGATTTTAGAGGAATATTTGTATGTTTCAAAAATCAACACTTAGAAGAATTTCCAAGTGAAACCAGTCAATGTTAGCCTATGAAGGAAATTCAAGTTACCGGTAAGTACGGTTAAAATTACTTTTGAGGATCAGTACTGGGCTGAAAGATGCAGCACTGAGGTCTCTCCTGATAACAGGTGAGTAAATCGGAATTCGTATTTTGGCTGATTTTAGAGGAATATTTTAAAGTTCCAAAACTCCACACTTAGAAGAATTTCCAAGTGAAACCAGTCAATGTTAGCCTAAGAAGGAAATTCAAGTTACCGGTAAGTACGGTTAAAATTACTTTTGAGGATCAGTACTGGGCTGAAAGATGCAGCACTGAGGTCTCTCCTGATAACAGGTGAGTAAATCGGAATTCGTATTTCGGCTAATTTTAGAGGAATATTTTAAAGTTCCAAAACTCCACACTTAGAAGAATTTCCAAGTGAAACCAGTCAATGTTAGCCTATGAAGGAAATTCAAGTTACCGGTAAGTACGGTTAAAATTACTTTTCAGGACCAGTACTGGGCTGAAAGATGCAGCACTGAGGTCTCTCCTGATAACAGGTGAGTAAATCGGAATTCGTATTTCGGCTGATTTTAGAGGAATATTTTAAAGTTCCAAAACTCCACACTTAGAAGAATTTCCAAGTGAAACCAGTCAATGTTAGCCTATGGAAGGAAATTCAAGTTACTGGTAAGTACGGTTAAAATTACTTTTCAGGACCAGTACTGGGCTGAAAGATGCAGCACTGAGGTCTCTCCTGATAACAGGTGAGTAAATCAGAATTCGGATTTCGGCTGATTTTAGAGGAATATTTGTATGTTTCAAAAATCAACACTTAGAAACTTTTTCAGCAAAAAGCAGGCAATGATATCCTATGGAAGGAAATTCAAGTTACTGGTAAGTACGGTTAAAATTACTTTTGAGGAT
The DNA here is from genome assembly GCA_963921515.1 of Calotriton arnoldi. Lineage (NCBI taxonomy): Eukaryota > Metazoa > Chordata > Amphibia > Caudata > Salamandridae > Calotriton > Calotriton arnoldi. Next base: position 629,344 of record CAWUFW010008146.1, read on the forward strand.
CAGTACTGGGCTGAAAGATGCAGCACTGAGGTCTCTCCTGATAACAGGTGAGTAAATCAGAATTCGTATTTCGGCTGATTTTAGAGGAATATTTGCACAATGGTGAAGGGAGGGGCGGGGCCTGAGGTGACATCTGTGCAAACGCGCCCCGTGGTGCGTTTTAAGTTGGGGGATTAAGTCCCCTTGAATCATGAGGGTCCCTACGGGCCAACTAGCCCACCAGGAACCTCCAGTATGCGCCAGGGGATGCGTTGCAGAGACATTTACAGAGGCCACACCCCTTTTACACATCTCTGCAACGCAGCTCTGTGGCGCTTTCTGGACGTACCTGTTGGGCTAGTTGGCCCCAGGGACCCTCAGGATTGAAGAGGATTTAATTCCCCATCTTAAAACGCGCCACGGGCCTGTTTGCACACATGTCACCTGAAGCCCCGCCCCTCCCTTCACCACTGTGCAAACGCGCCCCGTGGCGCGTTTTAAGTCGGGGGATTAACTCCCCTTGAATCCTGAGGGTCCCTGGGGTGCAACTAGCCCACCATATACCTCCAAAAGCGCCATAGAGCTGCGTTGCAGAGAGGTGTAAAAGGGGCGTGGCCTCTGTACACCTCTCTGCAAGGCAGCCCCTGGCGCATACTGGAGGTTCCTGGTGGGCTAGTTGGCCCCAGGGACCCCCAGTATTCAAGGGAATTGTTCCCCCTCTGCAAACGCGCCAGTGGGCGCGTTTGCAGAGTGGTGAAGGAAGGGGCGGGGCCTACGGGCCCGATCGTTTTTTTTTTTTCCTCTGAAGGGGGCTGTGTGGCCCCCTTCCTTTTTCCTATTTTTAGGCCCTGGGGACCCCATCCCCCAGGGCCTTTCCCCTTTTAAAAATTAAAATTAAAAAAAACGGGAAGGGGGCCGCGTGGCCCCCTTCCCTGGGCCTGTATTGGCCCCGGGACCCCATCCCCGGGGCATGGCCTCTTTTTTTATTTGGAGGGGGCTGCGTGGCCCCCTCCTCAGGCCATTTAAGGCCCCGGGGACCCCATCCTCGGGCCGGCCTTGCACTTTTTATTTTATTTTTTTATTTTTTTACTTTGGGGAGGGGGCTGCGTGGCCCCTCCGTGGCTTCTTATGGCCCCGGGGACCCCATCCCCGGGGCCTGGCCTCTCGTTGGGGACTGTGGGGGTCCCCAAACCCCCACAGTCCCGCCGGCTCCCCGTGTCCTACGTGAGCCGGCATTGCTTTACACATGGGGAGCAGCTAACATGCTGCTCCCCATGTGGAAAAGCATCGTCTTTGGATATTGGAAGCGAGAGCAGGTTTCCTGCTCTCTCTTCCAATATCCAAAGCAAGTTTGCAATGACAGGACGGGAGCCGCGAGGCTCCCGTCCTGTCATTGCAAACAGCAGTGTCCCGGGGTAGGCACCCGGGACACTGCAGGAGCCGGCCCTGGCGGTCCCCAGGGCCATCAAGGGCTCCAGGAGGGGGCCGCGCGGCCCCCTCCCTACATTTTGAAAGCCCCGGGAGGTGGTGGTCCCCGGGCTCTGAGGGTCCAAAACGGACCCCCATTTTAATTTTTCTTAGTGCCCCGGGAGGTGGTGGTCCTCGGGCGTGTGGGGGCTGGAGCCCCCACACAGGTTTTTTTAAATAAAAAGAAGCACCGGGGAGGTGGCGGTCCCGGGGCTGCGGGAGGGCTCAGAGCCCTCCCGCACCATTATACATAAAGCCCCGGGGGTGGTGGTCCCCGGGCTTGGGGGCCCTTAGAGGCCCCCACACATAAAATTAACCCCCCAGCATGCCCCCGGGACTTGGCCCTCCCGCGCTTCGATTTTTTTTTTTCGGCAGGGTTCGCGCTCCCTGAGCGCATCCTGCCGATTTTTTTTTTTTTTGATTTTTTTGCCCAGGGGGTCCAGACATAGGGGGTCAGGGTGTTTCTACCCTGCCCCCTTTGTGCGCTTTGCGCACTTGTTTCTGTCCCTCGGTTCTACCGAGGGACAAAATGGCTGCCAACACTTCCTGGTTTGGAGTGTTGACAGCCAATTAACATAAAGCTCGGGAGGATCCGCGGCCCTAGATATCACTATCTTTTTACTTTTTATTTTCTCAGCAACTACTGAACGGATTTACACCATTTAACAAAAAGGGTTCTTTCTGAACCAAGAACTACCTCTTTGCCAAATTTGGTGTAATTCCGTTCAGCAGTTCGGGCTGTAGCCGTGTCTAAAGTTTCCTATGGAAAATTGCATGGGGAAAACGTGTTTTGGGACCCCTTTTTCTCGGCCCCCGCTTGACGAATCCCCCGAGACTTTCAGGGTAGGAGCGGACCGGAGCGGGCCATAAAGTTTGAAAATTTTGCGAAGATACGTCAACCGGCAAGAGAGTTATTTCAAATAGAATGTCGCGGATTTCCTATGGATAATAGGTTGTAACTATAACTATCTACTGGCGACCACCAGTAGATAATATATATATATATATATATATATTACTGCTTTAAAGAAAGATAAAATACACATTGTTTATTATGTGTACATTTATATAATTATATATATTTATATATAATTATACAAATGTACACATAATAAACAACGTGTATTTTTATCTTTCTTTAAAGCAGTAAAATAGGTTCTAAAAACTGCCGCTTATTTTAATGTTTTTGAACTTTTAAACCTTTTGCTGATTTTGCTTTTTAATGGAAAACTAAAATACTACTAGTTTGCTTCAGCAGCAGATGAGATAACATGAAAAAGAGACTAGGGGCTAAAGAGCTGAAACCCTTGGCACAGGTGACGTGTATGTTTGTTCTCCAGAGAAGATCACCTTTCCAGACACCGGGCAATGTAATCCCACAGTTTGAAAGAGGGAGCATTTACTTCTTGCTCCAGCAAAATGTGGGGAGGCAACCACTCTCCAGCAGCGGTGGCGTACTGTAATGCCTCTTGCATCTCATTTCTTCTTCAGTTTCTAAGCCACAAACTCCCTCTCACGTTGAACGCTAAGCAATTTGTGTGCTAATACCAAAAGCAATACTTTCCCCATTACACCGACCGAGTTTCTTGTCACACAGTAAGCATGTGACATATTTGGCTCTCAGTTTCTTTTCACCAAATGAAACTGTGAAAATGTCTGCACTACTGACCCAGGAGGAGATGTTGAAATATCCTCTTCAACTATTTTAACATTTTCTTCCTCTTGATTTTCTTTTTCATATGCATTCCTGCTTTTGTCCTGTTGTTCTTTTCTGTTCCTCTGCAGAAATCATACTAAATAGTGGAAAATACTTATTTCCCCCCGAAAAAGAAAAGCACAGCACAAAAAATGTATAGACTTATTTGCTGCAGGACTGTCCACTGAACTGTACCACAAAGTGATGAAATATTAGAATGTGGAACAATACATTCTCGGGGACCAATCATACTTCAGCAATGATAATTGTGGGTTCACAGATCCTCTGCAAGCTTGGGAAAATAGGCATGAGTGGGACCAGCCAGTACCTGTTACCACGAATCTTGAAAATTGCTGAAATTAAAATATAACGGATGCCATTGTGACGTATGCCTGATTTATATCATACCAACTTTTAAACTGGTTAAAACAATAGGTTGTTCTATCAAACCCGAGTTCTAAAAGATTTCCGAGGTTTGTGGTATTCAATTTTGCAGTACTGGAAATGGAAGACCTGGCTCTGCGATTCCATACTTCCTGAATATATTTCCTTATCAAATTCGAAGTTTCAAAAAATTACTAGGCTAATTGCACTGATTCCCAGTAGAGTGAAGTTCCTGCCTTCTGACATGTAAACCCTCTGTTAATACTGAAAAAGCAAAAACAAAAAATGAAAGGAGCGGACATTTCTGACTGTCAAGAAGTGAAAATAGTTTATACCTGAGCAAGGTACTATCCCTCTCTTTTAGATGCACCATTTTGAGTTCAACTGTGAGCAGATCAGAATATTTATGGCACATTGATCTAATGTGACAAAAAAATGTGAAAGGAACTCAGCACTCAAACAGAAAAGGGAGCAAGTGGGCAACGTCCACAATCTGTACAACAACAAGAAAATGTAGTTGGAATTCCATCAACTTTTAAAGCTCCTGAAAACCCAACCCAAGAGTCACGTGCCAGGAAGTTCTTCCTCCATCAAAGGGAGAAAAGACATTGAATGCATGTAGATTCATGTGCACACTATGCAACCGCGTGCTGCAGAGAGGGCATCATGCCTATTCTCATTGTGAATAACAGGCATTATTTTTACATCTAAGTCCCTTACATCCAAATGAGTATTATCTCACAGAGGTGGAGTACCAGAGTCAGGAGCAGGTAGAAGAAAAATAGTTTTTGCTGATGTTCTTCAGGCTAGTGAGGAAGATTATTATCCACGTCTGACAATGTTTGCCACAAAGTGCAGAGAATTCAAAAAGAAGTCCTCTGGAGAGGAAAACCAAAGAGTCTCCTCACTAAAGAATATTTGCTTGAAAAAACACTACAAGCTCGATTTTGCAAGCTTAACTGAATAAAATGTGTGCACCCATGGAGTATATTTACAATGAAAAGGCGCAGCACGGCGCCACAAGCAAATCTGCTGCGCCGAGCTGCATCATTTAAAAAACGCAGGGATGCACTGTATTAACAAGAATACAGGGCATCCCTGTGCTCACCCCTGTGACAGCGCTAAAAAAGCTGCCTAGCGCCAATGCAGGCACCCTTGCACCATGGTGCATGGGTGCCTGCGTTGCAGGGATGATTGTTTAGGTGTTGGAAGAGACACCTTCCTGCACATAAACAATCATTAATGTCAATTTGCTCCTTCTATATGTGCTGCAGAATGCAGCACACATAGAAAGAGCAAAAAATGAGGAGAAATAAAAGTATTTCTCCTCATTGCGCCACTCTAACGCCTCCTTTTAAATGGCTTTAGTTTTTGCCGCTGCCTCAGATTTACACATCCTTGTAGATCTGGGGTAGTGTCAAAAAGCAATGGGTGTTGCAGTGGAACGCCCACAGCAAGACCCATTGCTCACTCCTTTGATGCAGAAAACTATGTGAAAGGGTACAATATTTACAATGTGGCATTAAGCCACAAAAAGTGGCTTAGTGCTGCATTGTAAATATGGAGCAGGGCATTGCACCACCGGAGTGTCATAGAAAGTGACACTCCAGTGGCACAATGCCCTTGTAAATATGCCCCCATGTTGCTTTAAAAATGTTTAAGGTTTGTTATACACACAAAAGTAAAAACGTAGCTGTATATTTTTAAAAAATGAACAAAAATGTTCAATAAATCCCTGTAAAAAGTATAAAATAACAAAAACCACTAAAAAATAAAGAACTTAAAAAAATATAAAAACCATGCAGAGTGGTATTCGGTCACCCACAGTGGGTTTTCAGCAGGCCTCCTGAAGGCTCAGCCTTGAGGTGAACCATTTCTGCTGATAGCCAAAGGCAGGATGATTTTGGGGCTTAAATCATTGCAGCAGGTTGGCCGCATGGCTTGTTTGTAGGTTAGGACCTGCAGCTAACCATCACTGTGCAGCGCCAAGGCGAGACACAACAAGCGTAATCAGTCTGTAGCAGGTTGGCTGCAGAGCCTGGTCCAGAGTAAGGCCCTATGCAGAAACCCTACTGTACACAGCTGTAGGCAGTGGAGATTGGTTACCCACAATGAACTGGGCTCAGGGTCCAGCTGAAGGCCAGACCCTGCTTCCAACCATGCTGGGCACAGAATGGAGCCATGAGCAGAAAGCCACCCTCAGCATGTTGATTTCACGACCTGGCCTTAGGCTAGTTTCTGTGGTGGGTTTGGTTTAGGCCTGGCAAAAGGTCAAACTCTGCGGCTAAAGCTGCTGCACATATCCGACGGTTGTATGCAGCAATAGTTGGTCACATGTAGCAGATGGGTGAAACAAATTGTTGAATGTGGTATATGATAAAAAATACTCAAAAACACAAAGGTTAAATTGAAGTTGCATTTCATTTTGATGAAATCCTTTACCGTATTCTCTTAACCTAAAAACCACTAATATACACTTGCTTTGGTTAGATAAACTACCCATAACGTACGCCCCATCATGCGTTGCTTGTGACCTCACATATGACATCACTCATTGTGTGTTAAATTACATCATTGATGAATTCACTGATTACAGCTCAAATTGCACCATTGATGACATCACTGATGACAACTTACAATGGTACCAATACTTTTCTGAGGGGATCAGCCGTAGGGCGGGTCCCTTTATTGCCTAACCTTTTGTGGGTGACCAACCCACATTGAACATGGCCTTAGTCATCACGGGTTGTCCAGGTCCAGTGGGTCATGTTTGGGGTCAAAGGTCATGTGCAGCAGGTGCTGGCCAGTCTCTGTGGGGCACCTGTGGAGCTGAAGGCGATATGCAGCAGGGCTAGTGTCTTCAGCCAATCCCTCTGCCCAACCTGACATAGATTGCCAACCTTTGCTGCAGGCAGCCTCCGACTTTGTGTAGTGAGGTATTACCGCAGGGCCTGGCCTGAGGATTGGACCAGCATCTTTTGGCACTTTTAAGGGTTTGAGGACCCTGTGTTGACATTTTGGAACCCAACTTTGGTACCGTGAGCCCAAAATGGATTACAGGGCTAAAAAGCATTTACGTCTCCAGAAAGTCTACATACCTAGGTTCAAGAATTGTCTGCCGACTAATGGTCCAGATATTGCTAACTTTTAGCTCTTTCAATCCCACTGACACATTATTGTAATGCCGTAATGTTGATTTCTCATACACTACTGAACTGATATATACAAAATCAAGCAAAGGCACTTCCCTGACCAAAGTTCTATTTTTCTGATTTCATTGCAATTTCATTGCAATTTTGGTGTAAGTCTGTTCAGGGTTTTTTTCTATAGGAGAAAGCAGTATACCTCTGTAAGTTAAAATGGAAAAAGCTGTTTCTTTACCTCCACATTAAGTGTTCCCCTTGTGATGGATTTGCATGAAAGTCAAAATTTCAAGAGTATGCCAAACATGGTAAGGGTCTACAAAGACTTGCAAATCTGTGAAACTGTACCAACGTTCTTAGCAATGTAATTGTTTTTTTTAACACCCCCCTTGTCAGAGATGCATGAAACCTGAGATTCCTGCACTGGGATGAACATGCTAACTACCTGAAACATTTCATTCGGATTCATTACAGAGAACCAAAGATATGTGCACATCACAACGTGACCTCTTGTACACGCAGAGGATGTGACCTAACCGCTAGAGCAGTCGACCTCGAAGCTGGGGATACGTGTTCGAGTCTTAGCAGGGACACTCAACATCCTGTGATTCTGGGGAAATCACTTAATATCCCCATGCCTAACAAAATGAATGTGTCCATCTGTAACGCAATTGGTGCTCATGTAAAGCGCTCTGATAGCGTTGGGTCGAGTTTGAGTTATATAAAACTCAAAAAACACCATAGCCCATAGAAGACTAAACATGCTAAATGTCAGCCAACCTTCAATGTGATATCGTCAAATTATGCTATAGTTATGAACTAATTAACACTTCTTACCCCACCCAGTTTTGCACTCCTTAATGAATGTCCCCTCATGTTTTAGCTTGGCCCTGGTATTTAGCATGAAGAATGAAGATTCCATTTTGGGATATGTCATAGCCAATTTGTTGATTGATTTGGGATAATTATAATTATTTTAGCTTTGACGTATAATCATGAGTATCAATAAAAATATGCTGTGATTATCGCAGGACCTTTATAAATGTTCACCACTGTGTAATTATGGCTCAGCCATACTTTGCATTGAAAAGTAATTTTTTGATTTGCTTTTAACTCTTGAACCCTTAGATAGATTTGAAGGAAATGTGGCCCGCTATCAACTCAGTTAGATAAGCTTCCGCATGGAAAATTTTGTGAACATTCGCCCAAGGGAAATAGGCTAAGGCATGGAGTTACAAACTGTATCTTTTCCCATTTTATCTTTCAGAGGAAAGTTTCCTGATAGACAGAATACAAGCTGATGAAATGATTTACACCAAATTCTATACAAACATAGAACATTAATTTGGAAAGGGTGTTTTTTTTTATTTGGTGTAAATCTGTCAAGTCCTTTTTTAGATTTTTGCAATTAGAAAATGTGTCAGACCGGAGTTACAGGGTTAGCACTTTTGTAGTTGTTCAAGTCAATCCTGTCAAGCACATTTTTTATTTTTGTCCACAGTGTGTTTGACTGGATTAGGGCTGAGGATTTCCACACTCTGAAGGAATCAAGAGAACAGTGAAACAGAAGATGTCCAATGCAGGTTCAGGTTTACAAACACACCCCACTCATCCATGTAAGTATTCAGGACTACAGTCAAGGATTTGAACGCACCAGTAGAAGCAAAGGTACAGTGATGCAGGGAGCATCCCACAAAGGGTCATGTTTATACCCACCCCCACTCACTCACATAAGCCCCTGGGATCACACTCAGGGATTTTAGTACTCCTATGGTAGCAAAAGTACAGTGGGGGGGAGGGCGGCCAATGCAGATCCAGCTTTATGCACACTTTTGCTCGCTCGCCAATTTGGTTAGGGGTTGAAAGAGGGACTTCAGTACAGACTCGGACCTACTTCCAGAGGGTAAGTCACAGTAATATGAAAACACCCATGGAACGAATGCCACACTTAGGTAGTTGGTGTCTAGTTCAGATCAAACAACTTATTCATGCAGAGGTGTCCAAATGTAATCCAAACTCATCGAAAGTAGCACTAACTCAGACTCAGGACTACCCGGAGGGATTTGTACACACTGATGTAAGAAATGGCATACTTAGGTAGTGGGTGTGCAAATCCGGTCCAAGCACACGCTCATGCAGTGGGTGTTCAACTCTGGTCTAATCTCACAGACAGCTGCACTCACTCAGATACACACTCATTGTTTCCCTGAGGGACATTCACATATCCACTGGGGGAATGGCAGCCTTAGGTAGTGCATGCTAAACTGAGGATCAAGTGCACACTCATTCAGTGTGTGTCTAACTCTGGTCCAAGCTCACGGACATCAACACTCATTCTCACACATACTCAGAGGTACCCTCAGGGATCTGCCCTTGTCTACTAAGGAAAAGAAACAATAACATAGTAGATGTCGAACTCTGATCCAAGCTTACAGACACTGGCACTTTTTCAGACACACAGCCTGGGGTACCCTCAGGGAAATACACAATTCATGGAGAGAATGGAACACTTACACAGTGGGTGTTCAATTTAAGTCTAATCACACAGTAGGGAGGTAGGTGTCTTCCTCATGTGCAAGCTGAGGGATAACAGTATACAATCAGACATTCACCTAAGGAGAAAGACACATAGATTTGAATACAGCTATGATGGTACCCTCAGAATTATGAACACACCAGTGGATGGAATGGCCCACTTAGGTAGTGGTGTCTAATTCAATTAAAAAAGCACAATCATGAAGAGGGTGTCCAAATTAGGTTCATGCTCATGGAAAGTAGATCTCACTCTATTATTAATCAGGTAAGAAATTTCTGATTTTGAAATATATATTATCACAAGTCAAAGAATGACATGTTCATCTTTATTGCAAAGTAAAATCTCTTTATATAAACACTGAAATTCACTGACAAAACTACAGATCAAAAGTTAGTTATGGTTCTGGCTCAAATTTGTCAAACCACTGAAGTTCGTGGCAGATGTTATAACTTTTACCTCTCTTTTGTTTTGCACATGACATCACACACAACATTAATGATGACATCATAACTAAAAACATTGATTACATCACTCGACATCACCATTGACATCACTGCTTGAACCCTATTTGTGCCACCCCCTTGTGCTGCCGAAGACATCACATGACATCATTGATGACATTATTGATGACGTGTCTGAATAAAGCAAATAAAAGCATAAATCAGGAAAAAACATAATAAGCTCTAAGGGGCAGATTTACGTTGAACTAACGCAGCGGGGTACAGCAAGTCATTTTGCTGCGCCGCGCTGCGTTAGTTTTGAAGCACAGGGATGCGACATATTTACAGGAATATGTTGCATCCTTGTGCTTGTCCCTGCGCTGGCGCACAAACTGCAGCCATGCGCCGGCGCAGGCACCCTTGCACCATGGTGCAAGGATGCCTGCGTCGTGGGGAGATTGTTTTTGTGCAGGAAGGGGAACTTTCCTGCACAAAAGCAATCACTACAACCATTTTCCTCTTTCAAATGCGTGCTGCAGAATGCAGCACGCATTGAAAGAGGAAAAAACGAGGAGAAATGAAAACATTTCTCCTCGGTGCGCCTCGCTACGCCACCTCTAGGGTGGCGTAGCTTTCAGATGCATCTCCAGAGTTACGATTTCTCATAATTCTGGAGATGTGTCTTGTTCCATGAGTGTTGCGTGGGAACACCCACAGCAACACCCATGGAACTCCCCTTCACCGCAAAGTGCTGCGTGTGAAGGGGCCGTATTTACAAGGAGAGGAAAAGTCACGCAGGGTGGCTTTTCCTCTCCTTGTAAATATGGAGCAGCCCCCTGCGCCACCAGTACATCACGAAAAGGGACTGCCCCAGAATCTTTACTCAAAATAGGATTTAAAAGTTCCTTTCTCTCAGACAAAGATTCATGTGATCTTTGAGACTCATTGAGGGATACACACAGGAACACAGATTCACATTACACCACTCACTTAAAAATAAATAGACTAAGACAGAATTACGTTATCAAATTGAGATCCATACTTACGGACACCATTTGTACAACAAAACAGTCACAGAAATGTAATCACATAGGAACAGAGACATACTCAGAGCCAGACATAAAAAAAGGTATATGAACATCACTCACACACACACTAAAACTCAACGGTATAGTGACAAAGTCAGAAACTTATCCAGGTACACTATTGGCACAACACCTGTGATGCAGCCAGAGAGTAATGTTGGTATGGAGACACAGTGTTAATGTGGACTCACATTAGTACACTGCTACTCACTCGAACGAACATCGAGACAAACACATTGCAAGGCAATAAATATGAAAAGCACTCTAAAACTCATATTAATAAACAAACAGTCGTAAAGAGAAATCGGGCTAAGCACTAAATATATCATACACTTTAAGTAAGACTGATAGCCACAGAGGGATGGACCAACATAGCAACATTACAAACTACTGACATATACACACTCATATATCCATACACACACACACACACACAGACTTTAGGCATACTATGAAGCACACTATTATACTATTTAAATATCAAATAAATAGAGTTGAATAAACTACATTTGACCATAACACTAAGACCCGCATAGGGTTACAAGCTGAAATATAGAAAGATCATGCTTATAGTTTGGTTGTTGCGATACTCCCTCACAAACATGGCAGATATTCAGTCTGCAGTAATTCAAGTGCACTGTATTCGGTGGCACCTGTAATACAGCAGACAGGACATCCATCAAGTTTGTGATGGAGTATCTCATCCGCCGAACTCTAATTCAGGCCCACCTTACAGTACCTTGTTGTGTCACTATAATAATACTAAGATGCAGATGTCTTTGTATCTGTTTGACTTTACCTACCTTCACTCAGTGCCTTGAGACACTCACGGGTGAGTAGCGCGCTTACAATTCCCTGATTGATTGATTGACTGAGAAGATACCTATACGTTTTTAAAACCTTAAGTGCTACCGCAATAGAGAATAAAAAACTAGAAAGAACCAAAATAGATATAAAAAACAAAAAGGAATCCAAAATAAAAGACTTCTATAAGTTCAGAGATTTATAACTCAAAAACGACGATAAAGCCAATATAAACCAATTATTAAACAGGAGCTTATCAATTTTAACAAGTTAAAAAAGAAAGAAAAAAGCAAAATAAGCAACCACTGATATTAGGAAAGGCAGAACCACACATTTCAGAACAATATGGTCCTCTAAAAGCTAATATAATTCATAATTCATTAGATTCCAACTCATAATTAACCTCAAAAAGCAAAATTCAGCAATTATACAAATCTGTAAATGCTATGTTAAAATTAATCTACATTTTATTATTATATTCTAATTATGTTTAGAATCTTTAGTTGACAGATACATGCTTAGTTGTTACAAGATTGTAATGGCTTTGAGGACTCACCATGAACCTTAGGCACTTGGGATTTCAGATGTCTTTCACACTTAGCTTTGGCTTTCAACAGAATATAAATTTGCTCCTCTTTTGTAATGACATCATCATTATCAACCTAAGGGAAGAAAATAAAACATTGAGTTACATTACCACAAGCAATGCACAGAGGATTGTAGAAACATATATATCAATGTCAGATACGGACCACCAACCCATGTAGTATGACTATTTCCAGCAAACATCATAGTTTCAATTTAGTCAACCCAGTATTTATGTTCTTACACTATTGATTACCTCTTCCTGCCTATCACATGTATTTGTAAATTCTGTTAAAGATTGTGCTCTCCCACTCTTGCTGATAGGATGATCCAACCACAAATGACCCTGTCTATGTTACTGTTTCTTGTAAACTGCAAATCGATAATACAACAGGGTAACATAGCTGTACTTTTATGTACTGAATGTATTCAACTTTATTAAGGCAAACAATAGCAACGCTAATTGGTATTGTCTTTAAACTGTTGAGCTATTGACTTTGCCAGTGCTTGTTTCAATTGGAATTATTAAAAAAAAAAAAAACACATGGCAACTGGTGCATGATGATGCCTGGATATACATGATGATGTGTAAGTGGCCATCTTGGATTGATTTTTGAAGTGAAAAATAATCATTCCAACATTGCCCCAATGCGATTTGATTCACCTTTTAACACTTTTAATATTCTTAATTTTCCATTCCAATATGGACGAGAGCCATTTTAAAATGGTAATCTAAAAATAAAAAATAAAGTGAATAAAAAAACAGAAGCACGCAGCCCAGTGGCACTTTGCAACTGTCAGGCCCTCTGACAATATACAGAAATATAAAACCAGGCTGTGGGACTGAGAGAGAGACAAAGGCACACTGAGGAGAAATGACAAGAGCGGGGGGAGTTAGCAGCTAGATAGCAGGCAGTGATGATAAAGAAAATATATCTATTGTAAATAAATTAAAACGTGTGGGGGAGGAATAGGGATTAGTGAATAAGTGAAAGTGGAAAGAGAGGTTGCTGGATGGGCAAATAAGTTGGCACATAAAGATGGGAAGAGGGCAAGAAAAAAACATGCACTCTGTTGGAGTGCTGAAAGAAAAAGAAAAAAGAGTTCCCTCAAGTCAATAGTTGAAGAATGCAACTCTTTCAGTGAGAAGCAACATAAAGAAGCATTATTCCAGCAGTGGGACAAACCCAAAAATAAGGAGTAAAACAAGAAACTCATTCAATCATGTGCAAGGGACTGACCTGAAGCCTACTGTACGCATTGTGTTGTACAGAACAGGTCCTTGACAACAGACAGCTAAAGCTGCCTGTAGGTGAGTCCTAAAAATGTAGGCATGGCCAACATTTCCCATGACAGTTGCCCCATTTTAACCTTCTGAATATTGTTGTGGGTGTCCCAGCATTCATTACATCTCAGGTTTAGATATATGATGCATAGATATTTTATTGGGGGCTCAAATGGTCTGCTTTGGTACAATGGTTTAAAGGAAAACAGAGCAGACCCAATACATGTTCTAAACATCGCCAGTAACAGTATTTTCTATAGCTTCTTTTTTTAAAAACAATTGGCATCTATGTCTCTCAACATTTCTACAATCGATAGATTACATTTTTTGCCTAGCTACAAAATACATTTAAAATGTATTCTAAATAAAACATGCCACATTCTAGTCCATTTCTGCCTGAACATTTTTGTACATTTACACCTGTAAAAGGAAGTAACAGATACATTTTCAGTGTTCCTGTGGAGGAGCACACCTTAAATTAATTGGGGTTTATAGGAACATATTTCTACACTGGGCAAACAATTGTTCCCTATAGCAAAACAAGAAAAATATTTATAGTTGCAAACCCATTTTTGTTTCACATTTTCACATGCTAAAATGTACTCCGTTCATATTTATGTGCACAAAAATAGCTGTGCATTTAAATAGTCCTGATGACAGTCATATATTTCCAGAAATACTCTTTGAAATTGTTACTCAATTAAAAAAATAATTAGAATAAAAATTCTCCATAAACATAGGGTAACCCTACAGGTGATAAATTCAACATTTTTATAAACCCTTTGTGAATTGAGCCTCAGGTGTTCACTAATCCTTCACTTTTTGCTGCATGGTTCATTTTAACAATGTATACATAGCTTGACAACAGAACTCATCTCTGTCTTACTTGTCACTTTGAACTCTGACAATAACATGACCACTGACCACAATGTTTCAGAGAATACAACTTAGGCACTTAGGGGCTAATTGCGATGTCGTGCAGACTTAAGTCCGTCCGACACCGTCTCGGTCCTGGGACTGGCCGACCTCTGGTCTGTGGTCCCCATCGCCTCATTAGGATGCAACCGAACACTGTTCGGTCGATTCCTGCATTTCCCTATAGGAGCATTCATTACGCCTGTAAACCGGCCATAATACATGGTCCCATAGGGAAATAGAAGGTGCTGTTCATTCCGGCATCCCGTTGCAGGCACCTCAAGGAGTGCAGGGATCAACAGGGGTGCCCCCACGGCCCCCAACCGGAGGGCGCTTACACAACAGAGCTCCAAAACACGCTTTCCGACATAGTTTCAATGTCAGACAGGACGGCATGAAAACATGCCGGAAACCATGCATCGTAATCCCAAGGGTGGAAAGGCCCGCCCTTTGGGAATACGAGCCAGTTCCGACTGGCCGACGGGCTCCTTGAGCCCGTCGGCAGCCAGCTGGAATGTCCGGCCGGTTTAGTTTCCTACCGCCAGCATTGTAATACGGCGGTCGGAAAGTAAACAGAGCGGGTGATTAGGAGATGGCCCGGACGGCTCCACCGTTGATCAGAGCCTTTCTCGGCCGCATCGTAATCAAACCCCTTAGTGTAAAAAAAAGTCTTGCTTATCGCTAGAGCAGCTACCATTAAAATAATTATGAACGGGTGGCCGCCCTTCCCTTTCAAATTATATTCATGTGACTGCTCACAGTAATTGTTTATAACAAATTATTAATTACTTCCTTTATGTGATTTCCCAGCAACCTCAAGGAATTACCTATTTGCAAAAAACTCACTCCCAGAACACCATGTACAAAATGTAAGAAAGAAGGGTTGACAGACACAGAATGATGGAATTCATTTCATAAAATTATCCATTCTCTATACTCCATCTCCTCTACCTGAAACACCTAGGACTTCAACAACAACATCTCCTGAGTTCACGCTAAGGAGACATTTTTGGAAGATAGAGAAAGTAGTCTTTCAAGCAAGTGTTTACAGTAACAAACCAAGGGACAAAAATGACCCAAGAACAGCTTTGAAACAATTTATCTTAGATACTAAATGCAGGAATTAGAGTTGTTCCTAAAGATAGCCAAATTGAAATTCAAAACAAAGTGAGGAAAAAAATATTTTAATTCAGACCTTGCTAACGTCAGTTCAGTCGTCAGGAAAGACAATGCAACAGTAAAATAGAGAAGAAGATAAAAATATGCAAAGTCAAAAGACGTGGCTACTACAAGTTATGGATATGGTGAAAATACCTTATACTCAATCCATTAAAATGTTTCTTCGGTTTTTATGAGTAATAGACCATAAAATCACATCAATCAATCAATCAATTCTAACTTGATTCAATACTTTTCAGTCACATAAATGTATAATTCAAAAGTGAATTAAAACAATTAAAAAAATTTAAATGACTCTTCATATGTAGAGTACAATTGTTAACAATCAGGGAAGTGAACAGTTAAAAAATAATCACATCAATATATTACATCACTTAAAAATAACAATATACTGTACAAGTCAAATTAGTTGGTTTAAGACATAAATTCATAATTCAAATTCTCTAGATAAGTAACACGTTTTCTCTCATGCAGTGGCCACAAAACGAAAGACAATACTGCAGAACAAACCTGTACATCCTCTAATTTACTCAAACTTAAAAAGACGCTATAAAATCATTAAGATTCATATTTACAAATGATGGTTTTAAAAAGTACTTCCTTAAATTCACATAAAATGTAAAAAAAAGGACAATGCCCAAAGTACTTTGCCTGGATTTCCCGTCACATGGGCAGTTTTGCACATCCTTACCCCACTGACCTAGTTTTGGCAATGCAACCATATTGTGTACAGTACTCAAACAAAAACGAGTCAAGAAATATTAGCGTTGTACATTAGTAATTGCAAAAAGATAATTTTGCACACCATCAGACTGAAGAGCAGGAAAATATTTTTCTAACAGATGGTTTGATAAGTTCCTCCAAAGATCTCAGATCTTCTCTATTATTAGTAAATAGCAATGTTAACACTCTCTTTGAATAATGGATAGTTGACTCTGGTATCTCAGTTAAGACAGGATCATTAAATATGCTTAAAACATCACTGATGTGAGAAAGCCATGGGATTTTTTGAAAAAATGATCAAGGGACAAACAATCTTGATAATAGCCTTAGTGAATGATGTCTCTTCCTTGTTCCAAATTCCATGTCATAGGAGGACGGGGTTTTTATAAAAAGTATCCTCCACTTACCACTTAAGGCAAACCCAACACTTTACACACAATAAATGCAGGATTTGATTTTGGAACTGCAAGTAACGGCGGATAAAGTAATTTTCTTGTAATTGTAAAATGGCAGATTTGCCAAAGCCCAGGAGGTCTCCCCCATATCTACTGCAGATAAACATTTGCTTCTGTAAATGGCGAACACTTTCCAAATTGTTTTGCTATCTATTTTTGTCGCAAACGTGCACACACCTTCAATAGAGTGTATCAAGTTTGACCGACATATTTCTCTGTATCTGTTCCAGGTATCACATGATGTAAACTGTAACCCCAAGTAAGAAGAGGGTGAAATTTCACTATAGCCACACCTTTAATATGATGAATATGAGTCTTAGGCATTCCTCTAACATAAATCATTGTGAAAGTCTTTTTTAAATTTACCTTCAAATCCTTATCCCCCAGGTATGTAGAAAAACAATCAATGAGTTGTTGTAACCAATTGACAGACCTAGAAAGCAGGACTGCATCATCTGCATATAATAAAACTGGGGCAGGCGGAGTGCCTATTCTAGGAGGGTCTATATGTAGACCCTGGAGCTCTCTATCCACTCCATTATTGTAGAGGGAAAAAGAAATGGGGCAAGAATGCAACTCTACCTAACACCTCTTGCCACCTTTAAAGGGCAGGCACATTCACCATTAGATCCATAGCGCACCCGGGTGGTTACATTTCCATACATTTGGGCCAGAAGCAACACTATGTCTTCCAGGGCACTCATAAATATAATGGTTTTCCATAATTTACAATAATTGAACCCTTTCTTTGACTATATAAGAATAGAGTTGTCTTCTGCCCACAATTCCAGCTTCTCCAAGATAAATCTCATAATTTTTGCTGATGAGTTCAGGAGGGACATTGGTTGATAACATTTGGGTTACTCTTATTGCCATTCTTGAGTGTCGGTAAATTGATAGATTCTGACCAAGTGGCAGGGATATACACTGCCCCTGCTGCATTTAGAATCTGTAAGAACGGGTCATTATTTATGTGGCCTGCACAATTAATGGGTCCACATCTGCCCTCCACTGGGAAACAAACACCCCATTGTAGACCTTGACACTCCCAGGGTAGCAGAGGTGATGTGGGCTAGTACTAACCATTTGCTTGCATGCAATACTAATACTTAATAAATGATTGTCCAGTCTATGCTTTTTGTTTTGGATAAGGAAAAGTACATTCATTACACACACACACTGTTCAAAAATATGCAGTGTTTTATAGATACCCATAAGGCTAGATCTCCCGTGCTGCTTCATCGCTCTTGCTCCTGTCTTCTTCTTGCTTTTCCCCCCATTTTTTGAATGCCTTCTTCTTGCTTTTCCCTCATTTTCACTGCTTTCACTTTGCTTTGTCCCAAGTTTTTTGTGTGCCTTTTCTTTGCTTTTCCCCATTTTCAGTGTTTTCTCTGTGCTTTTCCCCCATTTTTTGTTTGCCTCCTCCTTGCTTTTTCCTTGTTTTCACTGCTTTCTACTGCTTTTTTCTGGCGTTTTATTGTGTGCCCCCTCCTTGCTTTCCCTCATTTTCACTGCTTTCTCCTTGTTTTTACCTCATTGCTGCTCCCGCATGCTGCACGTTATTTTCCTCCTCCCGACTAGCCTCCCCCACTTCCTCCCTGTGCCCCTCCCTCCCCCCCAGGACCTACGTAATGGAGACTGCAGCTCCCAAATTGATTGATTGATTGACCCCCTAAAAGGATCAAGACCATCAAACCCATCAGATAAGTACATTGACTTGGTCAAAGGTTCAAGGTCAACATTTACAGGTCAAAATATCAGCAGTTTAGGAGAAAACACAATAATCAAAAATACCCATGTTAGATGCACTTAATAATGTTAATAAAGCATATACCTTTTGATCACTGTCACCATAATTCTTTCAATAAAACATTTAAAAATGATCATCACATGGGCCTGTCTGCTTTTTATCACAATATTTCAACCATTAAAATGCACTTATAAAAACAGCCCATAGAGGGCTTCAAATTTGGTACACAAAATTAGAAACCATAAACTTTTCCCCAGAGAGTGTTGTAGAGCATGTACATTATTTTTAGATACCTTTAGGCCACAGTAACTGCAGTCATAAACTTGGCCCATAAAGGCAAGAAAATCCTGGGTTGGTCCTTCCTTTTTGGATCCTGCAGACTTAGGATCAGTACTTTTTACTTCTTTGGGCTTCTTTGGGGGAAGCTACTGCAGCTCCCTCTGCTTTTTTCCCTTGTTGTTGGTGGCCCCACTGCCCAGGGCCCTCTCAAGCAGCAGAAATACTTCCTCAATGTCAAGCCCCGCAGGGCATTATGGGGTGCTCCTCAGGAGCAGTGAATATTTGGTAAGCAGCTCTCCCGCAGCTTCAGGGAGAGTCACTACCTTTTTTTTCTTTGTGGTTCTTGCCGCATGGCCTCGTGCCCACTCCTGACTGCCCTGTCGGCCCTCACATGACTGCCTCTCTTACATGGCTGTGGGAGCCTGCAGCTATTATTTCCTCTGCCCGCTCCTGTAGACAGAATGCTGGTGATGGTGGTGGCTGCCCGCTCCCCCCAGACACGAGGAGTGGGGATGGCCCACCACTGCTGGGGAGAAATCTGGCAAAGAGGCCCTCGAGGGGCCTGTTGGGCATTGCGGAGCCAGCCCAATGAGGACCTGCCCGATGGTGAAGCATGGTCACCATGTTTGGAGGCTGAGAGCTCTTGCTCCAAAATGTTAATATTTCCACTCAACTTTACTTATCCTGGGTACACTAGTGGTGTTTAGCTGGAGTGTAAACAGGAACAGCATAGTCTGTATCTTTTTTTTTTAACTCAAATAAAAATATACATACACAATAGAGCAGGTTACTAAAACAGAATTGCACACAGCTTGGACCATGTGTTTTTCTGGATGAGAAAAAATCTACTATGTATCATATCAATAGGTTGAAAGCAGAGATCTATTAATATTGAGCACTAACAAGGAGAATAACTGCTTTAAATGCCTTTCAACATTGAGAATGATCCTAATGCCCACCAATAAAGTGAAAACCCTGGAAGGCATTCTTGATTCAAGCCTGACCATTGAAGTCCAAATCAATAAAGTGGTGAAAACACTGACTTTCAAATCTTCATGTTCACAAAGATCCTACTATTTCTTCAGACCACCTGCCAAATAGGCATGCTGAGATAACTGATGTTGTTCCATCTGGACTATTCTAATGTTTAAAAGGGTCTCCAAAAACTCCTTTCTAATCTTCAGCAAGTCCATATCTAAGCTTCAAAATGTTGCCATTACCTTACAAAAGTGCTCTACAGGACACCAACAGTGACATTCTCTCACTGGCTCCTTTTTGAAGGAAGAGTAAAGTTGAAAGTCCTATATACAATGTGCAAAGTCTAATGGAAGAAAGACCCAGGACATCTTCAGAAACAAGTGCCAAACTATCCACCATCCACAGCTCTGAGATCATTAGTTTCACAAAAGATCACCCCACCCGGATTCCTGCTTCAGAAACACAGACTGCATGCCTCATAGATGAAGGAACAAAACTTTGGAACACCTTATAACATTCCTTGATAGCTAAACCCAGCGTCCTTCAATTAGGAACCTCCCTTATTTAATTATTTATCAAATACAACCACACTCTGTATATGGATTTAGGAATTATTTCTAAAAAATATTTAAGGAATAACAGGAAATTACACCTCATTCCTATATCCTAAGTACAACCCACATTGAGGGTCATCTCAGTTACTGGATTGCAGAAATACAAGAAAACCCATTGTACCTACACTACTTGCATGGTACCTACACTACTTCCAATCTTGACTCCATCTGCTATGCTCTCAGTAGACAGATTCTAAAATATCACCCGTTTGTGTAATAGAGTGCATTGTATCACCCATGAGGCAACACACTAGAACTACACAAAAAGCTATAATTAAACAAATAAATAAATTAATAAATTAACACAGGTCAATTCTAGTTAACCCGAGAATCTGTAAATGACATAAGAGCCATTAACTAAATACTGTTTGGATAATCTCCTGCTTCAGAATCCGGTGTTGAATTTAAATTTCCATGTTTGTAACATCTTGATAAGACTGACTTAGCCATTGGCCCTTCTAAGGTAAATAAAATGAGCAACACTGAGTTTGGAATAATAAGATATTCATACAGTTTGTGTTTCACAATTATTTCTATGGCCTGTGCACCTGCTTCTTCAGCTGGGAGACTGGAGTATGTTCAAGCCTATGTGAGCAGAAATCAGTACATGTATTATGAAAATGTTACACAATATGTTGGATTACAAAACAGAGGACAGCTTAGTTTTTAGACTTTTAATTGTACATTAATGACCGCACCTATGGTCCACCTCATAGTGTACTAGAATAAATTATAAGTGGTCTTTCTAAAAATATAGTAAGGAAAGTGCAAATGTCAAATTTTCATGATAATGTGAAGGACTGCTAACATGGTCAATGACAGAACCAGAACATGACAGAACTATAGCCAGTCAGTCAATAACTTTATTTCGGCCGTTGCGGCCATTAACCGTGGCGCGAATTCTGCTGCGGTGCGGCGGTTTGAAAGAGTGGGCGGGGCCCGTCGGCCAACGGACGTGCGCAGCACTAGCGAGGTAGTGCTCGCGACGGCCGTTGGCCGACGGAAGCATGGAAGGGGTTAAAGTATCACAAGCAAACAATACAATACAGACATAATAAAACAATCAAGTTTAAAATAACAATCTGTAGCAGCATGTATAACAATCTGTAGCAGCATGTAGGTTTTTCTTTTTAGAGTCCAGACTTCCTAATACTCCGGGGGAAAAGAAAGTCCACAAAAGTGCATGTGCATTAAGTATATAGAATTGGTAACCTTCATACAAGAGCCTGTGCCTAGGATTAGTAAAAGCAGCCTGACCCCCAATTGTAAAATCAATGTCTTAAAAGTGCCAGTGCCTAAAGTGCAGGGGGGACCAAAGTTTGATGACAAATTCCCAATGGCTGGTTCAGCTCAGACCATCTAATGCAAATAATAATGAAGCAGAGTTAAAAAAGCGCTAAGAACAGTTAAAAATTATATCCAAGAACTGTTACAGCAAAAGTCTATGATGTAAGAGTTAACGGCATGACCCGTCATGCAGGTACAGTTCTAAGATTAGTTCAGAACAAGACTAATAAATAGATACATATATAAAATCATTTAAGAAGTATTAAAATATAAAGAAGTTACATCAGCTACATGGTCAATGCATACCTCCTACTGATCCACATTTTGCCCAGAAATTTAGCAACAGCACAGACAATTAGCATGCTAGAATCAGATTTTAGGATACGTAGTGCCTCGCTGTGACAGCGGGTACCTAGTTGTCTACAGACAGATGCTATCCACCTAGATCTCAGAAGGTGGTACCTAGGGCATGCAAAAAGTATGTGACTGATGAACTCGGCTGCAGAAGAGCAGCCAGGGCAAAGCTGAGATGTGGACGTAGACTGGCACCAAGAGGCAACAAAGGTGTTAACAGGAAGGGAACCAAATCTGAATAGCATATAGAGTTTCCTATCCTGGGGATTTGTAATAACCCCCAAATATTACTCGAAGGCGCCTTCCAGTTTGAACTCCATAAAATCAAGTGTCAAACAGCCCCCGGATGGATGGGAGATAAGGGACTGCGCCACCCAGTCTCAGTAACGTTTCTTAACCTGGGCTTTGGTAGGAAGTGATTCAGGAGTATCAGCGTCCCATATGCCTTCCATTCCTAGAGTGGACATCAATGTTTTCACCCTGGTTAGCCAGCCGATTTTCTTATGGCGGTCCAGCGCATCTACCTCGTCCAGAACAGCAGCATATGGTTGTATCTCAAGGGTGGTTTTTAAGCGTAGCCAAAAGAGCAAGGGGCGTAGCTGCGCTTTTTGGACAATCGAGAATCTACCCATATCAAATCTCAGTGGTTGCAGGGGGGTACTCTGTAGCAGAGAGCAAAGTGATCTCAGAAATGTATTTTCAGTCACTAAGAGTGCATCCAGTTTTTCGAACCCTCCAGAGTTCCGCCCCATAAAGAGCCACTTCTACTGCTTTGTGATGATCGTAAATGCAGGGGGGTGCAGCTATTGGCTTGCTCGATGAGATCTTGTGCTCCTTGATCAAAGCCCCTGAGATGCGCCTTAGCTGGAGGTTCTGCCTCTTAACATGATGTCTTCAGGAAAGGTCATTGGAGAGAGTGATACCCAAGTAATCAAAGGTACTCACTCTCTCTAGTGGTTTCCCCTCTAGAAAAAGCTTTCCCTTAAAAGATCAGTGAGGGTTATCCATTAAGAGCTTGGTCTTTGCGGTGTTTATCTCAAGACCTCTTAGTGCGCAAAAACACTCAAAGCATATTAGGAGGGATGCAGGCCACTCGGGGTCTTGGAAACTATCAAAGTGTTGTCTGCAAAAAGTAAGGTTGTCACCTTGTCCCCCCCACAGGGTTGGTGCATCGGCTGGGCTCTCAGCGAGAAACTGGACAACACCATTAATGAAGAGTGAGAAGAGAGTGGGGGCCATTACACATCCTTGTTGGACCCCTCTGTCGACCCTGATCGGGTCTGACAATTGACCCTGGTTACTCCAATGTACCCTTGCATAGTTGTTCTCATGCAGGCGAACGGTCAGCGACACAATTTCGGGTGGGATACCCGTTTCCTTCAAGACACACCAAGGTTTGTGTCTGGGGATAAGGTCAAAAGCAGACCGTAAATCAATAAAAGTTACGTATAAGCTTCCCCGAAATTGTCACTGTCTTCCAAGTTAGTAATAGGAAGCGGAAAACCTGATCGACAGTGATGACTTTCTGTCTAAACCCGGCTTGAAAAGGGGTCAGAATGTTGTTGTCTTCTATCCAAACTTGAATTTTCATAAGAAGTGCTCGGGCAAAGACCTTTTGGGCACTGTCGATCAGGCTAATCAGTCTATAGTTCGAGGACAGTGAGCGATCACCCTTCTTGAACACTGGGATTACCTCTGTCCCTTTCCATGAGGACTGAATTGCGGAACCGGCGGCTATTCCAGGGCCAGAATATACAATGACCAATTCTCAATGTTACTGAGAAATAAGTCGCCAGGGATAGCGTCCGGAACGGGGGCTTTGGATCTAATAATTGCATTAATACTGGATCTTATTTCAGCTAAGGAAAGAACTATAGCTAGGCTTTCCTGTTTTCAGTTTCTATTTTTGGTAAATTCTGGTGGGGTTTTTTCAGTGCTTTCAATACCTTCAAAAAACAGTGGTTATCAGTGGTTACACATTTTCGCGCGATTAAAAACAACAGAAACAGTGTTTTTCCAGTGTTTATGGAATGTTTTGCTTTTACTTAGTGCCTGTTTTCTGCACGGATAGTGCATGTGTATAGACCGCGTGTGTACAAGGTATATGAGGTCCAAATACATTTTTACAAATCAAACTTATTGTAGTACACCATACAATACTTCTTTATTGAGTCTTTCGTCATGCGCGCTCGCTCTTTCCTTCCTATGTAAACGTTTATCTGTGAAAAGGCGCTCTCGACGTTGGCACTTGAGACAGGCAACACCAAAACAGCCAGTACACAATTTGCTAACTCTGGCCAATGACATAGCTTTCATGCCAATACAGATGCCCCTGAAGATTGTGATTCTCTAGGACATGTTCTGCAACATATGCGTTGAATTGGGCGCATATGCCCTCAGTTATTGAAGCAGTCAAAAATGAAGCAGTACTTTTCAAAGTCTGAAGAAAATTCAGAAGGGATCTAGAACTTGTGCAGAGTACCTCAGTGAGGCTTCATTAACTTTAAATGCCATGGTTGGTGAAGGGACATTTCTATGCATCATCGCAAGCCATTTCACATAGACTGTAAAATAACATTTCCTGAATTGCTCCTCGACATTTCTTTGCTTACCAAGTGGCAAGAATTCTAACATGGAACATGTTGCAGTGCCAAAGTCAATAAAAGTGTCACCCAGCCTACTCTCAAGGAGATGTTTCACATCTACACCAATTATGCTGAACACTTGGTAGACAAGGGTGTTTTCAGACTCTAGTATATTGATGATGTCCACTACAGCAGTCATGTTTTCCTGTAAAAACCTAAGCATGCAGTAGACTGTACATTTTTCACAACACTATCAATATGTGACCAAAGATCATCACATTTCTTGCCTTTGGCATCATCACTAAGCAGAAATTCTGTAAACAGTCGCCACATGGACAATATAGCATTCAAAGCCTCTAGGACTGAGAACCATCAGCTAAATGACACAGTTAGGATGACTCTTTCTTTGATGCCACACAAAGCACAAAATAAGAAATATTTACATTTTAGTTCCTGGGCATAACAAAACAGTGCACCAGAATGGACTACAAGCTCAATAGCATTCTTCATTTACTCTGAAGATTGTAAAGATGCTTTCAGCATACCATCTAGCAAGTGACAAGGATCTCCTACAGGGAAGTACTTCAGCTCAGGTATCAATTTTGACAGGTCGTCGTGTAACTTTTTCATATACCTAGATGAATTACTGCAAATACAAACAATATCACTCCAATCTTTATTGAACTCAGTAGGAACTTTTTGCAGCAGCATTCTAAGTGACACTACATTCCATGTTGACCAAACCTCTGGTGTCATGTTTTCACCACTATCTCAGATGCTTGGTGACTACACTCTTTTCATATATACCTGTCTCTACACCTTGCATTCAATGTTTAAAGCCTGGGGTGTTTGGCAATTCACCTACAATCAACACTGACTCGCTAGAAAAGGGGGCTGATGTAGCAAAGGCTTTCACAAATTCTCTGTCTGTGGGTAAATGTGATGGTACATATTGGGAAATATTCTTATGAAACCAGCCATTTTACCTATCAGTGAAATCAAATGTAGCCAAAATATCAAATATGATTTTGATATTTCCTGATTCTCTACAGTTTATAAAATAAAATAAGACCTAAACATCCTTCTAAGCACTGCATCTTTAGACCAAAGACCACAAAACTGAAAAAAGCAGAAGGAAGAAGAAACAATATTTGAGTGACATCCCAAAACAACACAACTCAAGCAGAATAATGTTAGCCCAGTATTTTTTGCTGCTGCCTTGGATGCCAAAGTTACATTGTATTGGCCCCTTCAGGAAGAAATAAAAATGACTCTTTCACTCATCTTTTCCTTTCTTTGAATGGCACTTCGTTTGTGGTTGTGAAGGTGCTTTTTCAGTGTTTATATGTTTACACTGGTGATGGCTATTTTCCTTTCAGTGGGGTTTTATCAGTTATTATAGGTTTAAACCTAAAACCAGATAGCCTAACTATAGCTATCTGGCTCTTTAGTCTTCACAAATATGCAAAACAGAGACAATCAGTGAACTGAGCAACAACCACAAAATGCAGGCCTTCGTCTGCTGGTCATAATGGCAAACCCTGAAATCTCACTTTTTGAATAAGTCAAAATCCTTCACTATTTTGTCGCATAAGTTCTGATTTAGAGTTTGGCAGATGGGTTACTCTGTCACAAACAGGACAGATATCCCCTATTACAATGGCATTCAGATATAATTCACTTAAAATTAGGTGGACTGGATATCATCGTCAGTGACATAGTACCAATTTGCCAAACTCCAAATCTGACTCGCAGTCAGTTAGCCAAATCAGAGACACAGGGACCTGCAGTAATCTGTGCATAAGTCTCCAGGTCAAACGTTTAAAAACCATCCCAACTGTTACAGCCTATCATACCTACAAAGTCAATAATAACCACTTTAGAGAGTAACATTATCACTTATAATTTCAGCAAAAGAAGCAATCCAAATTGTGGTGTTAGCCATATAAGATTTCAGTTCCTTACGCCACAGGGATTTTCTGCTGATAAGTTAGATAAGAGTGACTCCGTCTACCCATGAGAAGTTTTTCCTTACAACTTAACTCCTTCCAAATAAATGGCGGACAGTCCCAAAACAAGCCATATAATATGCACCTGGCCCATGGTCTGTAAGAATGACTGTCCGCACTCTTGATACCATGATTTCCATATCTATTGATGCCTTTGTCACAAGTGGCGGCTTCTCCGCTAAGGCTGAGGAGCGTTGCCCCACTGCTCACGGAGCAGTGTAAATGAAAAAATAAAATTATAATAACTGAAGTTATTATAATTTTATTTTTTGTATCATCAGGCTGGGGCGGGGCTTGGCTCCCCTAACGTCGTGGAGGAGGATTGTTTGTGTACTCTGTAAAGTGTGCATGAATGTTTGACTGGCCCTCTCGGGCTGGCCAAACAATCATGCGCACTTCGCATGTTCTCCTTGCAGGCTGCTTTACAGCTTGCATGGAGAACATGCCCAAGCCCCCATTCCCTGGCTAAGCATCAAACCATGGCGCTTTGTCCAATCACAATGCTACATTGCAGCATTGTGATTGGCGGTGGAGAACCTGGGTACTTCAAGGAAGAGACTCACTCGACGTGGGAGAGACAGAGGAGAGACGCGGCAAGACCAGGTAAGTGATATTTTCTTTTCTTATACAAACCCCCCTTCCCCCTGCCACACCACCCCCGTACCTAACCGGCTGCCACTGTTTGGTACCTTTGAAAAAGACCCATTTTTTCAAGCCAGATAACGTTATCAAAGGCAAAAATCTAATTTTGCAATTTAATTTTCATGAAGTCACCTTTAATCAATTTCATTGTGCCCGTTTGTTAACCGAATCTCGAGGGACTGACATTTAATATGAGGCAATTTACAGTTACAAGATTAACAACACATATCATTAAACTGATTAGCGAATAGGGCGTCTGATAAAGGGATTTGGGATGTCTATGCCGGTACAGCTGTTAAAAACACTTAATTTAACAGCCTGGGTGAATTCTCTGACTGACAACCTGGCGAGAGC
Source organism: Calotriton arnoldi (assembly GCA_963921515.1). Taxonomy (NCBI): domain Eukaryota; kingdom Metazoa; phylum Chordata; class Amphibia; order Caudata; family Salamandridae; genus Calotriton; species Calotriton arnoldi. The sequence goes on from CAWUFW010008146.1 coordinate 656,872, forward strand.
TAACAAATTATTGTAAAAGCACATTTCACTAAGTTGTCTTCAGGTTCCCTGAGGATAGCAACAGCCTTCTCACTGTCTAAGCAGATTAAAATGCTGCTTGAAAATTGAGTTTGTTTTCATATTTTATTTTGAGACTAGGTCAGACATTGTGAGACCCCCCCCAGACTGACTTGTGCATGAACTTCCTTCCTTCCTTTGTGAAGACAGAAATGAGCTAATACATACCTGTGTCTTGTTTTGAAAATTGTTCTCCTGGGTGAAAATTAATTGTTTAATTGTAGCCTACAGGCAGTTTTTAGCTATCTGTTGTCGAGACACTTAGGGGCTTATTTATAAGAGCCCTGACACACTTTTGCACAATGCAAAGATTTACATGCATGAAGCCTTATGAAGCCATGCATAGTCACTCTGCGTGGCTTTGAGTAGCCGCATTAATCATGAGTAAGGCATTCCATGGGTGCTGCGGTGGGTATTGCCATGCAAAACCCATGGAATTTGATGCTTACGCAGATTTACGAAAACATTAAACCTGGTGAAGCGCTGAATCCATACGCCTCCTGAGGTGAAGCATAATGAGGAGAAATAACTTCATTTCTCCTCATTTTTTCCTCTTTCCATGTGTGCTGCATTCTGCAGCACACATGGAAAGAGAAAAATGCCTCTAGGGATTGTTTTTGTGCAGGAAAGGGCACCTTCCTTCACAAAAACAATCCTGCCTGCAATGGAGGCACCCTTGCACCACAGTGCAAGGGTGCCTGTGTTGGTGCTAGGCTGTTGAAACGGCATCAGCGCAGGCAGAAAGGACAGGAATGCACTGCAGTGCTTAAATACCATGCATTCCTGCCCTTTCACTTTGGCGTAGTGCAACACAGAAAGGTGCCTTAATGTACTGCCCTATGCCACATGCCATAATGAGGCCCTTATTGTTTACAATAATATATATGGAGTGTGCTTTGAGCAAGCCCCTTTTCTCGTAATTGGATGAATTTGTTCATCTTGTTTTGAAGACAACAATTCAATGGCTTTCCCCAATTTTTGTTTTTGTCCCACACTTGAGCATAGCTTCTTTATCACTGTTTTGTTTGGATGAGTTGTATCCTTCCACCACTGACATCAGCAAAATATTATCATTTGTGTTTTAACACTCAATGGGACCACACAGCTTTCCTCACGCTTCATCTGTCCTCTCTCTGCCTCCTTCCCAACACTACAGCTCGTTGGGTGTTCCCACTCCTCTCATATTTCTGCCATGCTTCATTCTTGTTTTTTCAATTTTTGTTAATTGTTTTTGTGAGGGACTAAGCTCAGCTAAATAATATTACTGGAACACTTGCTTCCGTGGTTATCTGTTGCTTTCTGACCCCTGCTTTGTCCTGCCAGCTTTATTTAAAACAAAATATATATTTTTATGCAGGACCAGCAGCTGCACACTGTTACACAGCCACTCGCTTCTTTGTATGTGTACTGCATTGCTGTACAATTCAATTTCTTAATTATCCTTTCCAAATTGCTCCACTGCCATCTTGAAATGAAATAAAAGAAATACAAGTTTTATAAAGCGCGTGTATGCCGAGGTGTCTTAGCGATAGAGCTCTGTCTAACCTGAGCAGAAGAGGTGAACAGAGGTTAAAATTTGGGCCAAACAGCCATGTTTTCAGCTCCTTTCTGAACAGTTGTCTGTTGGTTTGACTTCTCAGAGTAAAAGGCAGAGTGTTCCAAAGTTTGGGGGCCAGATGAAAGAAGCTTCTGCCACCCCATTTTACGGTCTTCACTCTGGGAATGACCTGCAAGGAGGCAGTTGATGATCTGAGGTTGCGTTGTGGGACGTGCCATCTAATGCGATTATTGAAATAGGCAGGTCCTACCCCATAAAGGGTCTTGTGAACAATGCACAAGGACTTGAATTGAACCCTCGCCTGGACCGGCAACCAATGCAGCTCTCAAATCCATTTGGACACAGAGCTAAATTTGGGTATTTTAAGTAGTAATCGTGCTGCCGCATTTTGAAGTGATTGAAGTTTGCGTATGGTCCTTTTGTTTGCACCCAGATAAAGGGCATTACAGTAATCAATCTTTGACAACACCAGGGCCATAATTACTGTTTTCTTTAGATCCATTGGAATAAAAGGTTTAAAAAGTTCTCAAGATCTTCAGGGTGTAAAAACAAGTTGATGTAATATCATTGACCTGGTCCGATAAGGATAGTTGATCGTCAAGAAGGACACCTAGACTTTTCACCTTCCTTACTGGGGATGGGCAGGATCCGGCCACTTCTGGCCACCAAGGTGTGTTCCAGAGGGCAGTGTTTTTACCGAATATTAGCAGCTCAGTTTTATCGGTATTCAACTTTAAACAGTTGTCACACATCCATCTGATTATGTGGACCATACAGTTGTTAAATTTTATTGCCACATTATCCGGCTCTGATGATGGAGACACCACTATTTGCGTAGCATCTGCTTAAGAAATAGCAGTAAAGACATGAGAGCGGAAAAGTTTAGCCAATGGGGTGACGTAGACATTAAACAGGGTTGGGGATAATGAAGATCCCTGGGGCACTCCGCATGGCAGGGCGTAAGGATGTGATTAATGCCCTCCCATTGCAACAGTTTGTTCTCTGTTTGCTAAGAATGATCTTAGTATCTCGGAGGCTCCTCCTGTGATCCCCATTTCAGATAGGCGCTGAATGAGCACTTGATGGTTTGCCGTATCAAATGTGGCTGAGAGGTCTAGCAAGATTAATATTGCCTTCCCTGCTCAATCTAGCTGGATGTGGATCTCCTTGGTGGCTGCAATAAGAGCTGATTCTGTGCTGTGTAGAGGTCGAAATCCATGTTGTGCAGGGTCCATTTTGTCATTTGACTCCAGAAAATACAGCAGGTCTTCGTTAAGGGCTTTTTCAAACATTTTAGAAGTAAACGGCAGACAGGAAATCGGCCGGTAATTTTTGACCTCCGTAGGGTCTTGAGAAGGTTTTTTCAGAATGGGCTGATGGAATGATAAACGAAGGCTAAAGTATAACCAAAAAAATCATTCCAAGATGGTCACCATGCATGTGGATATCCTACAGTTTTTTTTCAAAGTATGGAAAATCATTCCATAATGGCTTCCAGTGTGTGCTCATGCATTTCAGCTGCATGGGCAGCCATCTTGGACTTATTGGATATAATTTAAAATTTAGTGAACGCAGACTGAAAGTCCTTTGAATTAGTAGAGAAGTGATTGTGTAATATATTTACATTAAGAATTTTTTTAATAAAATTGCTTCCAGAAGTGGTTTTGTCTGCTGTAAAGGGCAGTTTAGCCACAGTAGTAATGCAAAAGAAATGAATATCTTATTTAGTATCAGGCCACATAAATGTAAGAACATCAAATTTCAAGCCACATGCCTAAATCCCTTTAAAGAAGAAAAATAGGCTAGTAACACAAACAAGTTATGGAGGTGATAGAGCGCCATGTTCTTGTGAAATTTGTAGGGGTGCATCATAATCACCGTTAGTTCGCACCCGCATATATCCAGCTATATATCAATGAATGGCCAGTAAGATGTAGTTCTAAACCGCATAATTGTGCTATTTTGATCATGCAAATGTAATGCTTAACTGAATCGTGTTTAAAATAATGCATAAATGAATCAGCCCATGTGTAATCGAGATGCAGTAGTTAAACGTGTACCATATTAAGTTGCACGTGTAGTTCATTTTTTCGCATATGAAATGTAATGAACCAAATGCTTATAGAAGTGATTAAGGTTTGTGTGTTTAAATTGTGTAAAGGCCTGACTGCATATACGCCAAGGAAAGGCCTGTTTGTTCTTATGTTAGCTTATTTTGCAGGCAGAGAAGGTTCTCTTGGAAAGGCTCTCTGGGCACCGACAGTAGATTTAATTAGCACAGTAGAGGGTTTCTGTTGAACGTATCTTCTGTTGCAGGTGCAAGGACACATGCCTCGTTAGTTAAAGACTGGCTCTTTGTTTCACGAGTTAGAGCGATGAGAGACATGGAAATGGGAGTGCAATGGAATTTAGGGATGATACTTTCAGCGGAGAAGGTGCCTGGGTCTCAAGGTCATCGCAACTGTCCAAGATGAAGTAACCGTTTCGATGGAAAAGTACAAGAAGGAAGACCTGGCCAAAGAGGCGTGACAAAAGGCGTGTTCAATTGTATTTGGGTTTTGTATTAGGGATAGTGCCCCGAGGGTGGAGGGCAGAGAAGAGGTAGGGGAGACCAGAGAGGAGGACAGAGAGGGATTTGGTGAAGGAGCATCTTGAATCTGAGCTTAAGTACTATGTGAGTGTACTTCTTAGGAAGTCTTCACAGCTGACACCTTTTACTTACTCTTGCCTGGGAAATTCGTTAAGTAGGTATGTCATCTTAGAAGTAGAGCAGGGACAGTCAATGAGTTTTATGCTTGATTAGATAAATGAGGAATAACATAGAGATTGGAGCTATTATTGCTTGCCTAATACTTCTGGAGCTAACGATTCTTCTCATCCTGAGTCGGATGAGACTCCTGCGTAGGATGCTATTTGTATTAGTGCCCATTTATTTCTTTAACCTCGTGTTGAGGTGCTTGCACGTGCAGTTATTCTTGGCTGTAATAAACCCACAAAACTGAATTCGAGTCAGTAGTCTTTGTAGGTGAACCAGAGTCTAAAGAAAAGATTGCATAACTGAAAAGATTTTCTTCCCTTCACACTATTCAGCAGGTAAAAAGATCCTGGCGACTCGGGGATCCTTAGAAAAGATAAGATAAGGATCGGCGTTATCAGTTGGTAGCAGAGTAGGATGGTTTCCTCTGATAGTAAGGGGAGATCTAGATTAAGATAAGAGATTAGTTGCCCCATAGAACCCCAGTGATGGTGATCCAGTGGATCATAAGAGGAGGACGTCGTCGGTCGCTGAAAACTGACGAAGAGTGACGGTGCGGCGGAAGTAGCAGTTCGTGGTAGAGTGAGTATGAAAAGGGTGATGGTTGTTAGATTGCGGTGTTTGATTGTTGTGAAATGTCTTGCGGAGTTGGAATGAGAGTTGTGTGATTGAGAATCGGACCGTGAGCGCGTGCGGGGCCGAGAGATATTGTGGTGTAGAAGACACCCAGAATAGAGATTGTTGACCAGAGATGGTGGGGATCACGAGACGTCATTGATCAAACCACTGAAGATAGGGAGCAAATGTGTGAGTGTGTGAATAACCGACGCTGGTCGTGGGTTGTTGTGTGCAGAATTTTGAGCGGTTGAATCCTATCGATTGTATTAGAGGTGATTGTCCGGTCGTTTAGCGGACAGACAGTTGCCAGATTGAGGTCAACAATTTTGAGAGGCTGATCGGTCATTGGAGGACCGACAGTCAGAGAGGTAATTGTTCGGTAGAACGGACCATTGCTTCAGAGTGTGATTGAGACACGTGCGAACGAGAGAATTAGCAAGGAGGGGAACTGCTGCGAGCGGAGGAAGAGTGACGTCAGACAGTGCCGCGCTGTGATAGGCCGGTTGGCGTGAGCCGCGCTGGCATTGGTGGATTGAATCAGGAAGCAAAAACGAAATACTGGGTGCGAACAGATATCTGCTTTACCATGAAATGTTTTAAAGTTTTACAAGAACTTTGCAAATGTGACAGACATGTGGTTACTCGGGGTGGAGAGGAAGCCCCTCCCGAGGATACGCCGGCACATTATATGGCTATGAATGTAGGATTGCACACTATAATTTGGCTTGAGAACTGGCATAAAATGACAGAAGGGGAAGGAGAATTGACTTTCCCACGCTATGGCACTTTCAGGTTGGAAGTGTTGTACCAGTTAAAGACTATAATGGCTTCTTTACGACCACTACCTAGACCGACACAGTTTGAGGCGTTACATGCATGGATTAGGGCAGCGTATGACAGGAAAAGAGATAAGAGCCAGGAAAGGGTGAAGAAATCGATCAGGGCCTTCCAAGATGCGAGGTGGGATGCACTAGAGAAAAAGTGGAGGGTGGAAACGATCGAAGGAGATAGGTTGTACCCACTGTTAATAAAAGATGGGAAGATAAAAAGGGTTGAAGAGGACGACAGTGATACAGATGACAGTCTGTTAGATAGGTTGCTAGCAGAGAGACCACCTCCATTTAATCCAGATTTAGAAGAGGGAAAATCAACTTCAGCAATAGAACCGGGTGAGACGCAGAATCAGACTAACATGAGGGTAGTGGGAAGAATTTCCACATGAACAGAGGGGGCGGCAACACAGCCTTCCATTGGGAATACCCGATTACCGGACTCCCTGACAGTACTGGTTACCATTGGCCCTATAGTACCGGTATATGACCCAGACCGAATAAGAGAAGGAAGTTCAATGCAGACGAGAGGAGGAGAAGGAACCAGTGCTGGTGGGAATGGTTTCGGAGTACAAGTGATCCACTTCCCGAAGCCATAAGAAACAAGTACGCCATTACCAGCCACTGCAGACTCCTCTTTTAGGCAGGAGGATGAGAGACCAGTCAGACCAAGATCTTTGCACGAATCTAAGTCAGCTTTGATGATGTGGACACCAACAGTAAGAACCCAAAGTGATAGGATGCCATGCGATAGGGGACAAGACATTTCGGAAGATAGACCAAGTTCCAGAAGTACGATAGAAGGGAATAAGTCACAAGGACAAAATAGTGACTATGATGAGCGGGATGGAGCAGCTTGCCAAGAAGTACTGAGGAGTGCAGTGCAGGCAAGGTTGCTAGACGTAGTAAGACTGAAAGCGGAGGTAGACGAAATGCTTAGTGGAAGCCTGCCTTTGGAAAGAATAGAAATTTATGGGTCAGATGAGCTGCTTTTCATAGCAAAAGATGTAACTCGAAAAGCCAGGATAGCACATGAGAAATTGACAGCATTAGCCAGGAGATATGAGGTAGATTTGAATAAAACAAAAACGTTGCAAGGACCGCATAGGTTGCAATATAGTGATCAGGAACTGGAGGAGAAAAGGATCACAGGATTAAGGGCACATACTAAAGATCTGATTGTAGGGATGCGAATATGGAACTTGTTGGACAAATGGGAGGAAAGGTGGTCAAAGAAGAAAATAGCAAAGAAAATTGTGGGAGAAACGCCGCCTCCGGGGGGAGGGGCGACGGGCGTTGGAAACTTTCCTTTACGGGAAGTACAGAACGGAGGGTACGTGCATGTGCCGTGGAGTAGAGGTGACTTGGCTGCGTTTACAAATGACTTTCCTCGGCTGAGGGAGAAACCCGTAGAGTGGTACAAACAGGTTGAGCGGTTTGTTAAAATTTCGAAGGTGCTGTGGACTGATTTGAACAGCTTGTTTGACATAGTGGTGCCGGGAGATTTGTGGACAGCTTGTAAAATCGCCGTTGAGTGGCCGACTTTTGAACCTGAAAGGGATGCTGTCACGAATGGTCCGTCCCCCCTTGTTATGAAAAAATTTGAGCAAGTGATTACATGGTTGAAACTGAAGATTTCGCCTCAAGATATAGATTGGGTTAAGATAGACTGAACTGTGCAGGAACCTAAAGAGACGGTGCACGAATATTATGAAAGACTCTTGCAAGCTTTTAAACAGTATAGCGGATTAGATGCATTAGACCCCAAGGATATGGGACAGTTTGTCTCAAAGTTTGTGCTAGGCCTGAGACCAGAAGTCAGCCTCATGATACAGCACCATTTGATCTGTTGGCAGAACAAGCCGGTAGATGAAATCTTGCGGTATGCGAGGTATTGTAGCGATGAGGTGGACTCGAAGCATCGGAAGCTAAAAGATAAATTGATGCTCGTTCAGATGCAGACAGCTCAGGTCCAGCCTAGTGGAGGGACCTTAGGAAGAAGACAAGGAAATTACCAAGGGAACCAGAATGGGCAAGGTCAGGGAAAGGGGAAACCCATCGATCCCAAGACAGGGGTGGATGTGACGACACTGAAGAAGACCACTGTGTGTCATCTTTGTCACCAGATCGGGCATTGGAAGTGCGAGTGCCCCTTGAACCCAGCCAACCAAGAGCAACAGGAGGTAGAAGGGGTTCAGGCACCTGTGCCGGAGGTAGTCAACACTGTGATGAAGCCCAGATCGATGAAAGGGGGGACGTATAACCCACAAGTATCAGTCCCCCAGCCACCAAGGATCCCGCGGGGAATACGAACTTACCAGCAGATGCCCCTTTTCGAAGGGTATGATGAGTATAGCCCAGACCCGTTATCCTGACGGTGCCTGAGGGGGGAGGAAGACTGCACACTTGGAGCAGTGTTGGAGGTAGACCAGAGAGGACCTTTTGTGGAGGCAGACATTGATGGTCATCCTACCACGCTTTTGGTTGACACTGGTGCTACCCGGTCTACTGTAAGATCAGCAGTAGTCCCCAACCTACCCCTCTCGGGACAATCGATCCAAGTTGTTGGAGTGGCGAACAAAAGAATAAACAGCCCGTTGACCGAACCGATTCCAGTGAGGATAGGTTCCTTCCAAACTAGACATCAGTTTGTGGTGTGCGATACGAGTCCAGTTTGTCTTCTAGGAAGAGATCTGTTATGTAAATTGAACTGCACGATTTATTGCACGCCTAAGGGAGTGGAGGTTCAGATGAGAGTTGATGATGCTTCTTTTAAAGTTGCTAATCAGCATCTGTGTATAGACTTGTATCCAATGGTGACCGTGGAGGAACTTCCACCGGATTTGAGAGATACCGTGTCACCTGAGGTGTGGGACTTCACAGGAGAGGAGATAGGACTAATCAAAGGGGTTGAACCTGTGCAGATCCAGGTGAAACAGAATGTTGAGTTCCCTAGAACGCCTCAGTACAATCTGTCGCCTGAAACGATCGCAGGGATTAAACCTGTAATCGAGTCTTTCATCAAAAAAGGCATTCTGAAGGAGATCAGAGGTAGCCCCTGTAATTCACCTATTATGGGACTACAGAAACCGAGCGGGAAATTCAGGATTGTGCAAGACCTGCGAAAGGTCAACACGATAGTGGTTCCTTGTTGTCCAGTGGTATCGAATCCATCAGTGATACTGTTTCAGATACCATGCGAAGCCGAGTGGTTTACTGTCATTGACTGGTGTCAAGCATTCTTCTCGATACCGCTCCATGAGGAAAGCCAATTTCTTTTTGCGTTCCGGCTGGAAAATCGTGTGTTAACGTGGTGCCGTATCCCTCCAGGGTATACGGAAAGTCCATCAATCTTTAATCAGATCCTGAAAAAGAATCTTGAGAGTCTCGTATTGCCGCAGAACTCAGTTCTCGTGCAATATATAGACGATCTGCTTGTTGCCTCAGAAACGGAAGATGCTTGCAGGATAGACACGGTAGCCCTGTTGAACCATTTGGCAGAGAACGGGCACAAGGTGTCTCCAAACAATTTGCAGTATTGCTTAAATGAGGTACAGTACTTGGGACACAGATTAGAAAAAGGCAAGAGGAAGGTGTCACCAGACCGAATTGAGGCAATAATGAACATGGCAGTGCCCACCACACAGAGGGAAGTCAGGATGTTTTTGGGAATGGTCGGCTATTGTCGGCAGTTGTGAGAAGTTGGCCTGGCATATGCTGTCCACTAATTATAGTGGGCACCTTGCACCAGTCCAAACAACCCCTTATTGGAGATAGGTTAAAGACAACCTTATTGAAAGCTATCCTAGTGGTAGCTATGGAGAGCAGCCTTCAGGCTAAGTCTTGAAGGAATGTAAAGCAGCTTGTTTTACCAGTCTATAATCTCTTGAGTGATCAAATGAAAGAGCACCACACCAGGTATATATTCAAAATATATGTATTTATTGCTAAACACACCCCTCTAGTCTCTTTATGAGGCTAGAGTTCGAAGTACATAAGTTATAAGTTATTTAAACACAGTAATAGCACAAATACACGTTTGGGCCCTAGGGGCGTACCAAACCATATACCAATAAAGTGGTATAAGAACCACGACTGAGCTAGACACTAGGCCTAGAGCCTCTAGAAGTGCTTGGACCACAAGGAACCACCCAAGGTAGTGACACAGGGGACCCACGGGGGACGCGTGTAGTGTAATTACACAGCCGCGAAACGCCGTTAACCTCTATGGAGAAAGTCGCGGTTTGGAAATTAAAGAAAAGGGACACTTAAAGAAGGACTTGGAGCAAACCCTTTGAGAACTAGGTCGTTCTAGAGTCTCTACCCACGGGAGCACCGGAGTACTCTTGTTACCTCACCCAGGGAAGCCGGGTGCATAGGTGCCTTTCGGGGTCGGGTTTCGTCGTCGATTTGAATGGCGATCTGCTGCAAAGTGCTGCTGGCGACCAAGTGAAAAGTGTCCGGGTGGATCCAAAGGTGGATCGGAGATCTGAAGAACCTGAAAGCAGAGGGGACAGAGTCTGGGTCACTAGCCAGTGACCAGGAAGGCGATGAGCAGATGCCCACCGATGTCGAGTGCTTCAGGTAGGTTGACAGTCATCTTGACTCTTCAGCCACGAGGTCCAGGAGGCGTTGTCGGCAACCAGGAGCAGGATTCGGGCTGGTACACAATGTTTGTCGAGTGCTGAGGTGTCGGCGACCGGATTGGACCCAACAAGCCTTGGCAACGGCAAGTCTTGATGTAGATGAAGATTGACAATGATGCAGACCAGCAAGGACTGAGGAACTCACCCAGCAACAGTAAGTGAGAGAAATCCTGGAGCAACCAGGGAGCCCAAGAAGAAAAGGATTGGCCTTCGTGAAGGGCTACTAGCCAACGGGCTAGCGACCGCGAAGGAGCCTCGAGATGGTGCATGTGGAGCTGGCTCACAGGACACTCGTGGAGTGGAGGCCAGTGATCTTCAGTGCAGTTGGTGCTGGAGGCTAGGGCTACTCGGAGCCCAAAGCACGACTTCGTGGGCGACCCAGAAGAGGATGCTCTAGCAAATGCGTGCGGTGTCCAGGGGTCACGGTTCCACATTACCCACGACAGCTACGGGCCTCAGTTTTGCTGGGGACTCAGGGCAGCCTCGGGGAAGTCTGGAAATCCACCTCTGGTGATGCAAAGAGTTCGGCGTCCAACGGGAGCTGAGGCGATGCAGACCGGACAATTGCTTCTTTGGTGCCTGCCAAGCAGGGGAGTCACTCCTTGACCCCAAGGGAGATTCTTCTGTCCTCTAATCTTGTAGTAGAGCGTCGAAGGTCCAGGATTCTGTGTCAGAGTTTCGTCCAGGGATAATCTCAAGTCCTAAGGACTGGGTTCCTATACTTATACTAAGTTTAGGGGTTGGACTTACTCTGTGGCCCCACCTATGGGTGGGTCAGGGCAGAGGGGTGGCTACACCCCTTTCCCTTTGTCCAGTTTGCACCAAAGCAGGGTCTGCAAGCCCCTGATCCGGTTTGAACTGGGGTATGCACAGGGACACCAAGTGTGCCCCCAGTGCAGGACTTCGAAGCACCCGAAAGTGCTCCCGCCCAGCCCCAATACACACTATCCTGTCTGGGGAGGTGGTCACACCTCCCTGGGACAGGAAACCTATTATCCAGGCCTCCCCTGCCGGAGTTTCGTCCAGCAGCAGGAGGCCAGACTTGTGTCTGTGGCAGCAGCATCCATTTTGTGATGCCAGGGCTTTAGAAAGAAGTTACCGGCCAGGCCAGGGTTAACATGTCTCTCCCTCTAGAAGGGTGGAATGCTACCCCCGCCGCCAGAATTGGCGGGGGGTAGTATTCCAAGATGTTTGACACCAAACACGACATGTTTCGGTGCAGCCATTCCAAAGTTAGCATTTAACGCGAGGTTATAATGCGCTTAAGAGTATATGGTCAGGCTGCACTACAAACAGCATTAGAGAAGGGTCTCCGAATGCTGCAGAGGGGCCCTGCTCATGCAGGGGCACCCTCTCACATAGGAACCACGCACTCTGCCTTCAGGATTGATAAGGCCTGCCATAGGAGTGACTTATAGGTTTATATGTGTGTATGTATATAGTGATATAGGTAGCCTATATCACAGTAAGGAGTGCATGCACCACCTTACCCAGGCTGCAGTAGCAGACCTGTGGTGTCAGTTTGGATGGTCTTCCAGGGGTGGCACAATACATGCTGCAGCCCCTGGTAGGCCTCTGAGGTACCTATGCCCTGCGTACATAGTATACCATATACTAGGGACTTATAAGGGCACTCCAGATTCCAATCAGAGATGTGCCTAAGGCACATGGAAACCTTTTTACAGAGAAAGCAGATAGACTGGGGCCCTGAATAGCAGGATCCCAGCCCAACTAAGTCATAAACCAGCAAAACACCATAACAAAAAGTGGGGGCAACCATATAGTCAGATTCCACCTTCCTACATAACCCCCCCCCAAATGAAAGGAGATAAGGCTAACTTTGGCCAGTTGAGCCTTTATTGACTAAGTGGCCATATAAGGAAGCACCTGCACTAGCATGGTTGCCCCCTGTCTTATGGTCCACTAAGCAATCCCTCACCCTAAGGGTATGAGAGGGTCTCCACCATGGGGAATCACTACCTGTGGTGTGCGTAGGTAAAGTACAAGGCTGGTGAGGTGTCTGAGTAGGGAAGTGAGGCCCTAGGAATGTTGGCCTCAGCTTCCTCAGATCACTGGTCACCATGTATGCCTGTCTTTCCATGACTGAGTTGCACTTTGCTCTAAGGGTCAACCTTTGGCTGCCTACAGCTGGGGGTTGGGTCCCTTTGGATGGACTACTGGAGGGACATGGCAGGTTTGGAACCTTCTGGTCCCAGGTTTGCCCTTACCTACCAGAGTCCTTCTGGGGGAGGTCCCTACATAAAGGTATGGGGGATCCCTCAGTGTGTAGAGGAATTTTCACCTGGCTAGGGCTACTAGACTGGGTGCCCCTAATCTGCTGATGGGGGGTTCCTCTGGACAGGGGGCCCTGGGGGTCCACTGACCTCCCTGACCTCTGCAGCCCTGGGCTGGCTGAGGCAGGGTAGAGAGGGGCAGGTTACCTGCTCCAGACTGGGTACCACCTTGGAAGGGTCCTCTGCCATCAGGGGTGTGGCCAGGCCAGGCCTGACTACCTCTGGGGCAGTTCCTTCACTAGGGGTAGGGTCAGTTCCCTGAGGAGGCTGACCCTTACCTACTGTCTGGAGGGAAGAAGACTTTTCTTCAACCCTTGTGCTCTCTTTTGGGGGAGAGTGGGCCATTCTTCCAGGCTCCATCTCTCCAAAATCTTGGGCTGGGGCTGTGGCCATCACAGCCCCACTAACCCTTACAGGGACGCCCAGCATCCTGAGATGGGTTTGGTGTTCAACTTCAGCCCAGGCTGAAATTTCCAGATCATTGCCCATCAGGCAATCTACAGGTAGGGTTGGGGACACTGCCACTCTTTTTGGGCCTGTGACCCCTCCCAGCTGAGATTGACTATGGCCATGGGGTGATCTGTTCTGACACCATCAATGTTGGTCACCTGGTATTTAAACTCAGGTAAAAGCTGGTGAGGGGGACTAGTTTCCCTGCCACCATGGTGACACTAGCCCCTGTGTCCCTAAATGCCACAGCTTTCTGACCATTAATTATTGGCTCCAATCTGTACCTGACCAATGCTGTGGGACCCATGGTAAAGGTGGCAAATCCTATACCACCATCAGAGTCAGAGGAGTCTGTTGAGGGGTCCCTGCCTAAACTAGGGCCCACCTCTGTTCCTCTTGCAAAAGCACCTAACTTTTTGGGTGCACTACTCCCAACTGGAGGATTACTACTGGTAGTACCAGGAGGGGTGGTAGTAGTTGTGGGAGGAACATTTTCTTTATTGCCAATCCTGGGGCAACTGGGATCAGTTTTCCAGTGCCCAGGCTTTTACAGACATGGCAATATGGTTTCTTTTCAGGAGAAGAAGGAGTTTGGGACCCACCCCCAGAAGAGCGAATTTTGGGCCCCTGTAGGGGACTTATCCTTAGATTTATCCCCACCTTTCTCTTGGGACTTAGTAGAATCTTTCTTCTGGTCACCACCCTGATTTTTAGTTTTTACTCTGGTTCTGACCCATTTGTCTGCCTTCTTTCCCAATTCTTGGGGAGAGGTCAGATCAGAGTCCACCAGATACTGGTGCAAAAGCTGATTTTGACAATTATTAAGGATCTGCTCCCTCATAATCAAATTGTACAATCCTAAAAAGTCCTGCACTTTGTTGCCATGTATCCAACCTTCCAGAGCCTTAGTAGCACAATCTACAAAATCAACCCAGTCTTGAGTCTGAGCTTTTTGGGTGTCTCTGAACTTCAACCTATACTGTTCAGTGGTTAGGCCAAACCCATCTATCAGAGCACTCTTCAAGACTGTGTAATTGTCAGCATCCTCTTCTCTTACAGTGAGGAGCTTGTCTCTACCTTTGTCTGCAAAGGAGAGCCACAAGATTGCTGCCCACTGCTTCTGGGGGACCCTCTGAACTTTACAGGCCCTCTCCAGTGCAGTTATCCATTTGTGGATGCCATCCCCACTCTGGTAGGGAGGGACAATCTTGTTTAGGTTTCTATGGTCATAAGACCTTTCCCTATCTTTAGGGATATTGCTGCCACCATGGGACTCTAGTCCCAACTTTTTCTCTCTTTGTAGAGATCTAGGGACTCCCTGTCTATAGCCAACTGCTGTTTTCTGAGTTCAAGCTGGGCTTGATCATACTGAATCAGTCTTTTTCTCCTCTCATGAGAGGATTCCCTCCTATGAGAGGAGACAGAGGTCCCTACTGAGGTGCTAGAGTGGTTAGACTCCTGAGAAGGAGATCTAGACCTTCTAGGCACACTCACAATCCTTCCTGGGGGGACAAAGTGGAGGTCATTCTGATCCTCCTCCTCATCCACAGGAGGAATTGGGTTTTCTGGGTCAGGGTCATTGTCACCCTCCTGGTCAGTTCCAGAGGGGGGCTGGGGGTGTTGCTACCCCTGGCCCCATCCTCATCTTCTGCCCCACCCTCTGCTCCTACCCCTTCAGTCCCTAAGGGCCTGCTGAGATCATAAGCCTCTAACATCTCTCTCAGATGTTGGGTGGTGGGGCTTTGGCCTGTCTTCAGTTTCCTCAAATTGCATAACGCTCTCAATTCCAAGAATGGGAGTGTATCATACTTGGAGGGAAGAAGCCCAGGGGCTTCTGGCAAGGACTCACTGGGTCCTGGCTTTGAAGACATCACTAGTGAGGTGTGGTGTATGCACTACCTACTTTAGTGTGGCCTACTAAACTCTCTTGAGTTGTAGAAAGGGTGTGCTATCCCTTAACACACAACTGTAAGTTCAGTAGAACTTACTGTATACTAAGCTTAATTTATATGTACCTTAGGTACCTTTAGTGGTTTTCAGTTGATCAATTCAATTGAGATTATCTGGTAAAACAATAGCAAGCAGGTATCCCACACGCCGCACACCAATGTGAGAAGTTGGCCTGGCATATGCTGTCCACTAATTATAGTGGGCACCTTGCACCAGTCCAAACAACCCCTTATTGGAGATAGGTTAAAGACAACCTTATTGAAAGCTATCCTAGTGGTAGCTATGGAGAGCAGCCTTCAGGCTAAGTCTTGAAGGAATGTAAAGCAGCTTGTTTTACCAGTCTATAATCTCTTGAGTGATCAAATGAAAGAGCACCACACCAGGTATATATTCAAAATATATGTATTTATTGCTAAACACACCCCTCTAGTCTCTTTATGAGGCTAGAGTTCGAAGTACATAAGTTATAAGTTATTTAAACACAGTAATAGCACAAATACACGTTTGGGCCCTAGGGGCGTACCAAACCATATACCAATAAAGTGGTATAAGAACCACGACTGAGCTAGACACTAGGCCTAGAGCCTCTAGAAGTGCTTGGACCACAAGGAACCACCCAAGATAGTGACACAGGGGACCCACGGGGGACGCGTGCAGTGTAATTACACAGCCGCGAAACGCCGTTAACCTCTATGGAGAAAGTCGCGGTTTGGAAATTAAAGAAAAGGGACACTTAAAGAAGGACTTGGAGCAAACCCTTTGAGAACTAGGTTGTTCTAGAGTCTCTACCCACGGGAGCACCGGAGTACTCTTGTTACCTCACCCAGGGAAGCCGGGTGCATAGGTGCCTTTCGGGGTCGGGTTTCGTCGTCGATTTGAATGGCGATCTGCTGCAAAGTGCTGCTGGCGACCAAGTGAAAAGTGTCCGGGTGGATCCAAAGGTGGATCGGAGATCTGAAGAACCTGAAAGCAGAGGGGACAGAGTCTGGGTCACTAGCCAGTGACCAGGAAGGCGATGAGCAGATGCCCACCGATGTCGAGTGCTTCAGGTAGGTTGACAGTCATCTTGACTCTTCAGCCACGAGGTCCAGGAGGCGTTGTCGGCGACCAGGAGCAGGATTCGGGCTGGTACACAATGTTTGTCGAGTGCTGAGGTACTGGCGACCAGATTGGACCCAACAAGCCTTGGCAACGGCAAGTCTCGATGTAGATGAAGATTGACGATGATGCAGACCAGCAAGGTCTGAGGAACTCACCCAGCAAGAGTAAGTGAGGGCAAGCCTGGAGCAACCAGGGAGCTCAAGAAGAAAAGGATTGGCCTTCGTGAAGGGCTACTAGCCAACGGGCTAGCGACCGCAAAGGAGCCTCAAGACGGTGCATGTGGAGCTGGCTCACAGCACACTCGTGGAGTGGAGGCCAGTGATCTTCGGTGCAGTTGGTGCTGGAGGCTAGGGCTACTCAGAGCCCAAAGCACGACTTCGTGGGAGACCCAGAAGAGGATGCTCTAGCAAATGCATGCGGTGTCCAGGGGTCAAGGTTCCACGTTACCCACGACAGCTACGGGCCTCAGCTTTGCTGGGCACTCAGGGCAGCCTCGGGGAAGTCTGGAAATCCACCTTTGGTGATGCAAAGACTTCGGCGTCCGACGGGAGCTTAGGCGATGCAGACTGGACAATTGCTTCTTTGGTGCCTGCCAAGCAGGGGAGTCACTCCTTGACCCCAAGGGAGATTCTTCTGTCCTCTAATCTTGTAGTAGAGCGTCGAAGGTCCAGGATTCTGTGTCAGCGTTTCGTCCAGGGATAATCTCAAGTCCTAAGGACTGGGTTCCTATACTTATACTAAGTTTAGGGGTTGGACTTACTCTGTGGCCCCACCTATGGGTGGGTCAGGGCAGAGGGTGGCTACACCCCTTTCCTTTGTCCAGTTCATGCCAAAGCAGGGGCTGCAAGCCCCTGATCCGGTTTGAACTGGGGTATGCACTAGGGACACCAAGTGTGCCCCCAGTGCAGGACTTCAAAGCACCCGAAAGTGCTCCCGCCCAGCCCCAATACACACTATCCTGTCTGGGGAGGTGGTCACACCTCCCTGGCACAGGAAACCTATTGTCCAGGCCTCCCCTGCCGGAGTTTCGTCCAGCAGCAGGAGGCCAGACTTGTGTCTGTGGCAGCAGCATCCATTTTGTGATGCCAGGGCTTTAGAAAGAAGTTACCGGCCAGGCCAGGGTTAACATGTCTCTCCCTCTAGAAGGGTGGAATGCTACCCCCGCCGCCAGAATTGGCGGGGGGTAGTATTCCAAGATGTTTGACACCAAACACGACATGTTTCGGTGCAGCCATTCCAAAGTTAGCATTTAACGCGAGGTTATAATGCGCTTAAGAGTATATGGTCAGGCTGCACTACAAACAGCATTAGAGAAGGGTCTCCGAACGCTGCAGAGGGGCCCTGCTCATGCAGGGGCACCCTCTCACATAGGAACCACGCACTCTGCCTTCAGGATTGATAAGGCCTGCCATAGGAGTGACTTATAGGTTTATATGTGTGTATGTATATAGTGATATAGGTAGCCTATATCACAGTAAGAGGTGCATGCACCACCTTACCCAGGCTGCAGTAGCAGACCTGTGGTGTCAGTTTGGATGGTCTTCCAGGGGTGGCACAATACATGCTGCAGCCCCTGGTAGGCCTCTGAGGTACCTATGCCCTGGGTACATAGTATACCATATACTAGGGACTTATAAGGGCACTCCAGATTCCAATCAGAGATGTGCCTAAGGCACATGGAAACCTTTTACAGAGAAAGCAGATAGACTGGGGCCCTGAATAGCAGGATCCCAGCCCAACTAAGTCATAAACCAGCAAAACACCATAAAAAAAAGTGGGGGCAACCATATAGTCAGATTCCACCTTCCTACAGCAGTGGATACCCAGTTTTTCCTTGAGAGCAAAGCCTTTACAGAGGCTTACGCGCAAGGATGTGAGTGATCCGGTACCATGGGACGAGGAGTGCTTGGTGTCATTCCTAAAATTGAGAGAGGAGATGTGTAGTGCCCCAGCTCTGGGAATGCCTGATTACAAGAAGGCTTTTTCATTGTTCTGTTGTGAGAGAGAAGGATGTGCATTAGCAATCTTAGCTCAGAACCATGGCGGTGTCCGTAGACCAGTTGCCTACTTTTCAGCTACTCTAGATCCAGTAGCTTCTGCGTTGCCCGGATGTCTAAGATCCGTTGCTGCAACAGGTGTCAGCATTGAAAGATGTGAAAGCATTGTAATGGGTCATCCTTTGACTGTATATGTGCCACACTCGGTTGAATTGTTGATGACCAGGACAAAGACTCAGCACCTAACGAATAACAGGTTAACAAGGTATGAGCAAGTCATACTCGCCGCAGAGAATGTGACTCTGAAAAGGTGCTCTGTCTTAAACCCTGCGACATTAATGCAGATACCGAATGTAGATGATGAAGATTGTGCGGACCATGATTGTCTTGACGTGACTGAACTTTGCACCAAACCAAGACCTGACATTGTCGATGAACCACTGATGGACCCAGATGAAATTTTCTTTGTTGATGGTTCATGTCTAAGAGACAGTGTCGGTCAACTAAGAGCAGCGTTTGCTGTATGTACCATTTCCGGGGTGGTTGAAGCTGCTTGCCTAGAAGGAGTACGCTCCACGCAGGTAGCTGAGATCATTGCTTTGACTCGTGCCTGTTTGGCCGCTGATAGAATTCGAATCATGATTTACACGGACAGTCAGTATGGGTTTGGTGTGGTTCATGACTTCGGACAGCTGTGGTCCCAGAGGGGATTTTTGACATCATCTGGCTCACCCATTAGGAATGGAGAACATGTAAGACAACTGTTAGATGCATTGCAATGTCCGAAGGAAATCGCAGTTGTAAAGTGCACTGCACACGTAAAGGGGGAGGATTTTGTGTCTTTGGGAAATAATTATGCGGACGAAGTTGCCCGCTTCTGTGCAGAACAGGGATGCATATTTACAGAGGGTTACACAGGAGAGAGCCAAGAAAGAACCGAACTCAACATGATGTTGGGCATGGCAGACACTTGGGAGGAGCTCAAGCGACTGCAGGATGAAGTTTCAGATCAAGAACGGAATGGATGGATCAAAGCAGGGTGTGAAAGAGGGGATGTGGATGTTTGGGTCTCCAGTGATGGGAGAGCTGTATTGCCAGAGAATCTGCTGAGTCCGATGGCGAGACTAATACATGGACCGGTGCACCTTGGTAGAGATGCAATGATGCGTGTGTTTAGACAGACGTGGTATAATCCACGATTTCGTGCAATGGCTGAAACTGTTTGTCAGAGGTGTGTCACGTGTCAGCAGATGAATGCTGGAAAGAAAACAGTAGTTACCTTGAGTCACATTGGGAGGTCAGGAGGGCCCTTCAATAGGATACAGTTAGACTTCGTGGAAATGCCTAAGTGCAATGGGTTGAGATACATCTTGGTGCTGGTATGTGTATTCTCACGGTGGGTGGAGGCTTACCCAACACGCAGGTGTGACACTCTCACAGTGGCTAAGTTATTGTTGAGGGAGCTCATCCCGAGATTCGGGATCCCAACCTCTTTGGAATCAGATAGAGGAAGACACTTCCACAGTGAAATCATGAAGTTACTTTGTGCCGCATTGAATGTTGATCAGAGGCTCCATTGCAGTTACCGACCAGAGGCTTCTGGGATGGTGGAACAGGTCAATGGAACTTTGAAAGCCCGGATGGCAAAAATGTGTTCATCAACGTCCCTGAAATGGCCTGACGCTTTGCCGCTCATACTGATGAGCATGCGAAGTGTCCCAGATAGGAGGACCGGATTGTCCCCTCACGAAATATTAATGGGAAGGGCAATGCGGTTGCCAGCAGTACCAGCTACAGCTTTGATTAACATCACTGATGACTTGATTCTCGATTACTGTAAAGGACTATCTGATGTGGTCCGTTCTGTGTCCCAGCAGGTGCAAGCTGCAGCTGTTCCGGCCTCGAGTGATCTGTGCCACGACCTGTGTCCAGGCGACTGGGTGCTTGTCCGAAAGCACGTGAGGAAGAGCTGTTTGGATGTTCAGTGGCGAGGCCCGTACCAGGTGATACTGGTAACGAATACAGCAGTGAAGTGTGGAGGATTGCCAAACTGGGTACATGCCTCCCATACCCACAGAGTTTCAGGACCCTTGGAAGAAACAGCTCCTCTCGTGAATGAAAATCCAGCTGATGTGGCAGGGCCACATGAGAGGACAAGTCAAGCTGTAAGGGTCGCTGACACAGCTGGTGGTGCACTAGAACAAGCTGAAGGGGGTTTCGACAACCCGAACCTCGACTCTGACTCAGAAGACAGAGGTGGTGCAGTGGGTGGAGTAGAGTCAGATTCAGCAGAAGGAGGAAGTGGTGCACTGGGTATAGCAGAGGAAGGTGGAAGAACAACCAGAACTGAGGAAGGTTGGCCTGAAAGACAGAGGCGACTGAATCTGAGGTTGGCACCCGAAAGAGATCTTGCTCCAGTGTCTGAAACGTCTGAAACAGAAGCAAGTGACGAAGAGCAGACTCAAGAGGGTCAGCGAAGGTCGAAAAGAACAAGAGTACCCTGCCGGAGATATTCTACCCCTGAGTGGACTTACACAGTGACTGATGCAGGGGGTAGTGAGTACGGGGAGACTGAGGTCTGTGCAGGTGGTCAGCAAGAGCCCGAATGAGGTAGTGAAGGTGGTGCTTTGTTGCCAGGGCTCGAAGTCGAAGGAATACTGACCCTCACCATTCCGAATCCCCCGCTTCTGAGTAAAGTCCGAGAATTGGTTTTGCATCGACTCGAATTTCCGTCCTTTGGATTTGTGCCGTATTCACACGAAATGGTAATCCTGCATCTTGAACTTTTGTGTCACGTTTTGGAAGCACTTACAAATGATCTTATCGTGGATGAAATATAACCTGTTGTAAATAAAAGTCTAAAGAAGAAGATAACCTAGGTCCGAGTGGAAGAAGAATAAACTTAGGGACTTTCCACCGAAGAGGAACGAGAGTTAGGGAAGTCTTTTTCTGGACTATGTAAATAAGACTGTAGCTGAAAAGGGGATTTCCAGAGGTTTCAAAGTATTGCTCGAGCTGGTTAAGCAAGTCACGAGTGGAGGAAACAAAGACTTTTGAGTGTTTATTGCTGAAACCAAGAACTTTTGAGAACTTTCGAAATCATGGAGGTTGGAGATCCAAATTGTAGATCTAAATTGATTGTAGGCATACTTATAGGTGGTGTGATAGTTTCTATAATCATAGCAATTGTAGTCTCATATACAGTTCCACATGAGCTAGCAGTGCAGGGGGTGCCAGGGACTCCTACACCTACTACACCTAGCCAAAAAGAGGTAAACATAGGAGCCAACAAAGCTTTGCTGTTAGAAGAAAGTCATAGATTGCATGTAGATTTGTCTAGAAGTGATTTTAAGCTCAATGCTTACGCCAAGCTGCTTTACGAGTACGTGGATGCGATGGATGTGAAAGATTGCTATGTGTGTATGCAGTTGCCTGCTTCAGTGGATGAGGGTATTAGGTATCACCATCTTCCACTGACATATGGAATTTCATGTAGCTTGTTGCTTAGTATATTCTATGAAAGAGATCAGTTTGAGTATTTCTTTTCCAATTACGATGCAGTGCTTCCTGAAGTCCCCGCTTACAAACATTTGAATAAGTATGATTATTATAAGTCGGAGGATAGACTTAGGAAGTTCTTCATACCGTCTTTGGAATTGGACACAGCGTATGCCCACCAACATAATTTGACGTGCTCATTATCAGATGTAGAGAAAAAGTTCATGGATCGGGTAGAAGACAGATATAGAAAACTAACACAGACACGAGACACAGGGCATAGCACGGTGGATTTGACAGAGGAGGAAAAATTGCACCGAACAAAAGGAAGTTATGGTCCTATAGCTTTGGACAAAGAGCAGAGGGGAAAGCTGTGTGTGAGACGTTATCAGACCTACTATGAAAAGGTTCCCGTGGGACAGAGCACGTGTGATCATGTCTTCACTATGGCAGATGTGGCAAAGAACTTTCTCCTGGGCCCTGTACAAGTGATACCTACGGTGTATTTTGTGTGTGGAAGGAATGCCTATGTGAGATTGCCTGCTAACTGGTATGGTACATGTTACTTGGGAATAATATTTCCAAAAATGTACCATACAGAAGATTTGGAACTTTTGGAAGGTGGAAAGCATTCAAGAGTGAGAAGGGGTGCGAGTGCAGGGGTCGTAGTGGGAGATATCTTTGGAGCTATGATACCAAGTTTGGGAGTGATCTTGAATGATGTGAAGATCCGGAGACTGGCGACTGTGATAGACGAACTATCAACGAACACAGCAAAATCGTTGGTACTGGTGGAGGGGGAGATGTTGTCGATAAGGACAATGGTTTTACAGAATCGCCTTGCTTTGGATGTCTTATTGGCAAAAGAGGGCGGAGTCTGTAAATTATTGAGGGTTCAAGAGTGCTGTACTTATATACCAGACCACAGCAAGGATCTGGAGAAATATATAAGTAACATCACTACTATCCACACGAAGATAGCGGATTTGACTGAAGAGGGAGCCTGGGAAAAAGTTGGGAAAGGGTTTGGTCAAGTGGGGAGTTGGTTTGCGAATTTGGGGAAGGGATTCCTTGGCTATGTTCTGAGACCTCTCCTTATCGTGGTGGTTTATGTGGTTTGTCTGTGGGGTCTGATCAAAGCCTACAAGTGGTATCAAGCAGGCAGAGTTGAGAGAGCTCTGAGAGAAAATGAGACGAGAATGGCTAGACTGCAGGACAGTCAATATCAAAGACTCAAGAGATTGGAGAATCACAGACCAGGGAGAATGGCAACGAGTTCTGTTTAGGTCGGTTCTTTCTCCAAGGGAGTTGAATAAAATGTGATGACAGGAGTCATCAAAGGGGGGAACTGATAGAGCGCCATGTTCTTGTGAAATTTGTAGGGGTGCATCATAATCACTGTTAGTTCGCACCCGCATATATCCAGCTATATATCAATGAATGGCCAGTAAGATGTAGTTCTAAACCGCAGTTATTAGAGTGAATAAGAAGCGTAATTGTGCTATTTTGATCATGCAAATGTAATGCTTAACTGAATCGTGTTTAAAATAATGCATAAATGAATCAGCCCATGTGTAATCGAGACGCAGTAGTTAAACGTGTACCATATTAAGTTGCACGTGTAGTTCACTTTTTCGCATATGAAATGTAACGAACCAAATGCTTATAGAAGTGATTAAGGTTTGTGTGTTTAAATTGTGTAAAGGCCTGACTGCATATACGCCAAGGAAAGGCCTGTTTGTTCCTATGTTAGCTTATTTTGCAGGCAGAGAAGGTTCTCTTGGAAAGGCTCTCTGGGCACCGACAGTAGATTTAATTAGCACAGTAGAGGGTTTCTTTGAACGTATCTTCTGTTGCAGGTGCAAGGACACATGCCTCGTTAGTTAAAGACTGGCTCTTTGTTTCACGAGTTAGAGTGATGGGAGACATGGAAATGGGAGTGCAATGGAATTTAGGGATGATACTTTCAGCGGAGAAGGTGCCTGGGACTCAAGGTCATCGCAACCGTACAAGATGAAGTAACCGTTTTGATGGAAAAGTACAAGAAGGAAGACCTGGCCAAAGAGGCGTGACAAAAGGCGTGTTCAATTGTATTTGGGTTTTGTATTAGGGATAGTGCCCCGAGGGTGGAGGGCAGAGAAGAGGTAGGGGAGACCAGAGAGGAGGACAGAGAGGGATTTGGTGAAGGAGCATCTTGAATCTGAGCTTAAGTACTATGTGAGTGTACTTCTTAGGAAGTCTTCACAGCTGACACCTTTTACTTACTCTTGCCTGGGAAATTCGTTAAGTAGGTATGTCATCTTAGAAGTAGAGCAGGGACAGTCAATGAGTTTTATGCTTGATTAGATAAATGAGGAATAACATAGAGATTGGAGCTGTTATTGCTTGCCTAATACT
This sequence comes from Calotriton arnoldi, assembly GCA_963921515.1. Classification (NCBI taxonomy): domain Eukaryota; kingdom Metazoa; phylum Chordata; class Amphibia; order Caudata; family Salamandridae; genus Calotriton; species Calotriton arnoldi. The sequence continues at coordinate 681,023 of CAWUFW010008146.1, forward strand.
TCTGGAGCTAACGATTCTTCTCATCCTGTGTCGGATGAGACTCCTGCGTAGGATGCTATTTGTATTAGTGCCCATTTATTTCTTTAACCTCGTGTTGAGGTGCTTGCACGTGCAGTTATTCTTGGCTGTAATAAACCCACAAAACTGAATTCGGAGTCAGTAGTCTTTGTAGGTGAACCAGAGTCTAAAGAAAAGATTGCATAACTGAAAAGATTTTCTTCCCTTCACACTATTCAGCAGGTAAAAAGATCCTGGCGACTCGGGGATCCTTAGAAAAGATATGATAAGGATCGGCGTTATCAGTGGCAAGCACAGGGATTAGACAGATCAAGCAGTCATGCATTAAATTATGTAGTAGTCCAAATCATTAATCAAACGGGAGCAGTGTTCCGACTTCTTTAAATATACATGCCTTTTTCAGGACAGTAAACAAGTACAATATATGATACAATCTGTTGGTTCTACAGTACAAAGTTCACAGGAATAATAAATCTTGCATCAATTAGGCATTCTACATACTTAAATACACACATTCATTCATATTTTCTTTGCGCTTGAATTATGGTTAATGAGTATTTCTTGCTGTTACATGGTTTATTTTTGTCCGTTTATATGTTCCATCATATAAAATGTTCCTCCTAAATAGCTTACATCAGGCCACAAAACCATTCTGTTTCATAATTCACCCTGGATCAATTTTAATTTTTCCCATCATACTTCCACACATTATTGGTGTTGCAAAAATATTAAATGATTCTTTGAATACACTTATGCTGTCATCATTATTTTCAGGGTGGCAGAGATCTCTGCACATACAATTGTACTACTTTGTAGCAAATCTGGAAGGGACCAGGAAAGTGGTGGAAAAATGAGGAATAAGTACTACAATATATGTGGGGATAAGGGAAATGTAAGGAGGCAGTGGGAAGTGACATCCTTATACAAAACTCACACATAAAATAAGCCAATTGTAATCGTAATACATCATAGGAAGTAATATTGACTTAATTCATTCAGTTTTAGACAATTAATTATATGTGTGTGTGTGTGTGTGCATGTGTGTGTGAGTGAGAGAGAGAGAAATAGTTATGTATAGTTATTGATTTTTTTTTACAATGTATTAATATGCTTAATTTAAGAAAATAAACTTCATTTAAATGTAAAAGTATTTAAATTAATTAATGTCCCTATCATGATTAGATGACAAAAAACAAAACAAATTGCTTTGGAATATTAATAAATGGAAAGAATCTTGTCTTTGACATTTTAGCATGCATATAGCTTGTTCGATAAGGAATGCTGAGTTGTGTCCTTAGGTAGAAAAGCAACTTTGCTGAAAGTGTATATCTGAGCAATGTTTTCTTGAAAGAATGGGTTGTGCTGGCATCTTCCCTTTGAAAACATGTCTGATTAAAGTGTTGATGCTGCATATGCGCTGCAGTGCTTAATGTGTTAAAAGGTAAGTTCCACGGCCCTCTTCGGGAGGCCACTGCAGCCTGCACCACCCATAGTCCCTGCCAGCTCTACCAATGACAGTACCAACACTGCTACTAACCATCGCACTCCTACAAGTGTGACAATTCAGCCTATTCCAGGCCACCCAAAGCTATAATAAACTAAAGGTGTGAGCGGCGGATATTATTCTTTTTCAATGTATATTGACTTATTAAAAACTGTTGTGCTGAACTCAAAATTAGACAGACACCGCCATCATGTGGTGGACTGTAATTAGAGACGGTACTGACAATTAAGTGCCGGTGCCAAGCACCGGAAACCACCGGCTCAAATTGAGCACTCATGCACTGGTACCAGTGGTCAAACTGTTTAAAATAGGGGCCGGGTTAGTGAGTGTGGGACAGGGTAAGAAACACAGCTAAAAACAAAAAACAAAATAGACTATGTAGCTGGGTTTCCACCTGCAAGCAACTGAATATAGAACTAAAGGCACATCTTAACTGAAAAAATTGAAAGTTAAACTAATCTGTGTGAATGTACTTTTATTCTGGTAGCAAATCTCAGTTGGGTATTGTGATCCTTTCAAATGTCTCTGTGTGTAACCGGAGGGACACTGATTTGAAATCTGGTTGGAGGACCTGGGGAATTGTGATGTGTATTTTTGGTGCTGTGCAGTCCAAGACTGTGATAAAAAGTACTATCATCATCATCATCATCGTTGTTAGCTTTAATTCGATCACATAGATCCAAAAAACTATGCAGCACGAGTAAATAAAAGCAGAAATGCAAAACCAGTATCAAATAAATATGTTAAAAGGCCATGCCATAAAACAGTTTTACAGATGCAGGATACAACAAGGTAGAAGAGAGTAAAGTGCTTCATGCAAATGATTTCCCAAGCCTGATCCACAGTGCATACCAAAATCTTGAGAGGCCATAAACCATTACTCTTCGAGTATCAGTGCACAAGATTCTCAGCACCTCGAGGTAATGGTCCGAGCCTGCCAGTCTACACAACGGGAATATCCATTTTTTCCTCAAAGATAAATAATGTGGGCAGAAGAAAAGTAAATGAACAATGGATTCTGGGCAGGCTTTACACACAGGGCACAAATCATCAGTAAAAGCATTACAGGACCACTTAGAACAGAAAAGTTTGGTGGGTAAAGTCTTATAGCGGAACTGTAAAAACAATTGGCGTGCCAGATGGGGAACAATTTCATCAATGCTAGTCTCGAAACAGGGTACTGGTTTAAAATTCAAAAAGTCATTAGTCAGACTGGTCAAAGGTTTTGCCAGGTCATTTACAAGTGTCATTTCCCAATACACTTCTTTTAACTTTGCCCTCGATGTTCAGGCCATACTTTCCGGGTTGGACCAAAATGCCTCCATCCCCATCCTCCCTAGTAGCTCCCTTAAAGTGGTGAACCACCTGATCGATGTAGCCCTGGGAAATTTCGGAAGGTCAGACAAGGCCTCTCGATAAGTTTCAAGTTCTTCTACTGTCCATAGCCTATACCAAAACATTAAAAGCTTATAGTTCAACTTATGTACCAGCTGTCTATGGGAAAGGTCCTTGTAGAGGGGTATCAAGGGGGAGCTGGAGGGGAGATCTACCAGTGGTCTTAAGAAACGATTTTCAATTATTGTAAGGCAGGTTGAGTTGCCCGTGCCCCAAGGCTCTGCACCATAAGGCACCCCCCTCCCCGAGGACCTTGATGTTGCAGATTTCAAGTGCTGGAGCAATTTGATGAGATACCGTCTTCCTGTGAATTTTACTAATGTGGGCACACTGGTGGATTTGTTGTAGCTTTACTTTCTCAATATGGGCACCCCAATTGATCGAAGGAGTCAGACGGATACCTAAGTAGTCAAAGACTTCGACTTGCTCTAGTTTGATACTACCAGCCAATACAGATCTTTTGGACAATTTAGTCGCACCTCTATTAAAAATCATGTACTTGGTTTTGGCCTCATTTATAACCAGACCACTCTCATCACAAAACCTTATAAAATCATTCAAAAGTTGTTGTAGACCCTGCGGGGATTTGGAAATTAAAAGAGTGTCATCGGCGAAGATTAGCGCAGGCACTCTTCTTACACCGATTTTAGGGGCATCACAGACATCTCTATCTATAAAATCAACCACCCCTTTGATAAAAAGGGTAAAAAGGGTGGGGGCTAACACACATCCCTGTCTCACTCCTCTTTGGAATGGGAAGGTTCCTGTTACTTGGTTGTTTTCCCCCCACCTAACCTGTGCTGCATTAGATGAGTGTAATCTAATTAAAATATCTAAAAGGTTGCCCGGAAAACCCATCTCTTTTAATGCTCTCCAAAGTGTGGCCCGGGGGACAAGGTCAAACGCTGTACGCAAATCAATAAAGGCCACATATAATTTCCCCCCCTTAACAGCTACTTCCTTCCAATAAATACACAAAAGACGGAAGGCCTGATCCAGGGTACTGACTTTTGTACGGAAGCCTGCTTGGAAATCACTCAGGATTTGAAACTCCGACATCCAATCCTGTATCCTTCCTAAAATCTGTTTACAAAAAATTTTCTGAAGAGAGTCAATGAGGCTGATCGGCCTGTAACTCCCTGGCTTTGCTCTGTCCCCTTTTTTATAGATGGGCACTATCTCTGCAAACTGCCACGATGATGGTATGGCAGCACCAGACATAATCAAGTTTGTTACTAGATTTATATAGGAGCCCCAGAGAGTTTAATCCTCTCTATACAGGTCATTAGGTATTCTGTCTGGACCGGGGGCTCGCGTGGGCACACTAGACGAAATCGCCATTTGGGTTTCCTCGAGAGAGAAAACCAAGGTATCACCATCCCCACCTGGGGCCTCAACCCAAATTTCACTTGCCTCATTGCTTTCAAAAATACCTTTTCCATAAAGAGACCCAAAATAAGCGACCCACTCTTCTGGCTGGACAGTGCATTCTAGAGCTGTCCTATTTCCCTTTAGCCAGTGAGCTGCTTTCCTCCAAAAACTCTTGGGGTCTTTATCTGTCAGCGCAGTGTGTAGGGAGGACCAGAGGGAACCCTCTCATTCCTTCTTGGCTTTCTCAATGGCCTGCCTATATTTGGCTCTGCAGGTCACAGCCTCAAGACGTGCCTTTCTTTTTACTGCACAAATGAGCACCCCCTTCGCTTTCCTGCAGTCATGATTGTACCAGGCACCCTTAGGGTCCTGGATCGGGTCTCTACAGTGTCCCCCCCTTTTTCGCACTTTAGGAGACTGGCTGAGCATATCCCTCATCTCACTAATAAATGACTCGTGGCAGGATCTCAGACTCTCAACGGCATCCTTAGCGGGGAGTTTAGCTAACTCCTCAATCACCCAGCGTGCTTTACTCTTGACTACTTCAAGGGCTTCCGGATGCTCCTCCACCCAATCCCACTTGATTGACCTTTGATTATGTGTAACGGAGAGAACAGCCAAATCCAGATTCCCCCTGGTATCGGGTTCAAGAGTGTCAAGTTTTATAAGAGTAAGGGCAAGAGCATTATGCTTACTTTCAACTCTTTTAACCACCACCATGTCATCCACTAGGGGCCAAAGATTAAGAGTAACTAGACAATAGTCAATTTTACTTGGGTGGCCAGGTCTATTAAAAGTGCATTCCCCATTGGGATCAGACCTGGTTCTCCCATTAGTTGCTCTTAAGTCATGTTGAAGGGTAAGGGCTAACACCTGGCCTCCTCTCTTCGTCCATCTCACTTTCGGTAAATCTAAGTGACCACGCACAGTCCCAATCCTCAGTCAAATCAAGAGGAGCAAAGGTGAGAGGTTCAAAAGTACAATTAAAGTCACCCGCCACTAGTACGGGAACACCATCTGAGTACTCAGCCAGAGCATGATCTAGTATGTGAATTGTGTTCGTTTCCTCTAGGGCACGGACCACTCTATTATAGACATTAAAAATTCTGATCTTCCAACCACTGTATAAGATCAGCTCAAAAGCTAAAATATCCTGCGAGTCAACATGGAGGAGCTTGACTTTAGACCCCAGAGCATTTTTCACCCATGCAGCTAGACCTCCGGAGGGTCTAACCTGCTCTTTCCGGGTGGCGTCAATCCCATAGGCAGAAAAGCCACTTCTAAAAGGAGTAGACAAACTCCAGGTTTCCTGAAAAAGGGTTACATCATAAGAGTCTACAAGGGTACACCAATCTGGTTCAGAAAGTAATTTTGCAATCCCTGCCACGTTCCAGACTAGGACCTTTAGGGAAGGGTGGACTGTAGCCCCTCCTACTGCAGTGCCACATCTGGGGGCCATACCGCTATTTGCATTTACGGTGAAAGGCTCACAACAAATCTCAGTGTTAAATGTTGAACCTCTGGGGATTGGAACTTCTGGTGGGAGCAGAGTCAAAGGGGGCCCTGAACACCCTATGTTTCTGCCAAGGGTCGTTCTATTGCCAGGCTGCAGTCATCTTTGGCCATTCACTACTCCACAAGGGCAAAGGGAAGGTCCGGCCCCAGTGGATCTATGGAATACTGGCTCCAATCTTAATGGGCATCTATACCTAATGGAGATTGATGTGTTTGCAGGAGGAATTGTACGGGAATCAATCGCCAGTAAACCAGTGACCATATCCTTATCGAAAAATCTAACTTCTATCCTGTCCCTAGAGGCCCCAGGTGAACTATATCTTTCTATGGATTTGATGTCATCCCTAATGATGGAATAACAGTGGCGGGTAGATCTCAACCAGTGAGTGACTTTATTTTTTAACAAATCCTGATCTTCATACCCAGCCCTGGAGAGTTTGGGAACTTCAATGAGGTAAATCACATCTTGAGCACCCTGGACCCTCGGTCTCGTATAGACTCCATCCTTCACTGACCCCATCCCCAGAGTCCCCCCACAACCCAGCCTGGGAGCGTGTCCTTCATCTAAAGACACCTCGCCTCTATCTGGGGCCCTAGGTCCAGCCCTGACATGGCCAACTCCCATCATGTTCCTTGCAGTTAGTATAGATGTGTCATTCGGGCAGTAATTACTAGTGTGATCTAAAGGTTTGTGTGAAGTACTTGCAAGAGCAGTTTTATAAGAGGGCTCAGCATACCCACAAGGATGGGGTCCTATACACCGAGGATGGGTCGCAGGTGGGGAGGCTAACAGGAACCCTTGATGAACCCCCTTCCTACGGACTGTTTTCTCAGTTAGGGTAGCAACCTCCGTTCTAAGGGCAAGAACCTCCTCTCTCAATGACTCAATTAGCAACTTCAGTGCATTCACCTCCCAAGTAGGGACTTTGCAGGGTTTATCGGGATCATCTAATACGGCTCCTAGCCCCCCTACCTCCTCATGAACAAGGACATCAAATCTGTTGTTGCACTCAACATGAGTAACATGTGTCACACTAGGGGACCCGCTCGACTCAGTAGATAATGCAGGTGTGGCCGAATCAGGTTCTGAATCAGAAGGTCTTTTTACCGCACCCTTGCTATTCCCTTTTGAACGTTTGTTAAACATTTGCGGTATTAACTTTGCTGATTTTTTCCCTAAAGATGGCTTGGGTGAGATGGTTGACAAGGCAAAAAGATTAGCATCAGTACTTATGTCTGTTCTGACTAGGTTACCTATCTGAGAAGGGGAGCTCAGTGGGTCGGCATCAGCTATTCCCTGGCACTCAGTCAAAATTGACTCTATCCAATCCATAGTCTCATGGCAGACGGCGCCAAGAGATTTCTTTTTCCTTTTAGGATTGTCCATGCCCTGGGCCCTGTCATGACCTTTTCTTTTACCCATCTTTCTAAGGGGCCATCGATTGGTTGTATTTGACCCCTGCGCTCTGAGGGACAATACTCCACCACCGACACCAAGTCACCAAGCACCAGAGGAGAATGACCACCGAACAGTGGTTTAGATGTCTACTTTAGAAACTTGTAATTTCAATAGAAAAAAAGGAAGAGATAAATACCAAGTGGGGACAGATAAACCACCTTACAGCAACAAAAACCAAGGGGGGTGGCCCCGCCCCACCTCTTTCTGCCGCTGACGGGCACAGACGGGCCCGGGCACGCCCGCGTGCGTCCCGCGCTGGGAGAGTGGTTGGCCCCTTTTCAGGCGCCTCCTGACGCTGCCGGAAATTGTCCTAGCCCTCGCGCCGCAAAGGATGCAGGGATGTTGAGTCCCCGGTGCCCAGTGCCTCCTCTCAGAGTCCCGCACTGCAGGAGTGGTTGGCCCCTTTTCAAGCGCCTCCTGGCACTGCTGGAAATCGTCCGCGGCCCTCGGGCCGCAAAGGATGCAGGGATGTTGAGTCCCCGGTGCTCGGTGCCTCCGCTCAGCGTCCCGCGCTGTGGGAGTGGTTGGCCCCTTTTCAGGCACCTCCTGGCGCTGCCGGAAATCATCCGCGGCCCTCGCGCCGCAAAGGATGCAGGGATGTTGAATCCCCGGTGCCCTGTTTCTCCTCTCAGCATCCCGCACTGCGGGAGTTGTTGGCCCCTTTTCAGGCGCCTCCTGGCGCTGCCGGAAATCGTCCGTGGCCCTTGCGCCGCAAAGGATGCAGGGATGTTGAGTCCCCGGTGCCCGGTGCCTCCTCTCAGCGTCCTATCAATATACGTCACTAGTTACAAATAATTATTATACACAGTATAAGAAAGGCTGCTGCAGTTTATGCATTTATTACACACAGAATAAGATGGTCTGCTGCAAAATGTGCAAAATATTCACTGTTTAAGTCTCTTCAGGGCTTTTCAAGGTCATCATTTTAGTTATAAGAAATTACACTGTACCTTGTGCAAAGTAATTTTGATACATTGGCATTTAAAGGGCACATTCCAGACCTGTCAACACCCTTATAGTACCTATTGAAAGGAATAACTCTTTGCCAGAATGACAGTTTCGATTGATTTTATCGATGAAAGCCCACCCTGGCTCCCAAGCAGACTTTATATTTGTTGATTAACCAACTGAACACATTTATTTATTTCGCGTAGAAGGCGCCATGGAAATGTTTGTTTCTTCTTTAGCTGTGTGTCCCATGTCTCCCTTCACAGTGTAAGAAACCCGCGTATTCCCTTTCAGCCTAAGGCCATTCCAGGTGGCAATAATCATGCAGAAATGGTTGTTCGTTAACCAAAATGTTTTAAACTGATTTGGTAAAATTAAAAAAGCTTGGGAACACCATTGACAACAGATCCTGCCCACTTCGACCTCTGGCTTGTACTTTTCCCTGACTGATGAAATATGAAATATCTTAAAGTGCTCATTTGTTGCAGCTGAAAATTTTACAATGAACACTGCCATAACTTCAATTTCTATTGCTTCTCAACTAAACTTTTCTGCATCCTGACGTCAATTAAATGATTACTATTCAGCTGGGTAACAATAAGTGTCTTTCTTCCTTGCAACGAAAACAATAAATTGCTGTCACCTTTAAATAAGACGTGTGCGTTTCGTTCAAGCAGTTTAGGCAATGGCTGGTTTTCTCTGCATTCTTTTTAACCTTCCTCTAGGAGGCAATTGTCCTCTCTACTATCTGCAAAGTGAACTTCCTGCAAGGTTGTCCAAACAAATCTGTGATAAAGAAAAGGACTAGACTGTCCTTAGGCTCTCTGGTGTAATAATAGTAAGAGGTGAATACGTCTGTTTTTCTTAAAACCCTTTTTGAAAGGTGCTATGGGTGTCCTCACCACTTCCTATAGTTACATGGTTTCGGGCCTATCTGAAAAGCATTGACATCCTAATGTTACTCCCGGTGCTTCAAAGACATGTCTTACTTATTTCATAACTTCTAGATCAGTAGCCATAACTCTTCAGAAGTACATTTACCTTCTCTTCTATACCCTGACGTATTTTTAAGTAGAATTGTATCCTGCTGCTGAGGGCCATAATGGTTCCCAAGAGCCCTCTATACACAGTTTGGGCCTATAACGAGGGAGAGAGCTTTAAAAACTCATAAAAGGACAGAGGCAGAAGGCCCATGATGCTATTAGAACATCCCACCTCGTGAGGGTGGCATTGTCTGAAATAAACACGGGAAAACAGAACAACAACATTATAACTCTATCTTTTTAGCTGCCATTTTGGAAAACAATATCTGGAAACTTACATATCTGCCCACTAAGACGTCGCCTTTGTTTTATGTATCCGAATAGATTGTTTATACAGGGGGCTTGGCTCGAAGTGTGCATGTCATAAGATGCATAATTAGGTGAACTGTAAGTAATTTCTTCATGATATCTTCTCACACCTTGCTCTCTTTCGTACTGCAGCCACGTTGAGTTGTTGAATGTTTTAAGGAAAACATTATGGAATTAAAAACATTTAACAAAAAAAGGTGTCTCAAAAATGTCTCAAACTAAAAAACTGCAAAAGATATTGTGAGGAAATAAAAAATCACCAAAGTTTCCAAGTTTTCAGTGTAGCAACAGCTGCTAAAACTCAGCACAGTGCCATTAAATGATGATGGCCAGATTAAAGGGCGCTTTCTTGCATTTGTGAGGACAGTTAATACACTACAAAACGAGGAAGGCAGAGGAGAAAGAAATAACGAAGGGAAGCAGAGAGGGGGTGCCCAGAGGACATTATTGCCGTGAAAAGGAGGAGGCAATGGAGAATCTCCCTCCGCTAAATGCGGTGAGAGTGCAGGGCAGGGGCATGATATTTGGTGCCTGTGAAGGGTGCAGAATGCATGTTCTGGGGTGGGTTATGGGGTGATGAATACCAGTGTAGGAGAGAAGCAAGAAATGTGTGGGTAATTTGCAGAATAAAATCACAGCAGACACAACAGCATCATTTGGGTGGGGGCTACGAGCAAGATTTTGCCACATGAAATGTGGGAGGCGTGCGTGTGAGTCACCGGGATAAGCTCATGAGAATGGAGGAGAAATCACACGGGATATGGGAGGTGTACAAGGAGGGGTGAATAGGGATAAGAGATTTCCCCTATATGAAAAACAAAGGATGAAGACTTTAGAACATTTTGCCACAACATTTTTGAGATGCCCATCAAGAGCAGAGCCAAACTGGCGTAACGGGCACTGGGCATTTCCCCGGTGGGCCACCAAGGTGGGGGCTGGTTTTAAAAACCCTGGGGGGCCGTTTTTGTTTCTGGGGGCCGGTATCGGCCGACTGTAACAAAAGCAGAAGGGAGATGGGAGTGGTGCTTCCAACTAGCACTCACCAGCCCCCCCCCCCCCACCCCCTTCCCCCGAGGGCCAGCCGAGCTGTTTGCCAGGGAAGGTTTCGGTTCCCAGCCTGACCGTGATCAAGAGTCATGTTTCACAGGATTTATTCTATTCAAAATGTTTACAAGGAACACCTTGCACATTTCTTCCTAGGATTTCTGATGCAGCTCCTGCTCAACATCAATAGAGGTGGGCCTTGTGGTCAAGATCAGGTGCCGTTATTATAAGTATTGCTATATTTAAGGAGTATTCTTGTTGTTTAAGATTGCGGAAGAGTAAGCGAAGCTTGGTGATGTGGACAGTCAGACCAGTAACAGGGCTGGGGCTAGGGGAGATGTTTTAAAGTATGGGCAAATCTTCCCTGGGAAGGGGAACGTTCTCTCTATCTCACATCTGTTTATTTCTCCATCTCAACTTCTAATGCATTGTTCAATATTATTTGGCATCATGGGGCTTGAATTAGCAGACAGTGGGCAATACAATGCAAATCTGTTCTGGGCAGGGCCCCTACAGCATGTCTTTCCAAGCGGCCCCAATGATCCTTAAGATGCCATGGGGGCTAGAGAGAAACTGATGTGCTCTGGTGAAATATTTGAGTCTCCAATGACTCGTAAGACATATGAATCGATTTGTCAGTGCTGTGGAAACACAAACGCCCAATATCCATAGCGTGGTGTCCAATTTTCTCTAAGTGTATTCCAGAGGTTTGAATTCAATCTAATGTGACACATACCCTAATGTGTTAATGACAACATTTGTTTAAGTTAGCGAGGGTAATTGAGAGTGCCAAAAATGTCTTGGCAGCAAAAGATTACACACAACAGAGTCTGGATTATTGTAGGAAACCCCTGTGTGCTATATACTAATGACATCCTTTGCTTTAATTAGTTGGGGCTATTGAAAGCACAACATGTGCCCTGGCAGTGACAGATTATGCATAATATTTACTGGATTATTGGAGAGAACAGTGAATTCATCATTTGGAACAACTTCATACCGTTTAGAAGGAATGCTTGTGATAATGAAAAACATCTTTCCAATGACTAGCCTGCAGGGCCTTTCACAATCATTTAATGAAATAATATAATTTTAATATGAACTTTGAAACAGTCAAACATGCTTCTTTATTTAAGTTTGAAAAGCATAATCTTTTATTTTCCATCCTTAGTTTGCTTGTGCCTCAGGCTCCTTGCACAAGTATATAACATTTTCATCAGATGTGGAAAAAGTCTCCAAAGTTTTGCCTCAGTATATTACTCATATTTGCCCACCAAAAGTACGATTTGCAGATATATCCGTGGGCAGTCGACCAGTATGTCAGATCATCACTAGTTATATGTGATAGAGCAGAGATTTCATCAGAAGGATTTTATGACAAAGAAAATGAATTATGACAACTTCTGTGAAAACCACAGTAAACATGTGTAAGTTACACATTATGAAAAGGACACAAATATACCATAGCTACTGCATCATAAAAGCATGCAGAAGAAAGATAGATTTGAAACTTATGTTATTAATTTAACTAATACAGATGTGATTTTTAATAATGACATTGTATTTTATTCATTTACATGTGTTAAGGAAAATGTAAGAGGAAAATTTCACGTTGTGGAATCTATTGATAATCAATTTGATATTCATATATGAGTGTGAAATTAATTAAATGGCAACAATATGTATTTGTTTGGTTTTCATGTGGAAATTAACAAAAATGTTATTTATGTAGTAATGTGTGCACCTAAATGACAGAAGAAAAGTAGGTGTTACACAAACATACGTAACTGTGCCTTCATGAAACTTCTTTAGCAGGCATTTTACATATGTATTAGTAGATTAACACATAGACAATAAAGTTTAGAGAAAGTTTTTGTTATATGTACACTTTGGTACTTACAAAAATTATAAATACCCTATACTTAGATGTATTAATTTCAGCCAAACTGAAATGATTATTATTAACACAGATTTGTCGCATATTAGCTCAAATTCATGTAGGCCTCATTCTTTCAGTGAAGTCATGGACTGGTAATACTAAAGCGTGTGGGAATTTATCGCTTTATTGCCAGTAGTATTGAAATAATAATTGTTTCTTTTGACATCTCTTGTACTGAGCAGTGCACTTGCCACAATTTTTGCTACTTTCTAGAACAGCTGCCTGGGAAAGTGCCCTTTCGAACTCATATGCCTTTTTTCCCTCAATCTGCCATTGTTCAATGTGTCGCATGATTGAATAACTTAAGGAACTGCGCAATTGATCCACCTATTTTTACGGATTTGTGTCTTCTTTACTGCCGCATCACGCTCATCCTAAACGAACTGATCAATGGACTGAGTGGTCTTACAATTTGAAGTGATGATAGGAAGGCGCCACCCTGGAACTGACTGAGTATAATTGCCTATCTTAAGAGATTGTTTTTGGAACGCTGACCGGAGGCAGATTGATCCTTGCTGAACGAGGTGTCCCTGTCATTAAGGCAGCAGACTAATACAGATTACTGTCTTGACGGACTGAACTGGCTACTTGGAACTTTACTTTACTGAACTTTACTGAACTCTCTGCAGAAGACTCACCTGGTTACCTATCGATACCAACGCATAAGCTGTATGTGCATGAAGGTCTACCTCGGCTGAAGGAGATTGCCCCACTTACTCACCAAATATTCTCCGAATCCAGAAGCGTTGGTATATATTTCACGAAATCTTGCTAATTGAATTCTAATCTGAACGTTAAATTTATTTAAATATAAATGTCTTTCCATCTTTTGTCTGACAAACTAATATTTACATACTTGATCTGACTCTGCTGATCGATTCATCATTACTTGTGAGTGAGCATTATTTCTGGGTTACCCTATGTGTATAGACAAATGCGAGAGAGAAGCTTCCAATTATCAAATTCTGATGCAATTGTTTCTCTTAGCTATAACTGAATTCTCAGTTTGCATAATCCTTGCCTGCCTACGTTTCTTTAGGAGATTTGAGTTTGTGGTGTTCATATTTTATATCTATGGCATTTATTTAGATTGAACTATATGAATTTAATTTCGAGTTTGTCAATACAGTTATCCTATTCCTGGTCCTCATTGGGTAACTGTTCACTCCCCGAGTATCCAACACCTTTCAGCACACCCTAACCGCGATCCGGCGCCAAGGCCCCCGCAGGGCGAATCAAGCCCGCCTTAGCCCAGGCCCCGTGACGCTACACAGTGCCGCCACAGCTGGGGGAGTATCACGAGGCACTTACCCCATCCATCGCATTGCGCACCAACCAGTGCGATAAGGGTCAATCCAGCAGTCGACGGGCCCCCGCCGCCACGGGCAGCCCCTGCCACCAAGCTTCAGAGCGGACTGCTCCGCCGCCGCCGGGAGCCGACCAGCGTCCCCGAGTGTCAACGGTCCGTCACCGGGGCCAGCCAACCACATCCACAGCACACAGCAATGGCGGGTCATCAGCTCCAGCGCCGCAGGCTCAGGTCCCAGGCCGCAGGCAGGCAGCAGCCCCAAACGCCACTGCAGGCACGGACAGCCAGGCTACCCGTCCGATCCCAGGCACCCGGTGGCCATCTTGCACCGCAGGTTTCAGCCGCAGCGTCCCGTCACTAATTTCTTCGTTTTCTCCGCACCTATAGTGCTCAAAGTTTCTCCACAGGTGCAGGGGATATTAAGACAGCCTCGCCATAAGTTTCTTCAGATTGGCAGTGATTTGGCAATGGTATTATCCGAATGTGCAAGCCCGACCTGCAGAGCCCCGTCAACAGGCGGCCATCCTGCAGCACGTCGTAGCCACGCCCCCTATCAGAGGAACATTCCTGGTATTTACTACAACGTACAGATATTGCTGCAATAAAGCACTAAATCCACCTGTTAGTCCTATAAACTCATACATTTGAGGTATGTATTGCACCAGAAAAACTCCAGAAAAAATTATCAGGTTCACTAGACATCTCTCCAATTACTGAGCCCCTCATAAGGAGGACTTAACTTTCCGGAGTGATTACAAGGCAGACCTGTAGGTTTGGTTGGAGAGTTCTGCTGTTGAGTCATGTCTTACTGTGTGTTTAAGCTATTTTTGACATGTTCAGGTTAAAGGAAGAGCATTGCTTAAGCCTTTCAGAAGCACGGTTTACACCATAAAAATCACATTTAATAAATACTATTTACAAGTTTTCATATTAGTGTTCTTTATTGGTAATTTGCAGAGACTGCTTTGGCAAATGGAGCTCTCAGTGCACCTTTAAGTCCTATACTCGTTGTTCGCCCCTCCATATTTCTCCCTTGACTAGTCTCAAAAGCCATTTGCATGTGCTCTTTTATTGATCATTTAATGTTGTGAAACTCCTGGTTTTGATTGCCCCTGGGCCTGAGACGTGTTTAGCCTGCGGCGCCTGTGCGCCATTGTCATGTTTCGCTGTTTTAAACGGTCGCTGTTGGACCTATCGGGCTCATGATCTCACTTAGATCAATCATTATCTCTGCAATGGGCATCTACAAGCATAGAACGATCAAAGGTTCACAAGGCAGAGAGAAAATGACACAAAAACTTTAAATACAAATTGACATAACATGAAGGCACAGACGATTGCAACAAAAACAGACCATCACCTTCCGGTAGTTTGCCCCTATAGCGCTCCATTTGAGCACCTTTAACCAATTTAGAGCCACATGTATGTAGGTTTCATTTTGCAATTACCTAATAGCGAATTTCTGTTACCTATATATTAATGTGTCTTTGGCACATTTAGCGATTCCTAATGGGGTCGCAATTCACTTACCACATTAATAATCATGAGGTAGGTTTCAATTTGTGACTATTTGGGAATTGCTAAAAACACAGAGATGGTGGCCTGCCGGGCAACAGTTTTTTTAAAATGCAGCCCATTTTCCATAAAGGAAAACAGGATGTGTTTCAAAACCAAAAATGAAAAGTTTTCTTTTAATTTTTTAAGGGTAGGCAGTGGTCCGTGGGACCACAACATGCTCTTAAAAAATGTATTAGCATACATTCACAAAGAGGAAGGGGACCCGTGGAGACCCCTTCCCGTTTCCGAATGGGTTACCACCAACTTCAAGTTGGTGGTTAGTTGGTGGTAAACTGTGAATGTTTTGCAACCGCATTTCAGTTGCAAAATATTCTTACATACCACTGTGAGGCGCTATTAGGAAGTGATACCCTTAATATGCTCCTTCCTAATACTGAACCGCAAATCCCATTTCGTGATTCGGTAATAGGTTACCGAATCACAAAATTGACTTTTGTCTTTAGAAAAATGCTTTTTTCCAGTCGCAAGCGGGCCGATTCTGTGAATCGGGATGTTTGCTACATGAAAAAAGCCACGTACATGTGGCCCTTAGTCTTCAGCTTAACTCCAGCTCTGACTGGTCATTATATGTCATCATGAGCTTTATATATGCCTTTTTCAAACACTAAAAGCATTACATAATTCTTCTGACCTATCAGAAGACGTATATAACACGCCAGCTGACTATCATATTAAAGACAGTGGCTAATTTTTTTTTGCCAGTTTCTCTAAGGAAGAAATTAGAACAGCCTTTGTTAAGTGTGGGCCACCATGCCAGCGAATGTACACTCAGCAAAGCCTGCCAGCTTTTAATTTACTGAATTTAGAATCCTTTGAAAGCCTTGTGCATACCAGAGGTGGTTCCTGCCTTAGGATGTTGGGGCGTTGACCCACTAATATTTTTGCCCCCTATTACATGTGAATAGGTGAAATATAAATTACATGAAACTTTTCAAAGTTTAAATCGCTCCCACGGCAGTCAACCTTCAGCCACGGGCCAGTTTTGGTCGGCAGCTCCAAGAGGGGCTGGAGCTTAAACAATTTGATAGACAACGGTGACGCATGGCATCTAGGGCCACAAAGTGTGCATGTCCGGTTGTACGGCTGCCTTTCTCCGGCCAGTCCGACATGCGCACTCAAGGCTTCTCTCTACTACACATTAGTGAGCGGGGTTGCTCAGAGCTACAGACCCCCAGTCTCCTAATGAGTGGCGAGTTTGCCTGCTCAAGCCAATTCTGGTGCTACTCTCATGCTGTGTAAGAGCAAGGGAGTAGCGTCTGCATTGGCTGTGAGATGCTGCTAGGCTATCACCGTGCGCTGCAAGGGAAGAGAAGCAGTAAGGAGACTGTCTTACGGGGAAGAGTGCGGGTAGGTGCGGTATCTTAGGAGGACTCGGATGTCTTGGAAGAAGGTAAGAGTCATAACAGCGGGGATGGCAGGTCTCAGGATGAGGCATGTTGTTGATTTCCAGTGACAGCATACCTGCTGGTGGCTGAGTACGTTTTATTCAGCCGCCGGTGCAGAATCACTTTTGACTAACCAGAACTTAAAATGTGTTAAAAGCACCCTCTTACGATTGTGAGAAAAACCTCCATTTAAATTATCGTCTGCTCCCACCATTTAAAGTGTTAGCACCCAAAGATGTGCTCGGATTGCGTTTGTGCTCTATATTAATATTTTTAATAGTTGAGAGTGTGTTTTTATTGACATAACAGATTAAGGGGTTAAGTGCGAACAAGCTGAACCAATCTATTAGTTTATATTTCTTTGTTGAGTTGTTTCCATGATGACAACGCTCATTCAAATGGGGCAGAGGGAGCGGGGGAAGTCCTGCTTTTCTACTGAGGATGCAGGAAGGAACGTGAACAAAAGAAATAACTGAAAGATCAAGGTGTTGTGCATAGTGTCAGTAAAAAAAATGGTTTTACATGTTGTCTGGTCTGGGCTAATTACAGAATCTTACCATTCTTTTTTTTTATTTTTTATTTATTGATTCGCAAATATGCAGCATCACAGCTACTACAAGCATATTCAATGCCAATGTGAAATTACATCAGTTTAGGATCGAAGAACCAATACATCTTTTTCTCCCTTTTAGAACTACCACACTCCCCTCCACCCCCCCACTCTATCCACAGCAATACATTGATGGAACATATACGAAAAATACAGCAGTACATCATGGAGCCAGCAGTGTCAAATAATATCATAACAGTCCATGCAACATCTCTCAGGTTTAGGTGATAACCATAACAACATTTATCTAGATCGTATCAGGGTGTGCCAGCAGATAGGCAGTGAGTGGAGCCCAGAAATCAATGGGCCTGGATGCCTCAGGTAACTCCTTAGCATATGTATTCAATTGTTCCTTACAAAATACAAGATCACGAACCCATTTTTTCAGTGTCGGTACAGCTTTAGAATTCCAGTACATTGCAACTGCACGTTTAGCCATTAGTGTAGCTACTGCAACAATACGTCTGTTACATGGTTTGATTTTATACAACAGTCCTAACAGGCACACTTCAGGTGCACATGCAATTTTTTCCGATGTCATATCTGATAGTGCATTTACCACACCACTCCAAAATGTAAATATGGCAGGGCACAGCCATGACAAATGAGAATCTCACCATTCTAAAGGAAGTCATTGAAGTCTGTTGTGGTTTGACCAGGTGGCAGTCTCTCCTTTAAATCCAAGGCAAGGGTGCTAAATATATACAGCACTTTTCTCAAAACGGGCAGCATAACTCATGGCCTGACGCCAGAAAATAGATATTTTATCAATATTAACTACATTAAAAGTAACAGGAGATGAATTAAGAAAGCTACAAAGCAGAGGCAGGGGCAGATCAATGATGCCCGCTGCGCCGTCTCCTGCCTCCTCAGGCAGACGGCCTCTTCTCACTGTGGCCTGGCCTCTCCAAGCCCCGCCACCGGCAGGCCCTGCAGTGATGAAGGAACGCTGGCCGCTGCTGGGACTGGGGGATCAAGAGAGATGCTCTGAACCGGCCATGATGATTTGCTTCTGCTGGCACGGGGGGAGGAGGCCAGGCCTAATCAGTTTTGGTGCTTTAATATTGATTACAACCTGAAGGGAACGGCACTGCTGGTGTAACGAGGTCTTTTCGAGGATCTTTACCACTACTGACCATCATTACAGAAGAGGTGCTTGGTTACAGCTTTGCTCCTTAATGTTATCTATTTTCACCCCTTCATTCACTATATTTTTCAAACGTGTCAGTAGTTTCTGCCCCACCAGTTTAAAATGTCACCAGCCATCACTGATGCTTACTATAAAATCAGGCTCCCAGACAGACCTGGCAGTACCCAGAATACTTAAAACAGGAGGTACTGCCGGTAATATTTCCCATTTTTTATGACCTTCTCAATCTCTCCAACATCACATGGTCCCTTCCAGTCTGAAGCATACAGTAGTTTTACCTCTACTGAAAGAAATATCTCTTGACCACAAAATGCTTGAAAATCATCATCCAATTTCACTCCTGCTAACACTGGCAAAAGTGCTTGACGATTCCATTAATAGACCGCTGTCTGAATATTTGGAGCGACATCAATTACTCCATCCCTCTCAAACAGGTTTTTGGCCCTCTCACTGAACGGAGTCAGCATTGCTTGAAGTAACTATGCAGCTTAAGGAAGAATTTTGCTAAAGGAGGCTATGCCGCCCTGACACAATTAGATCCTAGTGCAGCATTCAATAAAAAAGACTGGGAGTCTTGGGATCTGCAACTAAGTGCTATCCTGGTTTATGCCTTTCTAGGAAGGGAGTTACTTTCAAGTGGTATCGGCCCCGTTTTATTCCACAAAATGTCAGCTAGCCTTTAAGACGCCTGAAGGATCTTCCTTGAGCCCCACAATAGTCAACATTTATGTCTGTCCATTGGCAGACACTGTTGAATCCTATGAGATGTCTTTGATCTCCTATAGTGACGATACTCAATTGACTTTATCATTAAGATCCTCAAATGACAGGGGTCCATGCCAGTTCAGGAATTGTATGACCTCAGTGGCAGAATTGATGAGCCTTAACTGCCTTAAGCTAAACGCAAGTAAACTGAGTTTTAAATATTGCATAAACAACCACAGTTGTGGGGCCTTCATTGGTGGCCTGATGTGCTTGGAAAGCCTCCTACCCTGAAGCAGGTGGTGAGGAGTTCAGGTTTCTGGATAAGCAATATTTTATCATTCGACCCACAAATTAAGACAGTGAGGGCCTTCTGTTTTGGGATGTTCTGAAAACTCAAGAATATTCTTTGGAATTTCTCACCCCCCCCCAATCCAGTGGACGATTATTCAGGCTCTTATTATTTCTTGCTTGGTTTGTGGTAAACTAATGTACCTTGGCATTACCAAGGCCTCCTAGGGGAGACTTCGAATTATCCAAAATGCTGCAGCTAGATTACCTGGACACCTTCCTAAATCTCATTCGATATCCATTCAGCTGCAGAGTCTTCTTTGGCTTCCTATAGAGAAATGTATTCAGTTTAAGACGCTTTGGGGCATATTTATCAATGAGTTGTGTTGCCCTTATGCCATGCAAGTGGGTGCAAGTGTGGCACAACTACTAAGTAACATTTATCAAGCCACAAAAGGCCACCTTACATGGCCCTGGATGTCTTGATAAATCTAGAGTAACTCAACGCAGCCAAATCGCTGTATTGAGTCACTCTGCCCCAAGAAGGCATTCCATGGGTAGAGCATCAGCGTTCCCACTCATCCACCCATGGATTTTGGCGCATTCCCAGATTTACCATTACCGGGAGACCTGAGAGTGTGTCAAAAAGCTACGCCTCTCCAGGGGACGCGCAAATAGGAGAAATATCTTTCTTTCTAATTGTTTTTTCCTTTTTAGGTCTCGCCTAGCGACGCAGCGCATGCGCTGCATGCTTGGCGAGATCTATTGTCGTTGATTTTTCTTCCGAAGGGGGACAGGAGATGTGCACGCGTACGGACAGGGGATGTGCATGCGTACGGGCATTTCAGCACAAAGCGCGCATGGCGCGCTGTCACGGAGACAGGAGATGTGCATGCGTACGGACAGGAGATGTGCACGCGTACGGGCGTTTCAGCACAACGCGAGCATGGCGCGCTTTCACTTTCCCTCCCTCCTCCCGTCGGCTCCAGACCATGTCAAAACAAAACAAGAATTGGCAAAGTTAAAAGCTGTTAGCCAATGCAACTTATACAAAAGCAAGACTACCAGTACGAGGATACAAAACAAAGAGACCATGTATTTCTTCCATTCTTGAAGTATCATTGTTGTATTATGTTGAAACATACAGTGTGCACGTACGCTCCGTTCCCACTGCACCAATGCAGAAGTCCTTTGTTCCCCCTCCAAAGCAGCGCCCTCCCACCTCGCATATGCGCCTTTATTTATTTATTTATTAGCTGTCCCGTGTGCTACAGCTCGCTCGTCTCCTAGGCTGACTCATCCTCCTCCTCCCCCCTGCTTCTTTTTTCAAGGAGCGTGATTTTAGCCCACAGGAAGCTGTGAATGTGGGCTCGCTCATAAGAGGGCTTAGTGGGGCAGGAGTTGGCGGGTGAGTCGGAAATGTGAGCCCAGCTCATCTGTCCGGCTGCTGCACATGAGCCAGGCAGCTGAGTAGCCCTGACAATGTGGGCAGTCCGATCCCTGCTCGGGGAGGGGCATCTCTCCCCACTAATTAAAGCAAAATGTTTTACTGGTGAGAGAAAACATCTTGCAGCGTAGGGGGGAGATACTTCCTTTCATCTGTTCCACTCGGCGACAGGTTTGAGGTCTTCCTCATGTGCACTCAATTAAACAAAGTCGCCTTCTCCTCCGTGTCGCATCTCCCCTACCCCTCGGAGAATGTGCACCATGTTATTGGATTTACATGCGTGCATTTAATGAAATACAGGGTATCGTAAAACACAGCCCCAGAGGCTGTTCACTTTTCTTTAAAACTTTTGATGATCCAACTCAAGTACACTAAAGTGCCATTAAGGCGCTATTAGTGAGGAGGGCGAAGGGGAGATGGAACAGTGTTTAGAGCAGGGGTGGCTACATGTCACTATTGTGACCTCATTATTTTTTAACCACTGCGATATTACCGATTGGTGATGCACAGACTGTTTCAAAATATACTTCTGGTAATATCCAAAACTCACATGGAGCTCTGTTAATGATAACACCTATGTTCATCTATTCATAGTGCTATATGCACAGATTCGCACACACCTGTGACTTTGACGGTGCTCACATAGTGACTAGACCTGGACTGGATTTCAATTACTCTGGAGTAATCGGAGTGATTCCATGTTACTCTTAGGCGCATTGGGGGAAGCATTTGTAATGCAATAAGTCTCGCATTTGAGAGAGTGTAAGCTGTTAGTATTCAAAATGACAATGTCTTTTCTGTTTTAAAACCCAAAACATAAATAAAAGGCATTGTCATTTACAATGTCAATAGCTCAAACTCGCGTAAATGCGAGACCTATTGCATTGGAAATGCTTATTCTATGTGTGCTGCAATCTGCAGCACACATAGAAAGAGGAAAATGCTCAGAGCATTGTTTTTGTGCAGGAACGTGCCCCTTCCTGCACAAACTCAATCCTGTCTGCAACGCAGGCACCCTTGCACCATGGTGCAAGGGTGCCTGCATTAGTGCAAGGGGAAATGGCTTTTACAATGCGGGCTGAGTCACGTGTACCATTTCCCTGCAAGCAGAACCACGCATATGCGTGGTTAAGGCAGTGCGCGATCTAGATGTGCGGATGGGTGGGCAGAGGAAGATGAAGGCTCAGGAGAGAGAGCTCCGGGACGTGGTCTGGAAGGTGTGGCTGTGGCAGGGTTTTAGCAGCATGGGGGTAGTTTTTAGGGGTGGGGGTAGTTTTTAGGGGTCGGGTCATTTTCATGGCTCAGGAGGGTCTTGGTTGTTATTAGGGCTCAGCGGGGGCGGGGTTGTTTTTAGGACTCAGAGGGGTCAGGGTTATTTTTAGGGCTGGGGGGTCGGGTTGTTTTAAGGGCTTAGGGAGGTCAGGTTATTTTTAGGGCTCGGGGGTCGGGTTGTTTTTAGGGTTCAGGTCATCTGGTTGTTTTTAGGGCTCAGAGGGGTCAGGTTTATTTTTAGAGCTGGGGGGTCGGGTTGTTTTTAGGGCTTAGGGAGGTCGGTTATTTTTAGGGCTTGGGGGTCAGGTTGTTTTTAGGGTTCAGGGGGTTGGGGTTGTTTATAGGGCTCAGGCGGGGGGCTGGGATGTAAGCTTTCCCACACATATCCCTGTAGCAGTCATGCCTTTACCACAAAATTGCATGGTAAAGGCATGTGTGGTAAAAGCATGCGTGGTAAAGGAATGCGTTGTTAAGACGCATACATAGGTCGGGCAGCGTTATAGAGGCACACGTGGTTTAGCAATGTGTGCCTCTGTCACACAACCCGGCGCAAGGCAGCACATTGTGTGCCATTGCAAGAAAAGGACAAGAATGCAAAGCATCATACTAAATACTGCGCATTCCTTCCCTTTCAAGCAATGCAGCACAGCAAGGTGGCTTGCTGCGCTGTGTGAAATATTTGTGAATATGCCCCTTAGTGTCACTCATCGAGCCTTGAACAACACTGGACCTCCCCTCCTCAAATATTTCCTACTGACTTATTGCCCTGAAAGACCTACAGATTGGTTCATAATTTGGTTATTACAACAAGCTGCAAACTGACAAGACAGTGAGGCAGTTACTTCCATTTTCTTGGGCCCAATTTTGGAATAATCTCCCTCTTCACCTACACTCCAGTACTAACTAATTGACTTTCCACAAACACCTTAAGGCCTTCTCTCTGGGGAGCCCCATTTGGGGCATACAAAGCCGTGCATGATGAAGGACCAGCCTACATCAACAAACGCTTGAGCTTCCACCAATCAAACAGATTCCTATGATCTGCCTTCCACTTCCTCGCAGACACCCCCCGGGTCTGCCGAAGCAACAGTGGAGGACGCTCCTTCTCACACCTTGCGGCCAAAGCCTGGAATGACCTTCCCCTGCATCTCAGGACCACCACATTGCTCCAGCATTTCAGGAAAAGATCAACACCCAGCAGTTCGATTGAACAGATCACCACAAAACAAGCAGCAACTCCAGCGCCTTCAGACCCTCACGGGTAATTTGCAGCGCTTTATAAATCCGTGATTGATGCCTGATACAAAACCTTTTAACATGACATAACATTTCATAACATAACATAACATGTGCCTACCTGGGAGAAGCTTCACCAGGTTTCTACTGTGACTCAAGCTTTGGTGGAATTCGGCAAATGCAAGGCCACTTACTTTGAAAAAATGTCTGATTTACGTGTGCCTAGAAAACAATGCACCAATTATTTCCCTGCCCCCCACTCACATCTTCCTATGTCCAAAATCTACATATTACAGAACACTGTTCATGTAAATGTGGTGCCAATACCAGTAACCTGACTATTTGCCATAATCCACACTTTTTATGGAACGGGATGCACACAAGGAAAAATAACCCAGGCCCCTTCAGCGCAGCAGGGTCCCTAAACCTTAAGGGTCCACAACCCCTTAGGGACCCTCTGTTCAAATCAAAGCCAAATGCATATCTGTGAGTTAGGGGAGACACAGGGGATATTCATCACATTCAGCAGGGAGGATCCATCATTTTGTGTTATGCCACTGGATGAGTTGGATGAACCTATGAGCTAGCAAGCATTCACCTACTCCTTCCTAAGGGACCAATTGATAGAAATCTGGAACAGTATGTGCAGAGATTTACATCCCCACTTGAATAGGGCTATACACTTGTTTTGCAATTCAGAAACATTTCCACTAGCATGTCTGAAAAGTTGCGCAAGGCACTGGCTTCCAGGAGAGCTTCTGGGAATGGGATGTCAAATTTTTCCGATGCACCATTCCCCAAGGCATGTTTGTACATGGTGTACAATTGCGCATTGTTGAAAGGCAGCCTGGTGTGCATATTTGTGTTACTTCATACAGAAAAAAAATATGTACTCTGTGGCGAAATCCATTACCCTGCTTCCTCACCAAGTTTTGGTGTAGGCCATCCTTCTCCCCACTCTGAAAGGGGTGTTAACCAAGTCCTTTGCAGAAGTTATACACCAACCGTATCCAAGTTGCCAATAAGAGAAGATGCACAGAGATCTAAGAAAACCTGACACTTTGTTTACGATATACCAGTTACACATTTTTGTGTCCCTTTTTTTACCAAAATGACACTCTCATTTGTGAAGTCATAAATGTTTCTGGGTAAGGCTTCAGGATGAATTTATTTTGTCATGTTTTTGCTCATCCAATGCCCAGATTAAGTGATGCGCTGCTTCTCTGCTTGGCTGGCTGAACACTTGCGTTTACAGACACAACAATTGTGAAGCATAGCTGTAGCTCACTGATGTCCCATTGGAAATGATATACAGGTAGGCAAGAATACACACAGCTCCTGCTAGCTGCAATGGGAAAATGAACTGCCCATGCCGGACTCCTAACAATTCAGCAGCCAGTAAGTCTCTACCAAGTGGGGAGTAAGTCCTTCTCACTCGGAGATGGGACTTACTTAACCGTCCTCTAAGTTGTTGAATGCTTTGCAAGAAGAGCTGTGTTCCATTCCTGGCTTCCCTACTTGGCCAAAGTGTGTGAACCTAGGAAAACTGCTTTACCTGCCGGTGCCCGCGATTTCCTTTTTTCGACAATTAGCTGAAACAAGATTTAGGCTAGGCACACACCAGTGAAGATGCATATGCAAATAAGGAAATATTTAACAAACCTTATTTAATGAATATTTATTGTTTTGCATAAAGCAACATTTTCAGGATATCAAGAATCCGCATACCAAGAAGAGCTCAAAAGCTTGTTAGATATCTAAGGAGAAAGGATAATTAATCGTATAAACATCTGGCCCGTGATACCAATAGATCCTGGTAGGTGAGATCTCCATGGGGCATATTAGCAAGGGCGTTATCGCTGCTTTAGCGGCACTTTTTGCCGATAAAGCGGCAATATTTTTATCGCCCTATTAGCAAGCTGTCACTAACAGCTGTTAGCGACAGCTTAATGGCGATAGCGACCGTTTTGTTGCCGCTTTGCATGTCAGCGATAATTATCGCTAATGACATGCAAAGTAGGCGTTCCCAACTAAAAGCAACTGAAAACAGTTGCAAACACAATTCCCCCTATTATCAATGCCCGCGAAGCGATAAGAAAAGTCGCGCTAACCGCGATTATCGCTGGAATTTAACACCTGATAAAAACTTGACTTAACCATCTTGTCAATGGGAGGTGGATTGTAAGGTTAAGTCCTCACCTGCCTATTAGCAAGCTTTCCATTAGCGCAGTGAATTTATCGCTGGATTTCTCGTGCTATTGCTGGGTTTTGCCGCTATCGCTGGATTTTTTATCGCCTTGGAGATAAGCGTTGATAATAATGCGTTATCTCCGCGATGAAATCCAGCGATAGCCGGCGATAAAAAAAACAGCGCTAAGCGCGCTTTGCGATAATTATCGCAAATCCTTGGTAATATGCCCCCATGTTCTTTAGAAGATAATGCCGTTATGAAGCTTAGTTCACCACTGAAGCACTTATTGTGACAGCACTTCACTGTTGACACTGGCATGTCCCATATTTCAACATCAATTGGCAGCATTTATGGCAGTGAGACTCACACAATATAGTTGTCTTAAAGCAAGGATTCCAGTCTTACTTGGACTGGAGGGGCAATGTTTCACCACTTTGGGGTGTTTGGGAAGCCCTTCAGTCCTTTCAGCTTCCAGCAGCCATCATCAACATTCTGAGCTTCTGTGCAGTTATAGATGAGAGTAATGTCTTTAAACCACAGCGTCACACATTGTCAGTGTTCTACCAACATTACTACACCAGAAACTGGACTCAACACAGTAGTGTTAATAGCACACAGGGAGTTCCGAGTCTTGATTGGCTATTTTCCTGATTTCTGAAAAAGCAGAGACACCACAGCTAATCTGCACCTCACCGGAAGACAGCACATGACAATATGTAGAGCATCCTAATCTTGATTAGCTATATTCCTTATTTCTGTAAAACCGCAGACTCATCACTACTAATCTCTACCTCACCGGGAGATAGCAATTGGCTATATGAGGAGGGTGTACTAAGGGTATATATGTAGAGACGGCACATTAGAATAGTGCAGAGCAAGAATGAAGTCATCCGTTATAGTAGCACTGCTGGTTGATCAGGTGATCTCCATCATTCCTACAGTGCCTGTACTGGAGTGAAACAACCAGGAGACAGCAGCAGAAAGTGCAAGTGAGTGTGAGCAAGATCGCAGAAGTGAGGAGCATATCCTAATCAAAAGAGAGTGAACTTTATGACTTACTGGTGTCTTCGTGTACTTCTACCCAAAACACTCAACCAATATTGGCCACTGGTGGTGTTAAGTGGTCACCACTATGGTGTAGTATCGGGCGGCATCATCATTGGGTTTCGCACCTAGGTACTCACTTCCCTAGGTGAGTGCCACCTCCTCTCGAGGGAAAGTACTGGTGGGATCCGTATAGTGAAAAAGTTATAATTACCTCGTATATCTAAAAATTGACATTTAATATAAGTGCAGTATATAGGGGTAAGAGTAAAAAGAGAGGTGGTGATGTTGTTAGGATGTGTGTATTGTCCTTAGCATCACTTGTATACGGTCAACATGTTTCAGCCTTTATCACCCAAAAGGGTCCAAGCCTTCTCCAGGACCAGTTCCTGAGATCGACAGATCCCTTGTTGTGACTTTTAAGTATCTACTTACGTGTCTTCACACTGATAATTTTATCATGAAAAACAGCGGCTTACGTTGAGGAGCAGCCAGAAGGAAGACTGAAAGAATGTTGTCCCACATGGCCCTTTATATTAAGTACTTGTAGGAACTTGTAGAAAATGCTTTGTTGATGCAGGCCCTGAAGAGCACTGCAAGTGGGGCCAGGAAAAAGGCTCATGGAAGAGCACACTAAATACAGTGATGGTTAGAGAAAAGTCAAGCACATGCCTCTACCACACAATGACAACCTACAATTGGGTTGTTTTTTGTGGATACCCCTGCTACCCCTTCTACCCCAGCTAAACGCCACACCAACTTTGCAGTTTTGGAGGGATGCAAGTAACAGGCTGTTTTCCATAACAGCATCACATCTCTCTTAGAATCTGTATTCTCTATAAGGTAAGGGTAGCAGCAGATGCGGGTGTATCAAACAATGTATTTAATAACAAACCTTAAGTACTGCAAAAGAGAAGCATATGTAATAGCCACCAAGTTCTTTATTTATGGAAACTTTAACAAATTAATGGAAACCTAAAAGGTTGGTAGAGCATGGAGGCCAAGAGTGTAGCCATTACTGGTGCAGAACACACAGTGGCACCAGAGTCCAAGGATGTGAGGGATGCACAGTATCCTAATTATAGCTGTTTTTTATCATCCAAAGACGAAGAAGGAGGTCCATTTCTCCACTTGCATTAGGGCCCATGGCACTCTTGCACACCACTGGTGATGGAGAAAAGGCTAAGTGACCTCATGGTGTGAAAATAAGTGGAGGCGTGAGTTGGGGACAATTGGAAAAGAGAGTCAAAAAGAGAGGAACGGTTGGGGTCCTAGCTATTTTTCAATCGTTTTTGACATGGTTAAAAAATTAATAGAGTTTCTGTTTCAGGGTAGGTGGATAATGAATCTGATGGCTTAGTGAGGCTGTCAGGGTATTATCACACAAACCAGTGGAATACCTCCAGGAGCCCACAGCCAAACGTATGTAGGAGAATTACCCATTGTCTTGTAGATCCAGCTGTGTCTGTAGTCACTCCTAAACAGGCACCTGTGGCAAGTTGCCCATCATTTCAGACATTATTTTTACAAGTTGTGGGTCAGAAAAAGGAATCTGCAATGCTTTAGGAGAAGTTTCAGTAGATGATGAAATAATTTTGCTTTTGAAGACTCTTTCTATAAGTACCCCAAAATGTATTGAACTTGCAGCATTATATCATCACATTGCTTGGAAACTTTGAGGGCTTTCAATCAATCAGTCAAATGGGATTTGTAAAGCGCGGCTAATCACCCACAGGTGGCCTCAGTTGAATAGCCGAGTCTTGAGTCCTCTTCTGAACTCCTGAAGACAGGGTGAAGTCCGGAGATGGAAGGGGATGCTGTTCCAGGACTTGGCCAGGAGGTAGGAGAAGGAGCGTCCTCCACTATTGCTTAGGCAGATGGGGGGGCATAAGCGAGGGAGACGGAGACAGATCACAGGAGTCTGGAGGGTTGGTGGAAGCTCAGGCAGCGGTTGATGTGTGCTGTTCCTTGGTTATGCTGGGCTTTGTAGGTGTGAGCCAGAATCTTGAATTGGCATCTCTTGTGGACAGGGAGCTAGTGGAGTTTCTTCAGATGAGGGGTGATGTGTGTCCATTTGGGAAGGTCGAGGATGAGTCAGGTTGCTGAGTTCTGAATGGTCTGCAGTCTCTTCTGGAGGTGTGTGGTAATTCCTGCATGGAGTGCTTTGCCGTAGTCCAAGTGGCTGGTGATGAGGGCTTGAGTGACAGTGCGTCTGTTGGGAACTGGCAGCCATTTGAAGATCTTTCAGAGCATGCGCAGTGTAAGGAAGCTGGCTGAGAAGACTGCGTTGATCTGGTTCTTCATGGTGCATTTGCTGTCCAAGATGATGCAGCGGTTCCGGGCGTGGTCCATGCATGTGGGAAAAGTTTCCAGTTTAGCAGGCCATCAGGAGTCGTTCCATGGGAAGGCCTTGCTCCCGAAGATCAGTACTTCGGTTTTGTCATGCAAAGGTGGAAGTTGGATCTCGTGGTGGAAGGGTCTTCGGATAGCGAGAGGATGAACTTGTCTGCGTAGGGGATAATGTTGAGTACTTTGTTTCTGACTATGTTGGCCAGGGGGGTCATGTAGGCATTGAACAGAGTAGGACTGAGGGATGAACCTTGAAGGATGCAGTAAAGGATGTTCTTGGACTCCGAGTTGAATGGTGAAGGTGGATTCTCTTTCAGTGAGGAAGGATGCAATCCATTCGAGGGCATCCCCTTGGATTACGATCAGATGAAGCCTCCTGATCAGGGTGTCGTGGGACACAGGGTCGAAGGCCGCTGAGAGGTCAAGGAGGATCAGGACAGCTACTTCTTCCAAATCTAGGAGGGTTCTGATGTCGTCTGTGGCTGCAATCAGGGCGGTTTTGGTGCTGTGGATCGTGTGGAATAAGTATTGGGATGGTGGTTGTTAGAAGGTGGTTCTGACACTCTGGGCCGCCCGGATTTTTCGCTTTTTGAGCACCTATTTGTTGAGCTTTTACTGCGGGAGAGCCTCATAAGTTGGGACTCACCCACAGTGAACTCATGATGAAAGAGACTGCATGTGGCTTTTACTGGTGTCCCCCTAGCTTGACTAGGCCGCTGTGCAGCAGCTGGAATAAGGGGCACCGGGCTGGTTACATGCATACACCTGTGTACATGCGTGTGCACACGTGTATGGGCTGCGCAGGGGAGATTCCTGGCATGCGCAGCCCAGGAGCAGATACAAAGTCAATGGTGTGGCAGGACTTATGCAGAATTGGGTGGTGACATGAAATAGGCTTTATACACTGGGAAGAAACATGCCAGGGAAAGTCAGTGTGTTTTACTGTGTTTTTCACTTCATTATTCCCCTATGGGGAAGTGGAGCCCATGGGCTAGTGTCACTTTCCTAAGGCCTACAAATTCCAGACACGCACTAAAGTCCACTGTAACGGGTGTGAGAAGAAGTATTCTGCAGAGTCCAGAGTCATATTTGTACTGCTTTTGGGTCATCCATAAAGGTTATAGGGGGATATTACCAAGGAATTGCGATAATTATCGCAAAGTGCGCTTAGCGCAGTTTTTTTTATCGCCGGCTATCGCTGGATTACATCACGGAGATAACGCGTTATTATCAACGCTTATCTCCAAGGCGATAAAAAAATCCAGCGATAGCGGCGAAACCCAGCAATAGCGCGATAAATCCAGCGATAAATTCAACGCGCTAATGAAAAGCTTGCTAATAGGCAGGTGAGGACTTAACCTTACAATCCACCTCCCATTGACTAGAATGGTTAAGTCAGGTTTTTAGCAGGTGTTAGATTCCAGTGATAATCGCGGTTAGCGCAAATTTTTTTATCGCTTCGCGGGCATTGCTAATAGGGGGAAGTTGTGTTTGCGACTGTTTTCAGTCGCTTTTAGTTGGGAACGCCTACTTTGCATGTCATTAGCGATATATATCGCTGACATGCAAAGCGGCACCAAAACGGTCGCTTTCGCCATAAAGCTGTCGCTAACAGCTGTTAGCGACAGCTTGCTAATAGGGCGATAGAAATTTCGCCGCTTTAGCGGCAATAAGTGCCGCTAAAGCGGCGATAAGGCCCTTGCTAATATGCCCCATAGTTCTCTGAGTCAGCTCATAACCAGGGCCTGGCTGGGGGCTGACCCCAGCAGCCTGGAGTGATAACCTTCCCTCCGAGGAGAGAAGCTGGGTGGAGCTGCAGGCTAATCCATCAGCAGCTGTCACTGGGTGCCAGGCACCAAGCTGCACGAAGGGGAGGCAGCTCTGGGGGAAGGGGCTTTCAGAGACCATGTGGCAGGAGACCCTGGACAATGCCATCTTGAACCAACCCATAGGCCTGGGCAGGAAGGAGGGAGCAGGGGCAGTGAAGTGATGTGTCGCTGTTTGATAGGACAAACAGAGACTTCCTGCCAGCCCCCTTCCCATTCTCTTAAAAAGTGTTGGCACAGGAAGAGAAGCTCTCTCTGGAGTGTGGTCTGCAGAGGCAGAAGGTGCTGGAGCCTGGCACAATGGGCAGTTGGAAGGAGCAACCCCCTGACTGTCCCAGGATCCTGAACAGCACCAGGAGGAGAGATCAGGACCAGTGCGCAGAAGCAGGGGCCTCTGCGCAGGGAGAAGAGAGGCCCAGGAGGAGAGCCAGGCGAAAGGCTGGTGCAGGGAGCCAGTGAAGATAGCTCCCTGCTGAACCCCCCTCTCTGAGACCCAGAGGGCGAAAGAGAGTGCTCCCAGTGGCTGGGGAGCGCCACCAGGAGCAAAAGGAGGCCAAGATCATCAAAATCGGACTCCTGGGGGCCGAGTTACGCCCCCCAGAAGGTAAACGACCTTTGACCTCTTGAGGGACCGACGACGAAGCGCGTGGGGCTCCGCCGCCAGTCCATGATGTGCCCCCGGGGTGGGTCAGGTCCCGGGGGCTGCCCCCAAGAGAAGTAAAGTCAGGGTGCGCCGCCGCGCACCCCGTGAAGGTTCCCCCCGCGGGGTGCCAGGAGCCCACCCTGGCCCCCTCTGAACATGAGGCTGGGGAGCGCCGTCGCGCTCCCCGTGAAAATGTGCCGAGGGGTGGTAGAGCGCCGTCGCGCCCCCCCGCGAAGATGAAGTTGGGGGAGCGCCGTCGCGCCCCCGCGAACATGTGACCAAGGGGCCCGGGACCCCATCCCTGGGCCCCGAAGCAAAGCCGGGAAGCGCCGTCGTGCTCCCCGTGAAGAATTACCCCTACGGGGTGCCAGGAGCCCACCCTGGCCCCCGGCGAAGAAGGGACAAGACGGGGAGGAGGAGGAGGCGGGGAGCGCCGTCGCGCCCTCCGCGAAATGGTCTCTAGGGGCCCGGGACCCCATCCCTGGGCCCCGAAGCCAAGCAAAGTCGGGGAGCGCCGTCGCGCTCCCCATGAAGATGTAGAGGGGCCCGGGACCCCATCCCGGGGCCCCGAAGTGAAGGCTGGCGTGGGGGGCCCGGAGGAGCCAGAGAAGTCCTGCGCGTCTGCCCGCCGAAGCAGGCAGACCAGAACTGCGTTGCCGGCTCCTGCGGCTGCACGCGAGGGTGCTGGCCGGGCGGGGAGCCGGCAGGGGCAGCCGGGGGTGGGCTCCCCGGGCTGCCCTCCAACGAGTGGGCATGCGGGGGTCCCCCAGAAAGACCAAGAGAGGTGCGAGGGGCCCGGGTGAGACCGGGCCCCAAAAAACAGAAGGAGCGGCCGGGGTGGGCTCCCCGAGCCTAACCACTCACCTGGGGGTCCGGGTGGGACCGGACCCTCCAACAGAGACCAGCAGTGGCCAGAGGCCCACATCGCGGCTCTCCCCGGAGCAGCGGGAGAGCCGCTGCTCTGATATGCAACAGCACCCATAATGCCTTGCAGGCCTGAACCGGCCTGCAAGGGGAAAAAACGCTATTTCTCTGTTTGTGGTGGCCCCAGGAGAACGGGGTCACAACCAAGTGAATGCCAAGGGGCAGGGGGAGCTGCTGGAGAAGCGCAGTCTCCCCCAGCCACGAAAATGGAAGTCCCTCCCTAAGTCTCATGGGGACTTAAAAAGAATAACCCCTCAAGGGCTCAGCGAGCATTTTAACACCTCTTGACCTGGAACTTTTGTTCTACAGCTGGAGGAGGGTTGAGAAGTGTATCAAGGAGTGAAGGGCTGAGTTGGGGCTGTCTGGAGAAGGGCATCTCCTTGAGGTGAAGAGGTGTAATTGCACCCGTAGTGCATTTACTAATGTTATTTCTTTCAGAGGGACTGAAAGTCACATGTGTAATGTGAAGTACCTGTGTAAGGTGATGTCATAAGCAAAGTGGGGTTATGTTGCCAGACATTCCTGCTAGGGTGTCTGGCTGTATATGCGTAATCCTGTGGTTTCATCTGTGATGCCTTTAGGGGCTGTATTTGCAATGCATTCTAATGATCCACAAATGTGATGAGTACTGTCATTATAAAGTGATGTTTAAACATTTATTCTTGCTGCTGCGCTGAGGTGAAGAAGCCAGACTGCTAGCCCTTAAGATGTAGAGGTGTATACTTCATGGTCAGTAGGAAATGCTCAGTCAGGGTTGTGTGTCACCAAGGAAGGGTTACCTATTTTAAATGCTTGTTGAGATAATGGGGTGGGTTGCCACTGGGATGGTGCAAGTGCGCAGGGCCCTCGCCCCAGGTTATGTTCAACTAACTGCATTGGGGGCAAGATGATGTGCATACATGGGAGTGGTGGTACTAGACCCCACCCCCCCTGCGGGAGGGGTGGAGATGTTATGCAATGTCATAAAGTAATTCCAACAGCTTATGTATATTTGTAAATTGGTGCATAGTATTGAGTAGTGTGTGTGTGTTTAATAAATGTACTCTAACTTTTATAAAGCAAAGTACAGACTGGACAATCAATTATTGAGTGTTATCTCTGCGCACCTGCAAATGGCGATTACTAGCCCACACCACCTCCCTTGAGTAAGCCTCAGACTGCTCTGCAACGCTACCCTCTGAGAGTCAGGCACTACAATTGGGTGTTTGGTTCCCAGTGAAGGACAAATGTAGTCATGTTATTTGTGCAGGCCTCACAGATACTGCCTCGTTTTCCAACAGTGGTTGACGGCCTTTTCGAGGACCTTGGCTGGAAAGGGGAGCAGGGAGATGTGCGTGTAGTTTTTGAGTTTGTGTGGGTCAGCGGACAGATTCTTGAGGAGTGGTTTGCCTTCAGCATGTTTCCCCTCATCTGGCAAGGTGGCCAAGTTGATGGATACATTGAAGATGGCTGCGATCTTGTTGCTGATGGTCTTGTTGCCGAGGTTGAGCATGTGGTGGGTGCTCCTGAGTGCACAAAGAGCGTGGTGTCATTGGTGCTCTGCATGGTGAGCTGGTCCCAAGTGGTGATCTGGTGGTTGGAGGTTGCGACTGTGGCAGAGAGGAGGCTGAGGATGTTGGTGGTGGTGGGCTGGAGTTCGAAGTTTTTACAGATGGTGAAGATCTTGTCACGGAAGAAGTCTGCCAGGGTGTCGCAGAGTTCTTGAGAGGGGACAATGGTGTTTTCAGTCGCTGAGGGGTTGGAGAAATCCTTGACAATGCTGTACAGATCTTTTATGTGGATGGAGATGGCTTCAATGTGGTCGACTAAGGTGTTCTTTCTAGCAGTGCTTAATTTGAGCCGGAGCTTTCCGGTGCTGAGCACCGGCACTTAATTGGTTTCCGGTGCTCGGCACCAGCACCTAATTGTCAACACCACACTTAGGGCAGTCTGCCACAAGGTGGCGCTGCTCATGTAATTTAGAGATGAGCAGTATAACAGTTGTTTAGGAAAACAATATACATTAAAAAATTACTTAATACCTGCCTCCCCAGCCATTCCTTTAGCTTTGGGGACCTGGAATAATCTGAACTGTCGCATTTACATGCGAGAGAGATGGTTAGTAGTTGTTTTGGCAGCGATGACAGGGGCGATGGGTGGTGCAAGCTGCAGTGGCCTCCTGGTCAGAGCCCTGGCACTTAATATTTTACAAATTAAGCACTGCTTTCTAGGCTCTTTCAGGAGTCAGTGGTATTGGTTGAGCGATGTCTTGAAGGTGGTTTAGTTGGTGGGGTCCTTGTTGGTGCACCATTTCCTTTCCAGTTGCTTGCATTCGCGTTTCATAGTTCTCAGTTCCGAGGTGTACATTATACCAAGAGAGACAACACATAAGACACATACATTTGTAATTTGAATGATGTTAATTTGAGTAGAATCAATAAGAAACAGATCGATCTGTTTTCTGTTAAATTTGAGAAACAATGAGCCACACAGTAAAAAAGCTCTGAGAATATGATTTCTTATTGATTCTACTCAAATTAACATCATTCAAATGACAAATGTGTGTGTCTTATGTGTTGTCTGTCTTGGTATAATGTTTTATGACACTCTGTGCAATATTTTTCTATTATCGGATTTTTAAATTTTTTTTAAAAAAAATACGTATGAATTTTATATAAATTTTATAAACTTTTTTCACTTTGAGTGATATATTAAAAACGAATTGTTTAAAAATTGTCCGTTGGGTCCCTCGTAAGACGGGTGTAGATGTATGTATGAGCTGGAATGAAATGAAGTGTGGAATGTTTGAATAGAATGAATTGATTCTCTTCCAAGGGATTTTTTATTGTTGACAATTAAATTGCACATGGAACCCTGTCTCTTGGAGTAGCGGGCCCCTCTCTTTTATTTTGAGACAATACTATTTAAAAGTGGCAACCATGGCAATACGAGGCAGACAGTGACCGGGCAGATTCGTGAGACGTGCTGCGGGTGGAGCGGATCGGGATAGGATAGCTGAAAGTCTTCTTTGTTATGACCTTCAGTAACCTCTGCTCTATCAAGAATGCACTTAAATAAATAATGGGGTTGTACCAAAACCCTTAAGATGATGATCACAGAAGACCTCCAAAAGAATCTCGATTCTGTTAATATTAAGATCTCTCGCAGTCCATGTGCTATTTACTATACAAGAACAATCCGTAGGCAAGCTCATACTTTCTGTTGCAACGTCAAAACAGTTATATTTATGATTCGTATGGTGTCTACCGAGCAGTGGAAAAAGTGCTTGGGCATAGTTTTATAATGAGTGACTGCTGTGACATTATCTTCTTCTAGGAAAGTGGCAAGTGATATTTATCAGGAATGGGGCAATAGCAGCAGAAAAGCGTAGCACTTATGATACATGTAGTTTACGATTTTAACTAGTTGGATATGCCACACACCAGAAGAGACACAGAAAAATGTATGATTACCCAATGTTTGTTTATCAGGGTGTCAAGACGAAACATCATTGAAAAGGTTCTTTGGTAAATATTGCACAGTTTCAAGAAAGGTTTCCAGGCCCTTGATAAATGGCTTTTTTATGTGTGTGTCAGTTAAGGTGACTTTGAAGCAGCATAGCAAGTCTTTTATGACAGTAACTGTCAATTTCGATTCTGATATCTCTATATTTTCACAACTTGACAATCCCTGGAATGGTGAATGTCATCTTTCTTTTTTGCTTCTAGGGCCCAATAACCTTCAAAAAGAGCAGGATATGTGCATTATTTTAAGATACACAGAAATATTTCAAGAAAATACAGACATCTTCCATGATGAGGGAGTCTTCTCTTGTTCGTGCTAACGTGAGGCAGAAAGTTAAGAATACAATGGGTGGATAAGGACAAACATTAGCAATACAAGTTATATATGAGGTTTGCGAAATTAAAGGTGTGAAAGTAACAAAAGAAACAAAGGAAAAAAAAAAAAGAGAATTAATAGATATATTAGGACAGAGAAAAAGAAGAAGGGAACATGGAAGGAATTAAGCACGCAAGTAAGATAGAAGGAAGGGAGTGAGGATTAGGAAGGAGGGAAAGAAGGAAAGAAGAAAGGAAAGAATGATAGGACGAAAGAAAAAATGAAGAAAAGCATGATTCAAGAGAAAATAAGAGGGCATTTTTTTTAATTTTTTTTATTTTTTAAACTTCCAAGGTGGGTGTAAGAAAGTACACAGGCACCAGGCTTGTGTCCAGTTTCTGCCCTTTTCTGATCCCTGTCTGCCTCCCCTCTCAGTGTTCGTCTGGTTTTAATCACAGTGCTTTGATTTACGGTTACTAGGAAAAGTTTTTAGTTTTTTAAATTCAGATTAAAAAGAACATTTTAGTTGAAGAAAAATGCTATAAATATACCTTCAGTATGAAAATATTTATGCACACAAATTTTTTAGCATGCGTTTTCCTTTCTCAAAAATACATAAAGCTTGAAAGTTCTCCTGTAAAAGTAAACCTGTACAATTTTAGGGCTGGAAATGGCCAAATCTGCACGTACAGAGATAGAAAGTATAGAGGTAGATATATATGGAGGTCTAGGTAGCTAGACAATACATCTGCATGAATACTGAAAAGACTGGTGCACTCAGAAGATAACCCTATGTGTAGAAAGTGCACCAACATTTAACTCGCACTCACATTGTACCTAAGCCAACAGTAAACAACCAGTAAAGCAGGAAGTAACCCAGTCAACTCCAACTAAACATGGAGCCATGTCAAGTACAGGACAACGGGACTTCAGGAAGTAACCCAGCTCCAGACCCCAGACCCAGGCGGATATGGATCTGGGAACACAACATTTACTTCCAATTTCACAGTGGGGGAACTCAAGCAGTTTTTGTGTAAGCTTCCAAGAGCTGCCATTACATTTTTGGGGCGACAGTGAAGGAAAAAATGCAAAATAAGGAAACAAACAAGCTGCAAAAGGCAAGTGTGGGTAAAGACAAAGACATAAGCAGTAGGAGAAAATCAGCAAATGTATAGAGAAGGGAGGAGAGCAGGCATACACTGACTGTGAAAGTGGCGAGATGCTATAGGAGGATAAAAGGGGAGATATGGCATGGGGGCCAATAAATGCAAGTTTAAAAATGTCTCTAAGACAATGAAGTGTGATTCGACGGAGAGCTCAATCTCTTTTGAAGTGGGAAGTAATTGAAGCGAATGTTATATTCAATGGCCGGAAAGTTGGAAGTATCTTTTCTCAACAAAAACATGTCATCCTAATTTTAATTACTCAAATATCCATAAACAAGTTGTTGGAAAACGAGGCAGTATCTGTGAGGCCTGCACAAATAACATGTCACATTTGTCCTTCACTGGGAACCAAACACCCTATTGTAGCGCTTGACTCTCAGAGGGTAGCG
The DNA here is from genome assembly GCA_963921515.1 of Calotriton arnoldi. NCBI lineage: Eukaryota > Metazoa > Chordata > Amphibia > Caudata > Salamandridae > Calotriton > Calotriton arnoldi. The sequence goes on from CAWUFW010008146.1 coordinate 718,899, forward strand.
TTGCAGAGCAGTCTAAGGCTTACTCAAGGGAGGTGGTGTGGGCTAGTAATCGCCGTTACAGGTGCAACACTCAATAATTGATTGTCCAGTCTGTACTTTGCTTTATAAAAGTAAAAGTACATTTATTAAACACACACACTACTAAATACTATGCAACAATTTACAAATATACATAAGCTGTTGGAATTACTTCTTGACATTGCATAACATTTCCACCCCTCCCAAAGGGGGGTGGGGTCTAGTACCACCACTCCTATGTATGCACATCATCTTGCCCACTAATGCAGTTAGTCGAACATAACCTGGAGCGAGGGCCCTGCGCACTGGCACCATCCCAGTGGCGACCCACCCCATTATCTCAACAAGCATTTAAACTAGGCACACCTGCCCTGGTGACACATAACCCTGACTGAACATGTCATACTGACCATATAGTATACACCTCTACATCTTAGGGGCTAACAGTCTGGGTTGTTCTTCACCTAACGCAGCAGCAAGAATACATGTTTGGGCATCACTTTAAATGAGGTACTTATCTTAGAGAATAACAATTATAATGCATTGCAATCACAGCCTCTAAAAGGCATCACAGATAAAATCACATGATTACGCAAATACAGCCAGACACCCTAGCAGGAATGTCCAGCAACATAACCCCATTTGGCTTATGACATCATCTTACACAGGTACTTCACATAACACATGTGACTTTCAGTCCCTCTAAAAAGAAATAACATAGGTAAATGCATTTGTGGTGCAATTACACCTCTTCATCTCCAGGGAATGCCCTTCTCCAGACATCCGAAACTCAGCCCTTCACACCTTGATGCACTTCTCAATACACCCCCAGCTGTAAAACAAAAGTTCCAGCCCAGGAGGTGATTAAATGCTAGCTGAGCCCTTGAGGGGTTATTCTTTTGAGTCCCCATGAGACTTAGGGAGGGACTTTCCTCTTCGTGCTGGGGGGAAGCTGCATTGCTCCTGCAGCTCGCCCTGCACCTGTGCACCTATTTTTCAGGGACCCCGACCTCCCAGGGCCACCTCCAGTCGAGCGATAGCTGCGCTCCCTTAAGGCATTATGGGGCGCTCTGCTCCAGCCCCTTGCATATTATAGTAGTGGCTCTCCCGCTGCTCCGGGGAGAGCTGCGCTGCCTCAGGCAGCCTCGCGCTGCATCTCTGGGCCTCGGTGGGGGGCCCGGTCCCACCCGGACCCCCAGGTGAGTAACGCAGCTCGGGGAGCCCACCCCCGGCTGCTCTGACCATTTTTCGGGGGCCGGGTCCCACCCGGGCCCCTCCCTTCTCCGGTGCTCCAGCGTTGGAGAGCCACCTGGGGAGCCCACCCCCGGCTCCCCGCCCGGCCCACACCCTCTGGTGCGGCCGTGGGAGCCGGGATGTCCATTTTGGTCTGCCCGCCAGTCCGGTGGGGCCTCGGGGGAGTGCGGTGGCACTCCCCCGTTCTCCTCTTCTCGTCGGGGCCTGGGGATGGGGTCCCGGGCACCCAGGGGCCCTACTTCATGGGGAGCGCGACGGCGCTCCCCGACTTAGTTTCAGGCTTCGGGGCCCGGAGTTGGGATCCCGGGCCCCCACCAGGGTACCTTTGCGGGGAGCGTGACGGCGCTCCCCGACTTGTTTTCTTCGGGGGGCGCGACGGCGCTCCCCCTCCCCCAACATCACGGGGGGCCAGGGTGGGCTCCTGGCCCCCAGAATTTACTTCTCCGGGGGGGGCAATACGGCGCTCCCCCTTCCCCAACATCACCGGGGGCCAGGGTGGGCTCCTGGCCCCCTCCCTGGGCAATTTCACGGGGAGCGGGATGGCGCTCCCCGACTTTACTTCTCCTGGGGCAGCCCCCGGGACCTGACCCACCCCGGGGGCATAATTGCGACAGGCGGCGGAGCCCCACGCGCTTCGTTGTCGGTCCCATGAGAGGTCAAAGGTCGCCTACCTTCTGGGGGGCATATCTCGGCCCCCAGGCTGCCGATTTTCACAATTTTTGCCTCTTCTTGCTCCTTTTGGCCAGCCCCAGCCACTGGGAGCACTTTATTTCATCCTCCCGGTCTCGGGAATGGGGAATTCAGCAGGGAGCTGTCTTCACTGGCTCCCTGCGCAGCCTTCCACCTGGCTCTTCTCCTGGGCCTCTCTTCTCCTTGCGCAGAGGCCCAGGCTTCTGCTCACTGGTCCTGGTCTCCCTTCCTGGCACAATTCAGGGTCCTGGGCCAGTCTGGAGGTTCTTCCTTCCAGCTGCCCATGGTGCCAGGCTCCAGCACCAGTCGTCCTCAGCAGACCACACCACAGAGAGAGCTCCTCTTCCTGTGCAAACTCTTTTTAAGAATTGGGGAGGGGGCTGGCAGGAAGTCTCTGTTTGCCCTATCACACAGCGACACATCACTCTCTGCCCCTGCTCCCTCCTTCCTGCCCAGGCCTCTGGGTTTGTTCAAAATGGCGTCGTCCAGGGGTCTCATGCCACATGGTCTCTGAGAGCCCCTTCCCCCCTCGCTGGCTTCTGTCCAGAGCAGCTTGGTGCCTGGCACCAGGTGACAGCTGCTGATGGATGAACCTGTAGCTCCACCCATCTTCTGTTCTGGGAGTGGAGGCCTTCGCCCTTGGAATGCTTGTTGTGCAGGGCTGGCTGGGGGAGGAAGGTCATTAATTCAGCCTGGCCGGGTCAGCCCCAGCCAGGCCCTGGTTATGAGCTGACTGAGAGAAATATAACATTTCTGGATGACCCAAAAGCAGTACAAATATGACTTTGGACTCTGCAGAATACTTCTTCTCACATAAGTTACAGTGGACGTTGGTGCATGTCTGGAATTTGTAGGCCCTAGGAAAGTAAAACTAGCCCAGGTGCTCCCCATCCTCATAAGAGAATAATGGAATAAAAACAGTAAAGCACACTGACTTTCCCTCAAATGATTCTTCCCATTGTAGACAGCCCATTCCATGTCACCACCCAGTTCTGCATAAGTCCTGCCACACCATTCACTTTGTAGCTGCTACTGGGCTGCGCACGCCAGGAATCTCCCCTGCGCAGCCCTTACACTTGTGCACAAGCATGTACACACGTGTTTGCATGTAACCAGCCCAGTGCCCCTTACTCTGGCGGCAGCGCAGCGGCCTACTTGCGCCAGGGGGACACCGGTAAAATACACATGCAGTCCCTTTCATCATGAGTTCACTGTGGGTGAGTCCCAACTTATGAGGCTCTCCCACAGTAAAAACTCAACAAATAGGTGTTCAAAAAGCGAAAAATCCGGGCGGCTCAGATGGTCAGAACCACCTTCTAACACAAGTGCTTCTAGGAAATTTCAATTCGGTATTGTGGATTTATACTTAAATCTGACTATTGACATCAGAAAGACGTTACAAGTGTGCAGCAATTTTCCTTTATTTTCAGCAAGTGTAAGATGTGGGGGAGAATAGTACATTTATGGTCAGTCTGAGCTCTACTGAGGCCTTTTGTTATTGCATCTGCAGAATAACTTAGCCTTCTCCACTGGGAAAGAATTCAGGAGAATAAACATCTGGTGAATTTATATGACTTGGATGTCACATGGACAAAGTTATTTTGATGAGTATGCGCCTCTGGGGTTGCAGGATGAGAAGACACAATGTGCAGTGAATTACAAAACATAGATATTCGGCAATTTAAATATCACATTGTAAATTCAAATGCATAACCCCAAAATATAACATCACAATGTTGCAAAGGCAACTTTGTCCATTCACTAGAATGTTGGGGTCTAAATTAACAAACCCGCATTTCTATTCCCCTTATTAATATTTGTGAACCATTGGTCCGGAAAACTACCTATGATGCCGGAAATGCACGTGATGATTATATACTTAAAATAATCGACGGGTAAAATTTCAGCAACTGTTATCACAAGAATAAAATGAAAGAAAGTAAAATATTTAAAAACGTTCGTCAACGACTGAATTTGAGTGCCGGCCAGTTTAGTTTGAAACTTTAATTATATTTCCACAATGCTGTGGTAAAGCCCTGTATATTTTAAAAACAGCCATTTGCATCCACTAGTCTCTTACAGCTCACTATTTCGTAAATGCTTGGCAGCGAAATACCTGGGAATGCCTATTTAATGTTCACTAAGGTGCCAGTACGAGGGTTTTTTTTTTTTTAGTTTAATCAAGAATATTCAACTCAAGGGCAACATATTGCTCCGGCAAACATCAAAGGATGCCCCATTTCCAAGAAGGAGGCAGAAGAATTGATTGTGTCTGCAGGGAAAGGCAGGAATTGTGAAAGCCAATAGGTCTGGCTTTTATGTACTAACACTTTTACACGTGCCGGTTTTTATTTTTATTAGCAGGCTAAAGATAGAAGTATTAGTTTTACAAATGCTTGTTAGAAGAGTAGTGACAACACATGTGCAATGGAAGTACTCCCAAGTCAATAGCACAAGGCGAGAGAGGAGTACTCCTTTGAAGCACACTGTGGGCAGATTTACAAGCCCCTTGCGACATCTTTACGACACCATTGCTTCACTTCTGTGATGCAGCGGCGTCGTAAACAATGCGCCACTATGCGACATATTTACAACGTGACGCATCTAGGGAGATGCGTCACGTTGTAAAGCCCTGCGCTACATTATACCTGCATCAGGTATAATGTATGAAGGGTGGGCGTTCCGTCGCAAAAAAGCCTCGTAAAAGTGACGCAGTGAAATCTACAAGATTTCACTGAGTCACTTTTTCGACGCCACTGCATCATAACCTTACGCCTGCTTGAAGCAGGCGTAAGAAGTGACGCAGCAGAAAAGGTATAGGCCGCCCCTGAGCATTGCTGGAGTTGCGTCACGCTTGCGACACGACTCCAGCAATGCGCTGCCCTTACGACAAAAGATGCAACACGCATCTGTCTATCCCTGCGCCACGGTGCGCCGCATTGTAAATGCGACGCATCCATGGTGGCGCAAGGGTATTTTTGCGTATCGCATCTTTACTGGCGCATCCCTGCTAATATGCAGAGATGCGCCAGTCCTTGTAAATCTGCCCCTGTGTATTTATTTTTAGAAAAGCAGTGAAAAAACACTAGCAGACATCTGGTCTATCAAGCCAGAACTAAAAATAGGTCTTGGTTCAAGGAAGCCAGATTCTACCCATATGATATCTACGTCGAAGAGGTGGGTATATGCCCTAATATCATGATATAGGAAGTATAGAGAAGGGGTGAGAGTAGGAGAGAGGACGGAGAGAGCAAAGTGCCTTCTACAGAAATATGGATGCAGACCTACTTGAGACTTGCGTCGCATTACAAAGTATTTATCAAGAGGAATATCACCATAGGTGCCATCTTGTTTGTCTCCAATTTACATTCAGGACAAAATTAATCTGGGAAACATATACATTTTGACACAGTAGATTGAGGCCAATTTCCCCATACCTAGATAGGAACCCATTCCAGGAAAATAAGAAATGTTAGAGTTTGAAGAAGCAAAAATCACTTAGCTTGCATTGCAATGTTTGTCCTAAGAGTTAGAAATCAATCTGAGAACATGCATCTGCTGTACAACAGTGTAACAAATTTACAACGTATTGGGTTTCTGTAGAATTATGGTATTGCCATACCTAAAGCTTGAGCAAAACCTGTGAAGACACAAGACTGGGATTTGAAAAAAGCCTTAACTGTCAATGACTCCTGAGTTTGTCAAGATCTGCATACTGCTGAACTTGTTAGTTGCGTTTGGCGATAAAGATGGTGGCAACGGCTGCTGCGGGCACCGATATAATGTTGTTCTAAAATCAGATCATCTGCAGCAGAACAGGTCAGAGCCGGCAGATAGTTAGATGGACGCCCTGGGCAGTGTTAAATTGGAATGGACATTACATTGGTAGAAGACTCTATTTCATGACTATCAAATGAAAAAAACAGCACAAAATTATAATGAACGCAACCCCTAAGCCAACCGCGTAGCTCAATGATTTTGACCTCATTTTTATTGTTCGCAGCTCTGCACATTCTATCTTTACAGATTTATTATGTAAGCATTTGCCGATATGTAGCTATGCAATGTTACTCTTGGTCTTTGGGCAGGCTGAAGGTGTAGCTCTGGAGTGCCCTCTTCTGGAGCTCAGATGCACTGCGTTCTTTCTCTATGCCTGCTGGGTAACAAGGCTAAATGGTCTCCTAGTTGCCTGAATGGGGAAGTAGCAGTCAAACTGAGGGACAAACCAGAATAAATTGTTTTATTTATCCTGCACTTTGTGACTGTCGAGGTCTCAGCTGATCACAATGGTTGATTTATATCAGTAGATGTGGTAAAAAAAGAAAATGGCATTAAAAAATTGTTTTATAAGGAGTTTGCCTCTTTAATAACGTAACATAGGGGGGAATAAAAACGTTTAAATAGAGCAACCCCAAAGACACAAAATATTATTCAGTAAATACATGGCAGAAGTAAAGAATCAGGCCAAGATATCAGAGCAGTAGAATTGTATTGAATTATTGCCTTAGTTTCAAGTAACCCCTGTTCAGGGTTGATCCCAGGGAGGTGCTCTCAGCAGAGTTTTTTTGTTTTAGGTAAACCTTTGCCATTGTGCCTGGACCATACTTCAAAGCAGGGCACAATGGCAAAGAAGATGTCAAGATGTGTACTGTGTGCTACACATGAGGGGAGATGCACAGGCAGTGTGCCTCCCAAGGTTGCCCCTTAAAAGGGTGCAAAGGTAATCTCATGGACTCCTCAGGCATCTCCCTCTTTAAACAAAGGCCAGTTGGCCTCTAGTTAAAGACAAACATGTTTTTTCCAACCACAATCCTGTGTTTCACTATTTTGCACTCTCCTGAGCTCAGGCACTGAGGGGCATATGTACAAGGAAATGGTGCACCAGCAAATTTTTGTAGCTCCACTCTGCGTCATCTAAAAAACGCAGGGATGCACCATATGTACAACAATATGGAACACCCCTGTGTTTCCTTTTCGCTGGCGATAAGAATAGCTGCCTAGCACCAACTCAGACACCCTTGCGCCATAGTGCAAGATTGCCTGCGTTGCAGGGATGATTGTTCATGTGCAGGAAGGCATCCCTTCCTGCACATAAACAATCAATAATGGCGATTTGCTTTTTCTATGTGTGCTTCACAATGCAGCACACATAGAAGTAGCAAATCGCCATTATTTAACAATTGTTTTGTAGAGGAAGGGACACCTTCCTGCACATACACAATCATTAATGGCGTTTTGCTCTTCCGATGTGTGCTGCAGAATGCAGCACACATACAAACGCAAAAATGAGGAGAAATAAAAGTATTTCTCCTTGTTTCGCCAACCTAACACCTGCTTTTGCAGTTTTTGGCTCTGCCTCAGATTTACACCTCCTTGTAGATCTGGGGCAGCATCAAAAAGCAATGGGTGTTGCAGCGGAACGCCCACAGCAACACCCATTGCACTCCCCTTTCTCACAGATACCTGCATGAAAGGGCACCATATTTACCAAGTGGCGTAAAGCCATGCAAAATGGCTTAACACCACTTTGTAAAAATGGTTCAGGGCATTGCAACTCTGGGAATCTTGAAAAAAGTGATGTTCCGGTAGTGCAGTCCCCTTGTACCTATCCTCCTAACTGCCAGCTGGCACATGCACTGCGGACTGCACATATTTTAGTATAGTTAGGTGCACTGTCCCTGGCACACTTAATTAAGGGTGCATCATGGAGCAAACAGGGACAGTGTGCTAATTTTTTTATTCGGGCCCAGGTGACCATTAAAAAATTACATTTACAATGACATAAAATTGCAAAAATGTTGTTTTTGAATTGATCAGTGTGTGTTAATGCTACTTCCTCACTTACCGATGGATGCAAAATTGAGCAAACCCCAGTGCAAACACTATGTTACACCACAGCAATATATGTAAAACTTTCCAGGGCTGCTTTGATATAGACAAATGCACCGCCACTGCAATTTAATACACCACCTCATTCACCTCAGTCAGTGTAATACAACACAGACAGAACCTTCCAGTTACAGACTAAAACCCGTATTCCCAGTGAAATTGTATTCCTGATTCGGCCGAAAACGGAGTTATTGGATGAATCAAGATTACAAGATCTGTGGTAACTCCACAGATCTGCGGTATTTTATTCAGAAACTATACCTGGTAATTCCTCCTTTCTAAGGGGAGCCTCATGTTCCCTTTTTTACTTCCAGGGTAACGCCCCCCTTAAGAGTTACTCATGCTCCTGGTCTCAGTAACTTAGGGGGCAGAGTTACCAGGGGGGGGTTATGGGGTTCTAATAATAAGTTCTGTACTTTAAAATAAAGTAAATAGCCCCAAAAGCGCAGGTGTACCCCTACTAACTGGAGAGAAGTTCTGAGCTTTAAATAATTCAAAAAACCACACTCATATGCCAAGAAAATGCTATTTATTGTTGCTTTGCCTCATTTACATCTGTTTGCTCTACAATTGTGTATAGATTTTCCACAAAGCAGAAAATCCATTGGGCAGAGTCTGTACACAATTCCTTTTGCCCTTTTTTTCTTAACAAATTTTCATGTGAAATTTTCCATTCTACAACACCATCTGCAAAAATTGAGTATTTCATGCACTTCCCCATGCTTACTTCTCCTTTCATGCAAAGACCATTTGGGGGCATATTTGTCAGGGCAGGCAAGTGCGGGGTAGGGCATTGCAAGAGTTTATGAGTCCCATATAGGATGCGAGTTGGGTATTCATACCATATACATTGTCCCTTTTTGATTGTGTTGGTGCAAAATGTGCGCTGGTGCAATCCATTTTTATAGGAAGAGACGCGAAAATAACTGTGGCACCGTCTATAAGATCACAGAGCCACAGGGGCACAAGAAACAGGTGCAAACACCTATTGCAGCCAGGAACATTAGCTGTAATACTACTCCTAGTGCAAATGATAGTGAGAATTTGCACTGGTGTAAAATTGCCTAAAATCGGTGTAATTTATGTATGTAATTAGCTCTCGGGTCTGCAGCCGACATGGTCTCATTATTGAAAAGCCAGTAAGTGTTGGATTCCCTCCAAGCTAAAAAGAATTCTGAAATTTCAGATTAGTGTACAGTATTTTTAGAACAAATGGATTCGTATATAAAACGGGAGCACAAGCAAATTGAATACAGCTGATTAGTCCACATTCAGCACCTCTCACTGAATTCACTGATGCACTCGGCGCACTATTTATGAATGTAGCATGCAGCTGCGGCAGGCACAGGTAAGCGCGGTGGGGCGGGGCACAGTGGTGGGGGGAGTCGACAGACGACGAATAGGTATTATTTATTTATTTAATTATACCTATTTCATTGTCTGTCGACTTATTGCCTCCCACCCCACCATGCCCCCGCCCTGCCTCACCACGCTTACCTGTGCCGGCCGCCGCTAGTAGCATGCCCTACTAGAGTTTATGAAAGATGGCTTTAGAGGGGGAGTTGCGCTCTTCCTTCCAGCAATGCTTTTTCTCCTGGAAAGCATAGAGCTGCCAAAGTTCACTCAGAGATATTTTTCGCCCCTGACATGCCATGAAGAGGATCCAGAAACAGGGATACTTCCAATCTGGGAAACAGCTGCGTCCATGGTACACCAGATTATCTCGTTTCCCACAGTGAATGGAATGTTCTTAAAAGTTAACATGATCTTCGAACTTCCGAGAAGGGTCTTGTCTAATCACTACATTCCTCTAAAAATAAATTCTTAGAAGGGAATTGAAGAAAGCAGGTGGAGGTGCCAGATTATGGACAGAGGTGTGACACAATTCCTAAGAAACGTAGGCAAATCCAATCTTTTGGGATTAATTTGCTAAAGTATTCAGTGCAAGCAGATTTAAGCCACACAAATTTTAGAAACGAAAGTCGTTGCATATAGAGAGCAACCTTGCCTTCAAAGCAGTCCTTTTTTGTTTCTGGGTCAAATAAAGATCAGTTAGCAGGGAAACCTACATTAAGTCGTTTTTTAGCCTCCATGGCACATAAAGGACTACAGTAAAGGCTCTCTTGCCACACAATCTTCATTGAATATCTGTGTTAAGTACTCATTGGGGAGATCTAAATGTGTCCTGCAGCTTACACGTTCAGTTCCCAACTTGGTCAACTCAGTGTTTCATCTATCTGAGATCATATATTGAGTATAAAGTTAGATTCGGTGTAACAAATGCATGCAGCAATGCCTTATGTGAAGTGCTATTGAGCAAAAGCGCTAGATAAAAAGAAGCATGTTATTGCTAGTGCAAACAATGAATCATTAAATTGTAATGTTTGTGTTTCCTGTTGGCAGGGTGTGTGAAATGTGCATTTCACGTGCAGAAGTAAGTTAAATTTACAAACTTTGTGTGTGGAGGTTGCAGAGACTGTCACTTTCTCTCAGCAATTGGGCGATATAAATCTCTGTGCAAAATGCAGCTGCAAATAACTTACAGCCATATTACCAGTGCTTCATTCAGACATGGGGGCACAATGGTGAATGACATGCACAAGTTATATTTGAGGACATTTGTGTGCATAATTACCTCTAACATCTTGGCATGCATGGGCGTGTACCAAAAGGGAGGGCCTGTTGATATTTGCTTGTGCAAACAGAGAAATGAGCCCAATTCACCCTAATCTCACTTTGTGGTAAAATAGGTTCAAATTGCATTTGTTCCTGATTTTATATGCTCATTTGGATGAATTACCCCTTAAAAGTTGGTTTTTGGAGCCATTTGCTTCTGCAAAGCCGAATTTTGCAGGATATTATTGAATTTGGGGGCATATTAGCAAGGGCGTTATCGCCGCTTTAGCGGCACTTTTTGCCGCTAAAGCGGCGATATTTCTATCACCCTATTAGCAAGCTGTCGCTAACAGCTGTTAGCGACAGCTTTATGGCGAAAGTGACCGTTTTGGTGCCGCTTTGCATGTCAGCGATATTTATCGCTAATGACATGCAAAGTAAGCGTTCCCAACTAAAAGCGACTGGAAACAGTCGCAAACACAACTTCCCCTATTACCAATGCCCGCGAAGCGTAATAAAACTTGTGCTAACCGCGATTATCGCTGGAATTTAACACCTGCTAAAAACCTGACTTAACCATTCTTGTCAATGGGAGGTGGATTGTAAGGTTAAGTCCTCACCTGCCTATTAGCGAGCTTTTCATTAGCGCTGTGAGTTTATCGCTGGATTTCTCGCGCTATTGCTGGGTTTCGCCGCTATCGCTGGATTTTTTATCGCCTTGGAGATAAGCGTTGATAATAACGCGTTATCTCCGCGATGAAATCCAGCGATAGCCGGCGATAAAAAAACAGCGCTAAGCGCGCTTTGCAATAATTATCGCAAATCCTTGGTAATATCCCCCTTGGTTCCAGAATGTTGTAACGAAACGTTACCTTACCGAAATACCAGTTTCTATTTGCAGAAAAAAATGGAAACTCAATACCCAATAGGATTATATTTTTAGAAAACGATACCCCGGAAAATATGTTTCTGTCATACAATATTTTTGCTTATGATATTCTAACATACAGCCATTTTATTCCATTCGTTTTTTTAGATAGTAACTTTTGATCATTTACAAATCGTAAAAAGTTTAAAAAAGCTTTGCACACCTTTTCTTTTTACTCGAGTAAGGGCAAAAAATACATACATTGACCCACTTAACTCATCCAGGCTTGATACCTCTGAAGACAGATAAAATCACCAAAGGTGCTTCACCTGTGCACTTCTCGAAGGTTAAACAGATACTGCTAGGGTGGTTTGAAAAACACATGATGAGATCATGTGGCTGTGGCAGATTGTAATGATTATGCATGCTAGCAATCATGGTGGGTGAAATTGCTGACATCCCTTCTTGACTCGATAAATGTGAAAGCCTTTCTTTTACTCTTGATCACTCTGGCTAAAGAGGAGGAAATTGGAAGGGCTTTGCTCACTTGATTTTACGCTCAAGTGATCTGGACAAAGGAGAAAAGAAGAACTAAAATTGTTCTTTACTAAAGGCTATATTCAACTTCTTATTCATTGACTGGTCACAATTTCCTTTTAGTGTCTAAGGGCCTGGTTTAGAGTTTTGCGGACAGGTTATAATGTCACAAATGTGATGGATATCCCATTCGCGTATTAGAAGTGCTGTTAGATATAATGCACCTGTAATAAGATGAACGGGATATCTGTCACATTGTGATGGAGTAAATGTCTGTCCAACTCCATATCAGGCCCTATGTTCTGTCATAGGGCAAGTAATAAAGCTCAATATTCGAGTGCTTATAACGTAAATCTATATGTGATCTACTGATGTCTCATTCACGATGATTACTTGGTTGATTCAGGTTTTCCTCCGCTTGTGATTGCTGAAATAGGCAATATTGAGTGCGAAAACTGTTCTGCCCTTGTGGATAGTCCCAGGTATTTTGCTATTTAAACCATTAGGTTTGTCAGAATATCTACACAACATTTTAAACCTCAGTATTTTTTAACTATATTGTCCTATCCATAGACTTTGGCTGAATTTATCATAAAAAGTTGCACTTTCAGTTTTTCACAATTTGAAAGAGGTAAGAAGAGCTGAATAAATGCTTGCTCACTTTGCCATTGGATTCCAGCTAGCCTGTCTGATGAGGGCTGTTAGCCCGAAACCGGTCCCATGATGCTTGTTTCAAGTCCAGGGAACGCCTGGTTTGGCAGTTCGGGCTGGACTGTTCCCATGAGGCACAGGGTCAAGACTGATTTGCATATAGCTGTGTCTGAACTGGGGTGGTGAAGTGAGCTAAAGAACGATGATGGCTTCAACCCAGATCTGTGACTGGGGGTGAGTGTCTGAAAAGTTTCAGCGCTCCGTCCATCATCTCCTTGTGTATGCTTTGAGCTGAATAAGTGCTCCATACAACTGTGGAAACAATACTTATAGGTTTCCAGACTTGTACATTTGAATTCTCTTGCTGGAAAGGACTTCGCCCAAGGTACAATGAGCTAGTCTCACAGACTTTATCTCCAGGGATATTGAGGGCTGGGCCCACTGAGGAGGGTTTGTTTGTTGACTGCTACAGGTCAGGTTGTGTTCCTGAAAGCTATGGTTTGGAGAGAACCCTCTTAATCCCTATATTACTGATGTATTGGTTATAGCTGTGTGGGATTGCTAATCAATTTGTGTAACAGAGTCCTGAAATGGACAGAAACCAGTTGTGAGGGGGAAACAATAGTGACCGAGTTTTTCTTTTGGGAGATATCTGCAACCTTTCTACCTAGTAGACAGTGTCCCTTTATCATCTGGTTGAAGGATTCATGTCACACTTGAGATATCAGCAAAGGCAAACAGTGCACACTAAGGTAACTGATTTCTACCCTGCTCCACAGCCTCTGAACAACCATTGGCTGAGGTTTCCTTGTTCATATTCATGGTGAAATGCTACCTTCCAGGTTTCATATTTGATCAAAAGTTTTGATACTGGAGGTTTCACGCATTCCTTGAGTGAAGAATGAGGGAAATCCCACCTTAAAGTGAGTACTTTGCATTGATTGTATCAAGGTTAATATAACATACGAAATTCATAGTTTCCTCTTCCACTCTGGAGATGTTCCATGGTCATTTTTCTGCATGCCTGTTTTTTTGTTTTATTTTATTTAGGGGTTGACAGTGGAAGGCCACCATTTTGTTACCTCTCTCATCCTTAGTGTATTCTCTTTCTCTGCCTGCCTGTCTTCATTCCCTAGCCCTCTTCATTGTGTTCATGGGACAGCAGGAGACACAGACAGCAGAAATGGAGCTGGCAGCATCCTGAAATGAAGCTGGGATTAGTTCCACATCCACCTCTTGTTGTGACCCTACTGTTTTTCCTGTCATATTTTTAATCATGTTTTAATGGAGCTGTTCCGCACACTCAACTCTCATGTGTATTACTTCCTATTTTCTTTCTTTTTCTTTCTTTCTTTCTTTCTTTCTTTCTTTCTTTCTTTCTTTCTTTCTTTCTTTCTTTCTTTCTTTCTTTCTCTCTTTCGTTCTTCCTTTCTTTCTTTCTCTCTTTCTTTCTTTCTTTGTGTCCTATGGACCTCAACTTTCCTCCTCACTTAGGGGATGATTACGATGCGGCCTGGAACCTTCCAGGCCACATCGTAATCGGCCCCTTGGTTTACTTTCCGACCACCGCATTACAATGCTGGTGGTCTGGAACTAAACCAGCCACTCATTTCGGCTGGCTTTTGATGGGCTCAAGGAGCCCATCGGCCAGTTGGAACTGGCTCGTAATCCTTAAAGGCGGGTCTTTCCGCCCTTGGGATTACGATGCATGGTTTCCATGCCGGCCTGACCGACATGGAAACCATGCCTGAAAGCATGTTTGGGGGCCCCCAACAAGGACCCCTTGTGTGTGCGGCCTTTAGTTGGGGGGCCGAGGGGGCACCTATGGTGCCCCCCTGTTGATCCCTGCACCCTGTGGCAGGCACCTTGAGGTGCCTGCCACGGGGTGCAGGGATGAACAGCACCTCCCATTTCCCTATGGGAGCATGTATTACGGCCGGTTTACGGCCGTAATGCATGCTTCCATAGGGAAATGTAGGAATGCGACCGAACAGTGTTCAGTCACATCCTAATTAGGCAGTCAGGACCGCCGTCCAGAGGTCGGTCTGTCCCAGGACCAAAATGGTGTCGGGCACAACATCGTAATTAGGTCCTTAGTGTTTTTTCAATTTTTTGCATAGGAGGTGGCAGTGATGCAGCGTACAACTAAATGAATGCCTCGGTATAATAGTCTCATAACCTTTTATGGCTTTAACCTTTTTTGTTCATATTTGGCCTTCATATTTTTCTTATTAAATTGTAATCTTTTTCTTAAATCTGGTGTCGGCATTGTCTGTTCTTCAGTTCTGATAGTACTTTTGTAATGTTTGGGATGTTAGGCTTAGTTCTAGAAAAGCTTTCTCCGAGGTCTGCCTTGTTGCTCATGCCGAGCTGCCAAATGTGAAAAAGGCTGATCCCTTTTCCTGTGTGGATTGAACTGTGGGTTATTGCTACACAAGCTGTTTAAAAAACCTATTCATACTTGTGATGTGTACTATTTAAAAGACAATCATTATAAAAGCACTTTAGGATTATCATTCTAAAGCCCATTCAAATGACTAGCAATTTTACCTATGTGGTGTGTTCGAAGTGAATGCAGTAAGATTTAGAGGACTCAATCACTTGAGCGCCTCTTTAACAAGGCTGTAATGAAAGGTTGGAGCTCATCCCTGCAAATCCTGACAAAACAGCAATCAAGACCAATTCTGATTGCAAGAATCAGATTTTTCTAGGCTCACGTTACTACAATGTGTTCTTGCGTAGCTGCCTGGGATGATCTTAGTGTAATACATCACTCATAGTGCTCCACGAAGGGTGCATGGGCAATGCCTCTGTGTCAGCTGGATGGCAATATTTTCATAATACAGACCCTAGTGTCCAATGTAATGTCTAATTCTGTGACTCACTTGTTTCTAAGCTCACTCAATGTTGGCAGATATGAAGAATAAGAAAAAGTGATTTGCCAAAGGTCACACAATTTTCTCCACTGAAATACCTGGAACTAGAATTCCAGACTTCTCAATCCACAGTCAAGGATTAGCTACTAGGCCAAAATGGCTAACCAAAAATTGCTAATGAAATGGGGCTTTGGGGGAATATCAGATGGTTACAGTGAAGCTTATTACAATCTGTTGAAGCGTCTTTTGCTGGGTCTGGTGGCTTAGTGGATTAATATGTCCACTGTAGAGGCCTGAGTTTGACCTCATGGTCACAGATTCAAATCACGGCGGGTTCACTCAGCCTTTCATCCTTCTGAGTTTGATAAAATGGTACCATTGAGTTGGGTAACAATAAGCACCTGTTATTCAGCACCAAGATACCCTTCTGGGTGAATGTGCACTTTACAGATACTTATATTATGTTACTTTTGTGCCCCTCAGACACGTAAGGTCCGCCATATAATTTATCAAAAACTAACATTTACACTCTTGGTTCCTTACCTAAGTCTTTGTCACAATTTTTGGTATATATGCAAGTGAATGTTCGCAACAACGATTTCTACCCTCCGCTGGTTAATTGTCTGGTTCATCTATGCCAGGTAAATTGACTATTCTCCCTCCATCGGAAGCATGGCATGCTCTTTACTGCTTGTTAGTTAACAAACTTATACAAATCAAAACCCAATGCTATTGTTATAAGGCCTATCACAACATTGGGCTTGAGTTCTTTCCCAGATTGCCTCCTGAATACGCTGCACATGTGCTTTTAGATTCAACCAGCTTCCGCTGTTATTGGTTCCTCACTTTGTTAGGTCAAGATCCAGAGGTAGAGCATCCCCAGTGTTTGTTTCTTCTTTTTGGAATACTATTCTAGTTGCACTTCGACTTTCAAAGGCTGTTCAATCAATCAATGTGTATTTTGTATAGTGCGCTAATCGCCTCAAGCAGGGCCGGACTGGGATCGCAAACCAGCCCTGGCAGTTACGCCCGACCGGCCCTGAGGGGGGGTGCTAGGGGGAACATTGCTTCTGCGCTTTTGTTACAAAGAGCTGATTTTGCAGCACTGCTGCAAAACTGGCCAACAGTAACCAAAACAGCCCCCACTGGTCCTGGTCCCCACCGTTTCGGCCCACCGGGGAAACGCCCGATGCCACTACGGCCAGTCCGGCTCTGACCCCAACGGGTATCCAGGAGCTAGCATGATTTGGGTCTATTCGAACAGCCAGGTCTTGAGTCCGCTGAGTTCAAACTTTCCGCGAAGTTCTGAAAACACATTTATTGAACTAGGTTGCGTTTGGTTTACGTTTGCTCTCTAAACCTAGCGTCATAAAGTCTTTGGGCATGCGATGTGCTTTAGAAATAGTGTCATTCATTCATCCCCCCTTACATATTCCTACCCTCTTACCTAAAGTGTTCTGAGACTTGCAGTCATAAATTATTAAACATGTAACTAAGCTATTGCTGATTTATTGTTCCTGCATAGCCCCGTTGAGACAGATCTAGCTCTGTCCAATTGTACTGCAGTTCATATTTGCCAAATACATACCTGGTTGGGTGCCTGCCATGCTGTATTCATTTATCTAAACTCTTGAACCCCATCCCTTTTATATTATAGGTATGGGCCTTAAATCTGAACTGCTGACGTTTGCAACTGCTAGTTTGTTCTTTGAAAGCAATATTATTTATATTACAGCTTGCTGAGTTTATTTAACAATGTGAAGTCAATTACAAATTAAAACAGCATAAAATGGCGTTGGGCCAAATCCCATTAGCTGTTTCTATGACAATTTTATTTGTAAAAGTTTCTCTTCACTGTCTTTTAATTTTAAATTTTGCACTGCCACGCAGCCTAATTTTGGCCCTCGGGTTTTGCAAGATATGCTTCTGTACAGTGACCCTATTTTGCAGTGTGATTACTCTCTCGGCACCACAGAGGCGCGGTCAGTACCGTATTTCTTGTACAAACGCCCCGAGGAAAAACACGTATCTGTATCACAGATCCCTTAATGAAACACGCGGCTCTCGATTAAAGGAGAATTAGAGCAGACAATTGATTACCACAATAGATTTTTAGGTCTCGCCTGGCGTTAGCAGCGCGCATGCGCTGCACTCGCCATGCGAGGGCCTTTTGGAATCGATACGATTCCAGAAGTATACTTGAAGCCCCGCCCCTCTTTCCATTGGCTCGCGTCATCGTTTATGTTAAACGATGGCGCGTGATTGGAAAGCGGGCTTCTCGGTTACCGCCTTGTCCACTTTTAGGACGGCCCATGTGGACAGGCCGACGCCATCTTTGTTTCTGGCACAGCGCACACTGCCATGCGCTTGTGAAGCCAGCCCTCCCAGGACCGGCAGCCACATGCAGTACGGCACCAGGACGCCCAGCAGCGAGCCCGCCTTCATGGGCACATGGCAGCCCGGTGAGGCCACCCTGCTCTTCAGGATGTCCCAGCAGGTAAGGGGGGCTGCACTGCTCGCCGCGGAGGGAGGGTGGGGGTCTGTGTGGGTCTCTGCGCGTGAAGCGCTGCGCTGCCCTGCCTGTGCCCGCCGCTGTGCATGCAGCCAGGCAAAGTTTGCAAGCCGGCCATCTGTTTCACCCTTCCTCTCCATGCCCACCCCATGACTCTCTGATCCTCCTCCACAGTCCCTCGCTCCGGCCACTCTCACTCCTCCCTGTGGCTCTCCCGATCTTTTCCAACCAACTTTTCTCGCTTCCTGTCCGTCCGCCCTCATTCCCTACAAACATTATTTTTCTTTCTCCTCCTGACCTCACAATCCTCGTCCTGCCCTTCGCCCCGTCCACTTGCTGTTCTCTCCCACATGTTTACTCTCAGCATATCCTATGCCCTAACCCTCTCTACTGTCCCATGCGCGCTCGATCTGTCCCCCAGCGCTGCCCATGTCGCCATCCCCAAACTATCAACCGGCTCCGACACTTTTCCCCTTCCCCTCTTACACGCAAAGATGCCCATATCAAATGTCTACGTTCGCTCTGAGCGGGAGGAGTCGGGCTGCCACCGGTATTATTAATCACAACAAGACACATTGTTTAATTAGGTATTTTATGATTTACAGAACGCTCTTCATTTTTTCACAAATGTGCGTTATGTTAAAACAACCTGATGATGTCTCCGTCCCCGCCAGTGTTATTAGGAAACTGGATGACATTTGTAAGGCTTCCCTTCCTCGTGGCACGCTAGTTGTTGGCGGAGTGGGTTAATAAGCTCGACTCCCCTGGGGTCGGCCAAGATGTTAGAACCCTCTCGGAGCATTAGATAAACTGCTGAAGTCAAGAACTTCAAACATCTGGCATTCACCACGAACGCTTGCGATAGAAAACAAACACAAGCGTAATCATTCACAACAGTCATTTTTATGTGAAGTAATTACAAAAATAATCTACAGACATGCTTCTGGTTATTAATGATAATGATAGTCTGCAAAGTATTACAATGCGCCTTCACAAACCAGATGAGAGTACTCAGTCATTAATGAATAGCCCCGAGGGACGGAGTGACAGAATTCACCCTTTGAAATCTGTTGTCTTAATAGCAATAGGAAACAAGCATTAAAAATGCAATAGGTCTCGCCTTTCATTAAGTTAAAGCCATTTGCTTTGCTATACAATACCATTAGCAAAACAAATGGCTTTAACTTAATCAAAGGCGAGACCTATTGCATTTTCAATGCTTGTTAATTTGTGGTTTGACCCAGCATGTGATATACATTTGCTGTTCTTTTTTTAAAAACATAAGTGGCTGCTGATTAAGAGAACAAATGCCTTCAATGCGCTGTGGTCATCCATTGGGCCACGTGTTGTTTTATTTGTTTGGCTGGAATGGCGCACATCTGTGTTGGAGTTCTCCGCCGTGTCTCCCTTCATGGACCAGAGCCAATCAGAAGAGGCAAGCTTTGACTCAGGGGCCTATCTATTTTACACTTGAAACGCATGTCACTTTAACCATGCTTTCAGGCTTTTTGCAGCACATTTATTCTAAATGAAATGTTTCCCTCATTAGCGTACAAGTCTGTCAAGAACCCTGTTGTGAGGAAGGGCACCTCTGCAAAGTACGAGATTGAAAGCCAGGCATAATTGGGATGCAGAGGGCCCCATACACCTCTGGGCCATGGTGCACTGCACCTACTGCGCTATCGATCCCTACGCCCATGATTTACTCCTCTCTGAGTCCTCACTATAGATAGCTCGACTAGATTTTTAATGCAGAGCATCAGTCACAATAACATTTTGGGAGACTGATCAAAGTAAAAGGTTTGCTCCCCCCCCACCCCGTAACTTCTCATTTTCTGAAAATTAAAACAAGTACTACAAATATATAGCTGGCAGAGTATAATTGTGAATGGTCACCTATCATTCCCCTTCCATGAGTCGGCCCTAGTAATTTACTCTTAATCAGGGTCTTGCCTGAACTATCAGACACTGGGGGGCATATTTATGACCCCCTTTGTGCCACTCCTGCACCATTTAACGTGGTGCAAGAGCGACGCAAACTTCAAAATGTGATTTATGAAGCCACCCGAGGCCACCTTGCATGGCCCTGAGTTGCTTCATAAATCTCGAGTAATACAATGCATCAAAAATCACTGTGTTGCATTTCTCTGTGCCAGGGAGGCGTTTCCATGGGTGTTGCGTGGGTGTTCCCATGCATAACTCATGGATTTTGTCATGGATTTTGCCATGTATTTTGACGCATTCTCAGATTTACCAGAAGTGTTAGACCTCGGAATGTGCCAAAAACCTACACCTCCACAGGTGAGGTATAACAAGAAGAAATGTCTTTATTTCTCCTCATTTCTCCTCTTTCTATGTGAGCAGCACACATAGAAAGAGGAAAAAGCATCAGGGGATTGGTTTTGCGCACAAAGGTACCCGTCTCTGCACAAAAACAATCCTCCTTACAACGCAACTCGATTCTGAGTCTCCGATAGCTTTCTCTCTAACTCTTCATTCCCCACTCTCTTTCTCTCTCCCTTGAAGTCTCCCTGTGTCTGCTGCAATTAACTGCAGGAAGCTGGGGAAAGCGACAGAGGAACCAGGAGAGGCCATGGGCATTCAAAACTGAACTCCAATCAGGTGTGCAACGCCCATAGGGCTAAACGGGCTTCAGACCGTCCTGTCGTGTGTCTCAGCCTGGGCTGCTGCAGCTTGAGCTGCTGTGGGCTCGGCTGGGCAGTGTCTGGAGTCTTATCCCCGGCACGCCCGAGTTTTTCACAGGTCTTTAAAGACCATTTGCATATTTACAGACCTTTGTAAACTGGTTACCGAGGTTTCGTTTTTTTTTCTGGTTCCAGTACCCCATGAGCCCCCACGCTGCCTATTCCTTACATTTGTATTTTACATTTACTGCCCGTAGTGTGAGAATGCGTTTCATGAAAAGGAATATAAAATTGGGTTGCCAATAGAAAAATGCCAGCCATGTGTTTTTTAAAGAGCCTGCAAAGGCCTGTCTTGACACTAAATAGGGTTATAAATAAAAAAGTATGTGTTCATTTGTAATGTGACTTTTCTGTCTTTGTTCCCTTCAATTATCAGTCATGGATCATTTGGGCAGCCCTTGAGCTGAATTAAAAGTGCTTTCCATTTATATTTGCTTTTTGAAGTATGCACAGTTAAGTGTGTATGCACTGATAAGTGTTGAAAATACTGCTTTAGATGACTGCTTATTTTTGTACCGTCTGGGACATCAAAATAATGAGCTGGCAACCCTAATCATAAGACTGGAAGGTTGTTGCAGGATCAGCACATTATTTATTTCCTCCACCCTCGATCCCTGATTAATGTCATAATAGCAATAGTTTACCTTATATCTGAAGCCCTAGGCTGCCATCAATAACATGCTGAGTTACGTCAAGTGTCTGGGAATGCACCTTGCATTCAGACAACTCACTCCTCATTCTCGCCCTTCACTTTAATGCTCACCCTGCACTCACAACAATCACAATGCACTCACACTAGTCACCATGCACTCACACCATTCACCCGCTCACCCTGCACTCACAGTGATCACTCTGCACTCACAATGCACTTGTGCTGTTCACTCTGTACCTCACCCTGCAGTCACACAATCACACTACTCACCTTGCACTCATGTGACACTTCACTCACCTGTCCCCCTCACTGCTCAATCTGCAATCTCCCTCAAACAAGCCCACTCACCCTGCAGTCACTCCTCTTACCCTAATCTCACACTGTCGCATCGATCACCGTGCACTCACATGGGCACTCCTGCCACCCACACAGCGCAGAGGGTTAATGCGCCTGCAAAAAAGAACATGTACCATGCAGATCACAGAACTGAGTGTGAGTAAACCAGGACTAGTGCTATAAAAAAATGAAATGTTTGTCAGAAAGGTGCTATAGAGAGATGAGGTGCATTGTTGGTGAGTGGAAGTGGGGAAATTCATGGAGAAGGAGGAAATGGGGGAGGGGATGCCAAAAAAGACTGTGGGACCACTGCTAGGGCCAGCCCTGGCTGGGAGTGGTAGCCCCCCCTGAAGTTCGGGTCAAGTGCGCCCCTGACTCCAATGGCTCCACCCCACTGTTAAAATGCTGGGTGGGATAAAAGGCCTCTCTGGCCCTGATGTTAGAGGGCCCCCACCCCTAAATTCAGTACAAGAAAAACATGAAACAGTGAGGTATGGAGACAGTTTCTATTTGTTACTACCTCAGCATCCCTGTCCAGAGTGTTCTGCTGTCACAAACAGCTATTTACAGTTTTTAGCAGGAAAGCTAGTAGTGCGGCCCTTACACACAGGGCAGTCAAGTGGAGTAAATGAAAACAAACCCGTTCTTCTCTTTTACCAGAATGAGGCCTGAATTTAAAAAAAACGTTTTGACTGGCAGTATTGCATGTTCTTGGTGGTGGAAAACTTTACCAGCATAACATGAAAGCACTTTTCTGTAGGTGGTCATGTGTGACAGTATATTTGTGCATATTTAAGCAGACACAATGAGGTTGAGGAACAACTATACCACAACACCATATAACAGTAGCACAACACAATACTGGCTAAAGAGAACAACTTTACAAACCAACAATGCAATAATAACACAACAACCAATAGCACAATAAAATCCAACAAAAATTCAACAAAACAAAAGCATAATCAAAACATAAGGACAGCACAAAAACACAACTCAACAGTACAGCAACACAATACCGCAAAGCAATGCATAATTCACAACAAAATAATTAACTTCACAAAAACACAACATCAATAATGTATAGTTTTGTTGAGTTCATTTGTGACTGGTTATATTTTTTCATTGTTGTTTTTATTTTTGTTATGTAATTGTAATGTATTGTGCTTTGTAGTTGCTTCAGCAGTGTAAACAATTGTTGCTATATTTCCAGTCAACAGCAGCACCGTCCTATAGCGTTCCAAGGACGAACAATTATTTACCACTGTTTAAGAAGAGAACATATGCTACACCAACTTTTAAACTATTTAAGACAACAGTCACCCTAAAATGGTGTTACAAACTATGTCTTAAATTTACAATTAGAGTGTTCACTTTGTGCGATTCAGCCCTGTCACTGTTAGGAATGAGTTTACACATGACCATTCCCTCAGACTATTGACTGTGGAACCTTATTTGTCAATTTCAAATCCCACACGAGTGGCTTAGCAAGAGTTGCAATGGGTAATAATGTGAGAAAGGAAAGGAGTATGCCTGCACCCTGGGTTCAGTAATAAAAGCAGCTCTAGTTGGGGGTGAAGTTGGCCCCAGCAGCCCCGGTCCCCCTGGTCACAGCCTTTGCTGCACTAGTGGAAGTTACAATACTCAGAGTTCCTCATTCTACCTGCATTTCCCTCTCTATGCCCTGGCCCCATCCTCCTCTCTTCTCCATCCTTCCTTGACCCCATTTCGGCCCTACTCCCTCCTGTCTTTCTTTCATCCTGTTCTCTCACTCGTCCTTATCTTCTTCCTCGCTATATCTCTCTTTATCTCTCCTCCCTCCACTTAAACCCTTTTCTCTTTCTCTTCTGCTTTCTTCTCCCCCAATTATCCTGTATCCTCTTTTCTATCTACATCCTACCCTTATGACCTCCAATTTCCCCTTAATTTTCTAAGTGTGTCTAGCTCATTCCTCCCTTTTTTTCAAATCTTTATCTTGTCAGATACAGCTGCTCTCTTTATCTTCAGTCTCCTTCCTCCTGTTCTATCTCTGACATCGCCACATCTGTCCCTTTCTTTTCTTTTCCCCTTTTGTCCATCTTTATCGCCTACACCTGTCCTTTCACACTTTTGCCTCCTTTCATCCTTCCCATGTCTAACTTTCCATTCCCTCTCCTCTGCATTTCCCGCTTGTCTTCTATCCTCTCCTTCCTAATTCCCTCACACCACCTCACCCCTCCAGGAGTAAACAGAGGCCCATACCCCAGGCAAGCTCTATGTTTAAATCATTCAGCACGGGTGACTTGTAATCTAGCTGCAGGTGGTAGGGGGAAGGCTGGGTCCACCTCCGACCCTTGGGACCCAGAACTGCAGCACTAGCTGCACCATGGATGGTGACACCCCTATCCACAACTTCCCCAGTGCCGTCTTAAAGCAAGGGCACACTGGGCAGTTGCCGGGGGGTCGCACGAGCATAGGGGCCCCATGCAGACCAGAATTTAACACTAATTTTCCGTTAAACATTTTTATTCCTGTGAGTGGTTGTGTAGGCAGGGCCCAGTGCACTGCTTTGCCCTGGGGCCTATAATGCTGTTAAGATGGCCCTGAACTTCCGGATTAGTCAATTATGTCCACTGGAAAAACGCTGACCCCAATCTCTGACGGGATTGCCTGAGAAGTTTGGGGTTGTGTGTTTTTTGCTTTTTTTCGACGCATTTCTCTCTCGTCAATTGCTCCAGCTCCCATAATTACATTTTAGAGATCTCATGAAAACGGTTTGCAGGACCCCCTTTAGGTCTTTGAAACCAAACGGACTTGTCCGCATTGGATTACAGATAATTAAAGTTCAACCTTACTGTCTACTCAACAGGCCTGTCCAGCAGCCATAGTTATCCAGGAAGCACCTTTAATGCCCCCTGTGCTGATGTCATCAAGAACACAGATTACAAAAATAGAATTATAGGTCCCTTCGTGTAACTAATTAATTCATAAATATTACAGAAACATTACTAGACAGGCGCCAGACTGCTTTACAACACAGTATCAATAATTAACACAGGAAACAAAAAGTAATCTAAATTCTGAGTAAATCCATAAAAAGAAGTTTGGTAAAATGTTAAGTTTTCTCGTATTAAGAGCTGAGATGTTCTGGCCCGAGGTATATAAAGGCCATTGCAGCATTTAAAGCTGCTACGTGAAAGGTTTGTCGCTATGACCTGGTGTTGTGCAATTCGCAGGCTTCACTCGCCTGTAATGACCAGTGTCTCAGCAAGATAGCTCGGCGTCCTTGGATGTCAGACACGCGTTATTCCCGCTTCAGTGGAAGTCCATATCATTTCCAAAGAACCAGGGACATGTAATTAAATGCACCAGTCAAGTAATGAACCGAGCACCCCATAGAGCATTTTCCGATTCAATTTCTGACAATACCAGAACTTGCATTACCGTGCAAGAAATGTTCTAAGAGAGGAGCTATTTTTATCCCCTGTGGTAGAAAGTATAAAAATGTGTTCTTTCCAGAACTATTATCTTATGTTTCTCAAGCAATAGATTTGAATCAACAGAAAATCGCCAACCAAAAATCACAAACAGAAAAGTTTACGGCTAGCGAAGGTGCTACCCTGTAAAAGGCTAATCCCATTCCCAATAATAAGAGTGAAATGTTCACCTTTAATACTTTCCGGCATAAACTCTGTGAGATGTGAGCGAGTGATCAGGCACAGTGTCACAGGCTGGTAGATGGTATGCCAGGACCAGCTGTAGGCTGTTGTTGTGGCGATGCCCTAATTTAGGCGCAGTAGTTCTAAAGTGGAAGTAGTGATTTGGAATATAGCTGGGGCTATCAAAAATGTGTTGGCTCTCATGAGGCAGTCTTTCGGCTCTACTTGTTTCGATGGCCTACTCTCCTTCCCTTCAATGAGGAGACGCAGGGAGGCACTGAGTCTAAAGGCGTGGTCTGATGACAGCTGATTCTTTGTTAGGAAGACAAAGTGAAACTTTTGATCAGTGATAATACCATAATTATGCGGTGCTTGCTGAAATGCCAACTTTACGTTGATCAAGGCAACTTCATGGTGCCGCTGAGAGCTGAGATTAATTCAAGTATTTTCATCCATCACTTTTTTGTCTTCTTGAGTGCGACGCCCTAAGTGGGATGGGCATGCCCAGACATGGGTCCCGTACACACTGTGCTCATGAAACCAAGATATACCCGACTGATGAGCCCTAATGACGACGAAACAGTCTTGGGTTGCTGGCGCTCTGGTTCAGTGAGGTCCTGGCAGTTCAGGCTGGATTGTTCCTATTGGAGCAAGATCAAGGCTGATGTGTACATTGCTGTGTCCAAACTGAGGTGATATGCTGTGCAATGGACTGGGATGCGGCCAAGTAATTACCAGTGCCTAACATTAGCTCAAGCTTTCCATCCATCACTTTTTTACATACTTTAATAGCATGGCCGTCTAGTATTGCCTAGTGGTCACTCTCAGAGTGCAGTAGATTGATACATGCCAAGATCTCTTTTCTAGTGAAGGTGGTTGGTATGGTCAGGAAACAAGATCCAACTTGACCCTCTAATTTGGTCAACACTAAAAAGTATGACTAGTGTAGCACATTTATACAATACAAGAAATGTGAGAAAAAACACTTAGAAGACATTTCTCTCTGACTGTTGAATTTGAGCCAAGCTGAAGCTTTAAACAGGTGTTTTATATTGGAGCAGACCTAAACACTTGCTAGCTAAACCTTTCATTCTCTACCTATTTTACACCGGATATAATGTCATCCATACAGCCAAAATGGCCGACTTAGACCCAACAGGGCCAAAGAGGCAGCGCACAGGCGCTTTTAAACAAAGATCAAGCTAAAGGCGCTTTACATCTATTAAACATCCTTTATTAGGGCCTTCTCCGGTGGGTGATTAAATCCACTAAGGGTTCCGAGCAAACTGTTCCTGGAAGTGAGGTTCACTCTTAGCACTCAGTGTGCTGCCAAAGGCCACTCTGACTGTTATGTGCCACAAGCATAAGTTTTGTTTTTTGAGTAAAAATTGATGCTCACGTTCTGGGCTGAATCCTTAGTGATAAATTGGACCAGCCCTCTTGCTCAGATGCAAATGATAATTTACATGCTTCTATTATTCTAGATAAAATGTTGCAATCAGTATGGAAATCAAATCTCTCCTGACAGACTCATAGGTGAAACAGTTGTGTTTTTCTCCTCCCTGCATATAATTTAGTAATATAGCTGATGCAACGATACGGCTCCTTTTCATAGGCAATGACTTTGGTTACTATTTGTCAAAACACCTTGAGCCCGATTCACAAAAGTAATGTTAGGATTTTGTCTCAGATTACTTTTGTGAATCAGGCCCCTTGTCATCTTGTTTTTAGTAAGGGCATTCCTTATCTTTCAACTAGTTGCTTTTTCTCATACTCAACTCCAGGGGCGGCCGGCACGGCTCGTGGGCGGGGGGGAGGGGATGGCTCGCGGGATGCTTTAAAAAAAAAAAAATTACAACAAAACTTACCTTGCCGCCGCCGGGTCCCGCGTCTTCTCTCCTGCTGCCTGTGTCCGACTCCAGGTCGGAACAGGAAGCAGGCAGCCAGGCTCCCACCCCTAAGCCAATCACAACACTCCAATGGAGCATTGTGATTGGTCTGAGCGCCGTGACACAGCGCTCAGCCAGGGGCTGTAGGGGTGGGCATGTTCTCCATGCAGGCTGTAATGCAGCCTGCATGGAGAACAGGGGAGTGCGCATGACTGTATTGGGTGGCCCGAGAGGGCCGACCAAACAGTCACTGCGCACAGGAGTGTTTACCACTCCTCCCCTGCAGCTCCGCCCCACCCCCTCACGCACTGCCGCAGCAGGAGGAAAAAATGAAATGATAACATTCTGTTATTATCATGTTATTTTTTCCTTTCTTTGCTGCTCCTGGCAGTGAGGCGACGCTCCTCTGCCTTAGCGGAGGAGCCGCCACTGCTCAACACAATTTTAAAGTCCGCCCGGACAATTTATGCCGGTTTTCTATTCCCCTTGTAAGGAACAAACGTATGCATTTTCAAATAGGCCTAAACAAATATTGCATGAAGCGATTGCCACTGCCATTCCTGTAAAGTGTTTTCACTATATGGCAAATATGTCCCACATTTGTGAGCGAGACACTATTATTCATTTAAAACGGAAAAAGCAAAAATATCATGTCGTACCACAAGGGGGGCGCATATTCCACAGGAAGGTCGTGGTGGCCTTCTAGCCTAACTGGGGCACTAACTAACACGGGCCATAATTTCTAAATTCACTTTATTATTAAATAAAATAGAGAAATCCATGCGGTGGGCAACGACGGGGTAGAGGAAGAAATCTATTCTCTGTGCTCACTGAATGAACCCTCTATAACGTACAATGGTATTTTAAACTTTAACGAAATCGGGCAAGGTAACAGTGTAAAATGTCAGCAAAAAAAACTATGGCAGATTGCTAAGGGTAGCGCCCCTTGTACATCTGATGCTGACGTGAGAGATATCATTATTCTCTCCTTGCGCCCACCTGACCCTTGACCGGGGGCCTCGCAGGCAGATGTGCCCTGCGCGCGCTCAGTCATCTCGTGGGTTTCCCCCTCATTACGGCATTGACAGGTCACTAGACATTTGCCTGCAGTACTGACGAGCGCAACGGGAATAAGTGACCTGGATGACAGTCAGAGCATACATTTAAAGATAAACTGCTAGCTTTCAAGTATCAGCAAATACCATTTTGGAACATTGGGACTGTCAAATAAAAAAAAATTGTCGACACTGACTGCAATAAACAAAGACCCATTTGTAATGGTACATACAGATTATACTACTTAAAAAAAAAAAAAAGCATTGGCATAGCCAATAGGTCTCGCTTTTGGGACCTTATAAGTGTTTAGCCATGCAACAGTTGATGTTGTTGCACCAAGGATATTGTGCTGCATAACTAAATACTTATAAGGTCCCAAAGGCGAGACCTATTGGCTATGCCAATGCTTGTTTTGTACTTGCACTGCTGGCAACTTCTTCCTGCCTGTTTTCATGCTTGTTTGTTTTTTAAAAAATTGTTATGGGGAGCGGGACATAAATAACGGGGGAGTGGAGGTTGTAAAACAGTAATTTAATTAGAACATGAGCAGCGGACGGACACTAGGGGAGAATCAACAGATGCCAGATTCCAAGGGCAGACTGATGTGATGCTTAGGTGGTGCCATGATGCAAAATGGTGGTGGTTAATGATGTTTGGTGCTCAGGTGGTAACACTGTATGGGGTGGATTGGAGGTACGTTGTGAATTGTGGAGTTGAAATAGGTTGTTTGGTGTGTAATTATGCGGTGTGTATTGGAAATGTGTGGAGTTGAATCGTGTGGCCTGTAACTGTGGTGTTGAGTGAAATTATGCTTAGTGAGATTATGTCATGGTGTGGAGTGCATTTATGTTGATTGGTGGTATGTGGTATAGAGTGCATTTATGTGGAGTGTGTTTATGTTGCATTGAGTACAGTGCAATTATGTGGCGTATAATTATGTGGCACTGAGTGGTATTATGTGGAGTGTATTTATGTTGCATTGAGTAGAGTGTAATTATGTGGCTTGTAATTATGTGGTACTGAGTTGTATGTGGGGTGTATTTGTTACATTTAGTAGAGTGTAATTATGTGGCGTGTAACTATGTCACAGTGAGTGGTATTATGTGGAGAGCATTTATGTTGCATTGAGTACAGTGTAATTATGTGGTGTGTATTTATGTGGCATTCAGTGGTATTATTTGGAGTGTATGTTGCATTGAGTGCAGTGTAATTATATAGCATATAATTATGTGGCACTGAGTGGTATTGTGTGGAGTGTATGTTGCATTCAGTAGAGTGTAATTATGTGGTGTGTAATTATGTGGCACTGAGTGGTATTTGGAGTGTATGTTGCATTGAGTGCAGTGTAATTATGTAGCATATAATTATGTGGCACTGTGTGGTATGTGGAGTGTATTTATGTTGCATTGAGTAGAGTGTAAGTATGTGGCGTGTAATTATATGGCACTGAGTGGTATTATGTGGAGTGTATTTATGTTGGATTGAGTAGAGTGTAATTATGTGGCGTGTAATTATGTGGCACTGAGTGGTATTATTTGGAGTGTATGTTGCATTGAGTACAGTGTAATTATGTAGCATATAATTATGTGGCAGTGAGTGGTATTGTGTGGAGTGTATGTTGCATTCAGTAGAGTGTAATTATGTGGTGTGTAATTATGTGGCACTGAGTGGTATTATTTGGAGTGTATGTTGCATTGAGTGCAGTGTAATTATATAGCATATAATTATGTGGCACTGAGTGGTATTGTGTGGAGTGTATGTTGGATTTAGTAGAGTGTAATTATGGTGTAATTATGTGGTGTGTAATTATGTGGCACTGAGTGGTATTTGGAGTGTATGTTGCTTTGAGTGCAGTGTAATTATGTAGCATATAATTATGTGGCAGTGAGTGGTATTGTGTGGAGTGTATGTTGCATTCAGTAGAGTGTAATTATGTGGTGTGTAATTATGTGGCTCTGAGTGGTATTATTTGGAGTGTATGTTGCATTGAGTGCAGTGTAATTATATAGCATATAATTATGTGGCACTGAGTGGTATTGTGTGGAGTGTATGTTGCATTCAGTAGAGTGTAATTATGTGGTGTGTAATTATGTGGCACTGAGTGGTATTATTTGGAGTGTATGTTGCATTGAGTGCAGTGTAATTATATAGCATATAATTATGTGGCACTGAGTGGTATTTGGAGAGTATGTTGCATTGAGTGCAGTGTAATTATGTAGCATATAATTATGTGGCACTGTGTGGTATGTGGAGTGTATTTATGTTGCATTGAGTAGAGTAAGTAAGTGGTGTGTAATTAGATGGCACTGAGTGGTATTATGTGGAGTGTATTTATGTTGGATTGAGTAGAGTGTAATTATGTGGCATGTAATTATGTGGCACTGAGTGGTATTATTTGGAGTGTATGTTGCATTGAGTGCAGTGTAATTATGTAGCATATAATTATGTGGCACTTAGTGGTATTGTGTGGAGTGTATGTTGCATTCAGTAGAGTGTAATTATGGTGTAATTATGTGGTGTGTAATTATGTGGCACTGAGTGATATTTGGAGTGCATGTTGCATTGAGTGCAGTGTAATTATATAGCATATAATTATGTGGCACTGAGTGGTATTGCGTGGAGTGTATGTTGCATTCAGTACAGTGTAATTATGTGGTGTGTAATTATGTGGCACTGAGTGGTATTTGGAGTGTATGTTGCATTGAGTGCAGTGTAATTATGTAGCATATAATTATGTGGCACTGAGTGGTATTTTGTGGAGTGTATGTTGCATTCAGTAGAGTGTAATTATGTGGTGTGTAATTATGTGGCACTGAGTGGTATTTGGAGTGTATGTTGCATTGAGTGCAGTGTAATTATGTAGCATATAATTATGTGGCACTGTGTGGTATTATGTGGAGTGTATTAATGTTGCATTGAGTAGAGTGTAAGTATGTGGCGTGCAATTATATGGCACTGAGTGGTATGTGGAGTGTATTTATGTTGCATTGAATACAGTGTATTATGTGGCGTGTAATTATGTGGCACTGAGTGGTATTATGGAGAGTGTATGTTGTATTCAGTGGAGTGTAATTATGTGGTGTGTAATTATGTGGCACTGAGTGGTATTATTTGGAGTGTATGTTGCATTGAGTGCAGTGTAATTATGTAGCATATAATTATGTGGCACTGAGTGGTATTGTGTGGAGTGTATGTAGCATTCAGTAGAGTGTAATTATGTGGCATGTAATTATGTGGCACTGAGTGGTATTTGGAGTGTATGTTGCATTGAGTGCAGTGTAATTATGTAGCATATAATCATGTGGCACTATGTGGTATTATGTGGAGTGTATTTATGTTGCATTGAGTAGAGTGTAAGTATGTG
The DNA here is from genome assembly GCA_963921515.1 of Calotriton arnoldi. Lineage (NCBI taxonomy): Eukaryota > Metazoa > Chordata > Amphibia > Caudata > Salamandridae > Calotriton > Calotriton arnoldi. The sequence goes on from CAWUFW010008146.1 coordinate 750,447, forward strand.
GCGTGTAATTATATGTCACTGAGTGGTATTATGTGGAGTGTAATTATGTAGCATATAATTATGTGGTGCTTTGTTTTAAATGAAATGCCAGGATGTTTAGTGTCCATTTCCTAATGTTTGTTTTGTGTGTTTTCTGGGAGAGCTGTGTGCAGTGTGAGGGACAGACCTGAAGTGCACTGGAAGAGCTGTGTGCAGCGTGAGGAACAAATGTGAGGTGCACAACGAGGTGTGTGCAGCGTAAGGGACAGATTTGAGGTGCACTGGGAGAGCTGTGTGTGGCGGAAGGGACAGATCTGAGGTGCATTGGCAGAGCTGTGTGCAGCGTGAGGGATAGATCTAGGATGCAGTGGGACAGCGGTGTGCAGCATGAGAGACAGATCTGAGATGCACTGGGAGAGGTGTGTGCAGTGTGGACAGACCTGAGGTGCATTGGGAGAGCTATGTACAGCGTGAGGGACAGATCTGAGATGCAGTGGGGGAGCTGTGTGCGGCGTGATGGACAAATCTGAGGTGCATTGGGAGAGCTGTGTGCAGCATAAGGAACAGCTATGAGGTGTACTGGAAGAGCTGCGTGAAGTGTAAGGGACAGACCTCAAGTGCACTGGGAGAGCTGTGTGCAGCATAAGGGACAGATCTGAGGTGCACTGAGAGAGCTGTGACAATCCTGTTTCAACGACAGTCCATAACTAGGACTAGCAGCAGCAATAAAGGCTGAAGAAATCTCATCAATTGCCAACCCTTATTAAAAAAAATACATATGACACAAAGTATCAAATGGAAATTGGGTCCTGTTAAAAACAGCTGCATGGTTATGTTTCAAACTGGAACATTTTAATCATTTGAGCTCACTGTTTGTCTCACAAGCTATGCTGTAGCCAGTACACTGCTTCTTGATTTTGCCGCTGCTGCTTACATTTGGCCAAGACAGCATCATACCAGTCCACAATGCCCACACAGCAGCAGACCAATGTGAGGGACGCGCTCGCTCTGTGGTGGGGGAGGGGCAGAGTGAGGTGCTTGGGAGAGCGTGACAGGAAAGGCAGATGGCCTGGAGCATGCGAGGAAAGCACGTTACTGTGCGCGTTCTCGCATGCTCTAGGCCAGCCAAAAGTTGTGGTCGCATTTCTGAAGCCCACACTACAAAATGTCTCGCCCAGAGCCAGCGCTGAAGCGCTGGCTTTCAGGGCGAGACCTAAAAACGGCGGGGCAGATTTACAAGCCCCTTGCGACAACTTTACGCCGCCGTTGCGTCACTTCTGTGACGCAGCGGCGTCGTAAACAATGCACCATGTTGCGACATATTTACAACGTGACACATCTAGGGAGATGCGTCACGTTGTAAAGCCCTGCGCTACATTATGCCTGCGTCAGGTATAATGTATGCAGGGTGGGCGTCCCGACGTGAGAAAGCCTCGCAAAAGTGAGACAGTGAAATCTACAAGATTTCACTGAGTCACTTTTACGACGCCACTGCGTCAAAACCTTACGCCTGCTTGAAGCAGGCATAAGGAGTGGTAAGGAGTGATGCAGCATGTTAGGAATAGGCATTCCTAACCATTGCTGGAGTTGCAGCGTGCTTGCAACACGATTCCAGCAATGCGCTGCCTGTACGCCAAAAGATGCGTCATGCATCTGTCTATCCTTGCACCACGGTGCGCCGCATTGTAAATGCGACGCATCCATAGTGGCGCAAGGGTTTTTTTACGGGATGCAAATGAACTGACGCATCTCTGCTAATATGCAGAGATGCGCCAGTTCTTGTAAATCTGCCACAGCATTTCTAGATATTCACTATACGAGCTGTGGAGTTCCAGAGACAGTTATGATGAGGTGCAGACTCGGCATTTTCACTCTATAAATATATTTAAGTGTAGGCTGATCTTCAAGACTGTAGGACATGGCAGGTATGGAGGCTGGCATGGGACAAAGGTTCCCCGTTTTCTCACTCTCTTGTGGACAATACGAAGAAGGCACGTGCCCTTTGACTGGCGCTGCTAAAAGGCGTTACGTCATGTGCCCTTTTGCAAAATCCTCTCTAGATTCTAGGTCTTGTAGTTTTGCTTTTCTCATTGTATGCTACAATTTGCATATTCCAACACACAAATGTTTGTTCACTATGACCCAACATGTTGCAGAAGAGAAACATTAGAGGCTATGTTTGGCATTTATATTTTATGTACAAAAATACATTACGCGTGTAGCCGCTAACTAACAGGACCGTGACACCTACAGTATTGCGGTACTTATAGGGGCTAAGACCGTAACACCTACCGTATCACGGTACCTATAAAGGCTCCTGTCTGAACCTATAAGTACCCAGCATACGGGCATGGCATGTGCTATCTCGAAGATGCAAAATCTAGCATTGTCATTTTGCATGGCAGAAACCATCAGCATATTTGAGTAAATGCAAATGTCCTGGGGAAGAGGGAATAATGCAAATACATATTGAGTCCGCTTGCATGTTTCAGTCTCTGCATATAGGGTGCCCACAGCCCCATAGCTGACAAGATAGTTTAGTGGATTAGGCGCCTGCTGAGTCCTGCAAATATAAAGTTCAATGAAACGAATTTTGTTTCCAAGGGATTGTGGTAGCACCTGTTATTCACAGTGCTTGTTTAGCAAGAAAGAGCTGGACATGCTTTATTTTTGTTATTTTTTTATTGAGTGCACACATTGTAAATTTCTTCTGGTACACTTTCAAAAATGTATTATCAGACATTCCTTTAAGGTGTAATAATAACTTGGGGGCAGATTTACAAGCCCTTTGCGCCTCCTCGTGCCACAATTGAGTCACTTTTTTTGACGTAACGGTGGCGCAAACAATGTCATTATACCTGCGTCAGGTATAATGTATGCAGGCTAGGCATTCCCACGCAAAAAGCCATGTAGAACTGACGCAGTGAAACTTACAACATTTCACTGTGTCACTCTACGCCTTCACTGCGTCAAAATCCCTACGCCTGCTCAGACCAGGCGTAAGGAATGACTCCGGGCTTTTTGAACGGGACTCACCTATCTGTTGTGACACATTGCTGGACTTGCGTCACTTTCATGAGCAACTCCAGCAATGCGTCACTTTTGTGCCAACAGATGTGTCAGTATTTCTGACGCATCTGTTAATCCTTGCACCATGGATTACTGTATTGTAAATAAGGCACATCCATGGTGACGCAAGGACATTTGGCACTGGCGCAAGGAAACAGACGCATCTATGCAGATGCGTCAGTTCCTTGTAAATCTGCCCCTTGCTTTTTATATAACACTTGGTGTCACGATTTTTTCACTACTTCTCAGCGCTGTTGTTCACAGATTTTATCATTACTCAAAGTAATGGTACTTAGTTTGCTAATCGTTTAAGGATGAACAGCGGAGTTGGCCTTGCTACAATCAGGACTTTGTTAAGCAGAATACAAAAAAAATTCAGTCGCAAGGGTTTAACTCACTCTAATGTTACTGATGGACGAATATCTCTTTTACAACATATCAATGGTGATTTTCAACCACATACCTGAACACTGGAATAAAGAAATATGACTAAAAGTCAGGTAAAACGCCTGTATCAGTGAAGGAAGTCAGAGCTGATGGGAGGAGGCAACTGTCGAATTAACTGATCCATCCACTGAAGTCAAAAGCAAGAAAAGGAGCTTAGTGGCCTCCAAACACATACTGCTGACCCTTTGGCTGGGGTCACTTGGGGCCACAGCTGATGGACAGCCGCGGCAGGTAAGAGCGGTGGGCGGTGGGGCCAGGTGAGGGGGGATTTCGAGAGACGACCACGAAGGAAAATTAATTATTTATTTAATTTTCCCTTGTGGTCGTCCCTCGAAATCCTCCCTCACCTGGCCCCACTGCCCACCGCTCTTACCTGCAGCGGCCGCAGCTGCTGATGGATAATGTAAAATATCGACTCGTGCTTTTCTGAAAGGCACTATTTTCCTGTGTCCAGGTCACTTTTTTTCTCCTGGCTTTTAAAATAGATGTTAAATAGATATTACTGTCACCCACATCGATTTAATGATTTTGAAGGGTGAACCGTGATCTGGCTTGGCTGTACCCGACATCGGCAAAACAATCCACAGAGTTCTAAATAGTTCAGAAATAACCATGTGAACATCTTAAGGTGTGGCATGTGCACTGATTGAACGGCCTACCGGGAACTCTGCCAATCACAGAAAAGGGGGGTGATGCACCAGGAATTCTGTCAGGTTTTTGGGAAATTAATTCTCATGCCAGGTATGCCTCATACAAACTGATCCTCACCATCCTTTCAGAGCCACTGGCATTTGGAATATTGGGTGGTTGCACAGAGGCTAGTCTATCTTTTCTTTTAACGACAAGTTGCATCCAAAACGCACATTATGTTGGGGAGAAAATAGCTGTTTGATTTCAATTTAGCAGTCTGGAGGGTTCAGGATAGCTTTCTAAATCTGGTTGATGGTATTGGTCGAACCGTCCACCAGCTCAATGTCAGGCAGGATACGGCACTGACAACCCCTCACCCACCTACTGTTTAAAATATGCTTGTGGCCCATGGCACAATTTCTTCAGCTGCGCCGGGTGAATGTCCAAACGTAGACTCAGGACACACAATTCACTCCTGGCTTGAAAACCTACCAAGAAACAAAGCCAACATCACACCTGGACCATTTGTTTTATTGTACGAAAGTGAGATTAATCTGCATGAAAGAAGCCAAAACCAATATTTTGCTATTGAGAAGAACCCGACTCCTTACCCTTCAACAGGCACTCAGACTTCAGAACCCCACGTCATCTACTTCATTGAAAGTAAGAAATCAAGAGCACTTCATAAGTCAAAGCTCTTCCTCATCCTCTGTCAACACAGTTGACCAATGCCAACCTACAGTTCCCTTACTCTAAAAACCCTTTTACTACTAGCAACAGCTGACATCAGGATTCATCTTTACTATTACAACATCATCTACAAAGATCTTACAAACTCTTTGCTAGGTTGCAAATATTAGGAGCCGAGCAGCAGGATTGCACCTGAACCTTTGAAAGTTCAACCATTCCTGCCATTTAAGCACCCCACTGACTCCTGGCAGATCCAGGGATCGATTTGAAAATCTATTGCATGATGTGCAAAGCATACTCTGGCAAAGGCCCAAAATAGTTGCAGAAACTAGCACCACACTTTGACCCAACTAGAAACCTACCTTCAGCTGCTTCACACTTCAACCAATAAATATTCTAGAAGGTGAAGCCTGGAGGTACCAGCGTTCCTGGGAGTAGAAAGCCCCAGATTGTGGCAGGAGGGGCTGGTGCAGGTAAGAGCAGTGGGCGGTTTGGGGGTGGATTCGAGAGACCACTACGAGGGAAAATAGAATTTAAAAAAAAAAAACCACGTACCTTGCAGCGATGAGGCGAGCGCAAGCTAAGAGGTTTCCTTTTTTTAATTTTATTTTCCCTCATAGTCTTCTGTCGACTCCCTCCATCCAGCCCTCCCGCCCCACCACTCTTACCTGCACCGGCCGCTCCTGGATTGTGGAATGCCTTACACCCAAAACTGAGAGCGGAACTTAACCTCAGCTTCTAAATAAAACTTCTGAAAACTGCTTTTCAACTCACATTTCATGGAACTCATCACAGAAAGGGCCAATGAAAGAAGAATATTGCGTATGCTTCGCACCTTACCCGAATGGAACCTACTGTGAATGAACAGAAAGGTGATGTGCAGTGCCACTTAAACCTACTAACTGAAAAACAAGTTTTGTATTTCTTGTACCTTTTCACTGCATTTCAGTAAAATTAGGTGGCTATTAAGATTATTCTAAAACCTATATATGTGTATTCATATGGCATTAAAATGTCTATCCTGTCAGGATCAGGCTACTCAGAGCATTGGATACCAGGTGAGAGGAAGGGACTACAGGGTAAATGAAAGACCAATGAAATCTATAGAGATAATTTTTAGGCCAACGTTGAAGTAATTATAACCTCCAACATACTATCTGGCGAACACAAATCATGGTACCTGTAGCAGCACCCCTATCACCTTGGCCCTTGCCCTCTCATGATAACGCTTCTTTCTCAAGATGATTCTTTCTCCACAAACACTTGTTAAGCTCACCAAATGCACTAGGCCATGATTATACATTAACAATCACTTGCTTACTGTAAGATGAACCTCATTGCTTTATTCCATGTACATTCACTATATTACTGTACCTATTCTGACATGTCAGTGGATTCACAGTATTTTAACCAAAAATCCTTTAACACATTATTGCTGTAGTACAACTCACAATTCTGAAATTAATAATCTGGGACTGTTCTGTATCTCTCAATATCTGAATTCTATTTATTAATTTGAATTCATTGAGCGCAAACATACACCTGGAGGTTGCTTGGACTAAGGTTTCTAGGCTTACTCTAGGTTTCTATCTTGGAGTGCTCACTTCCGTGTAGATGATAGCACAGTGCTTTATTTGCAAAATAATGGGTGCCGGAGATCAAAGCGCTGCTCAGGCACCCACGGCTGGTGCTATAAAATGTCAGAGTTCGAATAGCAAGGGTGCACAGTCCCGGGTCCACCTTAGGCCTCTTTAATTCACTGCCAGTCACTCATTACCACGTCATCTCACTCTTAAAGGTGTCTGCTTTCTCCCTTGGTGATGGATTTTCTGTGTTTCTTTTCCTCCATCTTCTTGTTTTGTTTGTTTTTCCCTCTCTTGGCCTTGGGAAATGTCTGATGTGTTAAAATAAGTGGCGACCCCCAAAAATAAGTGCCGGTGACCTCCAGCGGCAACCACCGGCTCAAATTAAGCACTGCGATACCAAACACCTCTAATTTCCTTCCTGCTGCACCTTTCATCTATGATGTCTACCTGAAGATTTCAATTGTTACGCCAACCAGCATTGCACACCAAATGCACAATCAACGTTTTCCCATGGCTGTGTAGTTTACCCACCAGTCTAAAGAGCTAATTTGCTGCATCATTTGGGACTGTACCATATCTGACAGTATCAAACAAAATCTTGAATTATCTAATGCCCCCAGAATTGTTGCTTTAATCACCTTTCTATTGTTACCTCTAATAGGGCACTGTATTAAGAATCACTCACTTCTAGGCGCAATAGAGCTCAATCCGCTTTAGTAATTACTTTATTATGGTGTACTTGCCCAGTGTAACATACGGTGTCTTCAACCACGATCATTGCATAATGTCACATTGCACAGTATCCTCAACAATTTATCCCAGTGTACATTCGCTCACACGAAAATGCATATTGTACACTTTATTTTATTCTTGCAGACTGTACTATACACTTGTTTTTGTACTGCACTATATGACATTGCTTATTATCTGCACACTTGTTTGGGGAAAGGAATGTGCAATTAAATAAGCTACCAAATGAATAAATGAATACACAAATTAACATATAGAATGATATATGGTAACAGTGAATAACAGGATGTTTTTCATTCAGGGGTTCTCAGTGACATCAAAAAGACGAGGAGGGTGAAGCTCGAGTTGGCTATGACGTCACTCAACCCGGAGGTAGGAACAATATCTCAGTTATTAACATTTTACTCAGAGACACTTTTAAGTTATGTAGGCCTCTCCCTCCCAAATTATCTGCCTTTGCTGTTTGTTCAGCAGGGTCGGATGACTGATGGAGGAGCCATACATAACATGGCCTCTCTTCCTTTTCCCAAATGTAAAAAAAGCAAACAACCTGGCCTCCTGCCACCAACGCCCACCACTCTCTGTGGCTTCTCTTCCCTCCTCTCCAGAAGCAGTGCTCTCTCCTCACTAGCACTGCCTTAACAGTCTCTAAGAAGGCCCAGCCTGAGCAGACTGTCACCTTCTTATGACATAGCCACAGTAGATAATAAGTTCTGTTACCCACTGTTGCTACTTCACAATAGTAAAATAATGAATTAAGAATCCAGTGAGAGACACCTAACAAATAAATATGTTGCTGATAATACTGAACAGAGAAATACGATTACACTGAAATCCCCGTAGAAAACACTTGCTACAAATAAATAACTTTAGTGAGATATCACTAGAGAGAAGTATACTACTAAATAAAACCCATTCTAAAGGTAGGTGTATTGAGGTAATTTAAAAGCAAAGTTTTGAATAAATTGGTAAAATGACACAAAGGACTGGGTAAGAGTTACTTGATAAGAAAGGGTTATGCTGAGGATTTACAGTTAAGTCCATGGTTACAATAAAAGTTAGGTTTATGGTGAGGTTCAGGAAAACGGTTAAGTCCAGGGGAATGCTAAAGTCCTTATGCAGTGTTCAACTCAGAGCTAGAATTAAGGTTAGGAACAGTTTTAGGCGGCCGAAAAACATTTGTGTTGTAAGCGATTTAGCAAATTTATTTTGTTTTATTAAATCTGCTGTAAAAGTAGCTCTTGATTCTCCATAATATTTTCCTTTGAAGTGATTGTTGGTTCTCCCCAGTATGCTATCTATAAAGTTGTCCCTCTGTGATGGCACTCATTTTAATCACATTGATTATATTTTATTCCTCAAAGACTTTATCTACCCACAGTGAACATATATAGCACACTATATGCTGGCTACCATGAGTATATACTGAATACCATAAAACAATGTACAATATCCCCATCCTCTACTGCATTGTTACATGTATTCAACTACACTGAACAATGTACTGCGCACACACGCATAAGCAGACACGCATGATTTGTAGTGTTTCCCTTGAGAGTGTAAAATATTCTCACTGTGCACTGTATTCATATATAAACCAGTGTATCCCGATAGGATGCTGTTCATAAGTGCACTGATTCTCTCTCTCACATAGTCTTGCATCTTCTCAAACATTATGAGTTTTGACCACTGTCTACTATCCAAAGGCACTTTAGAGAATACTCTGTTACTGTATAGCATATTCAAATATGAATGACATCCAGTTCTGAGGTGTGCGGTTGTCGTGGGACGCTATGCATCAGGGCGGCCCCCGTATACGCTGTAACAAATAAGAGAGTACCCGCCTCACGTGCTTCTACGTTGCCACTAGCATCCAGGGGGAAAAAAGCTATATACGGAGCTCGCAATTCACGGTCAGAAGTTGGATATTTTCTGAATCGGTTTGTTGGTTTATTGTTGGCACTCAACATTGATAACAGGTAGTTGACATACTCTCTATTGCCCCAACTGGCCTGAGGAGGTTGCTCATATATAGTGCACTTATCGATTCTGATGTAGCTGTAGATCATCAAAGATACAGCACATGTCTTACAACCTGTGGCTTCCTGAAGAAGGCGTTATGCCAAAACGCGCATAGAAAAAAACATATTATTCATTAACCACTGTTTGAGAATTCTATAAATAATTGTTCTGGCTGAAATATCCTAAAAAGAAAAGCTTTTTGAAAGTGATTCTAGTTTTCTTATATTATATTCATCATAACTATTAGATGAACTTTGTTATCCAAATAATTTCTTGTGCTTTTGTTTCGATGTATTTTGTTGATGGATGAGCGTGTATGAGAGATCGTATGGTTGAATTAATAATGATATGTAATGTTGTGATGTATTTTTGAGTTATTTATTTTTAAAGCACATATTGAATATTATATTTTTGAATATTAAATATATCTAATTTGATATCTATTTATATGTCCCTCTAGTCATTGTATCATGTGCCCTTAGTTGTGTTAGGATATATTTTACTTGTTGTAAATGAAGGGTTGCCTAAGATTTTGTATGCACTTGATTAGATTATCCCTTCCTTAGGAACTACATGTGTTAGCAGGGCAACCCCTTTATTTCAGTGATATCCAATACTGTAATTGCCCTACTGTTATCACTTTCCTCCCAACACCAAACTTTGCCTCAAGAGATTACTGTTTTCCCTGCATTCTGATGTTGTGAAATATGTTGTTTCCAGAGCTGTGTACCGTGCTACTCATCACTATGAATTCTGTTTTCAGAACTGTAGAGCCACAATAGCGTGTCTTTTAGCATATACATTCTATAATTAACGCATGGCCTCCATCACTTGTTGATACTTCTATTATACATAAGTGTACTCACTGGTGTGGTTCACTTATAGCATTGACGCAGTTAAATTCTGCATCGTTCTCCCATTTTTAATTCATTTTTATCTTGTTCAGGATTTCTCCACTTCCTGGATTCCCTTCATGACTTTCACTTGTTTGAAGGTAATTGAATTTTTGTACTTGCTGGTGCACTAGTCATGTAAAGGTTTTGCTTCTCTTTACTTATAATTGTGAGGTTTTCACTTCCAGATTTCAATTGTGCTCCTAAAATATCACTTTGTCCTGATGATGGCCAGCGAACTCTGATAAGGCTGAAACACCATCAACGTTTGCGGCAATAAAGATTGTCTTGAACATCTGACCATAGAATATTTCTGAAAGAATACATATATGGACATTGCAATCTTTTATACTCTGCAATTTTCAAAACAATTTTTGATGCAGTCTTTCGCCATTTTTCTTCTTATCATGCGTGGACAATGCTTTTACATTACTTGAACCATGTGTTCACGTTTGACACAGGGATCTTTTCCACTTTATCGCAATGATTGATTCATAGTAATCCAGAACTGAGCTGCTATCGACAGGGTCTATTGGAAATACTAGGCATTTTTGGGCCAAGTACTATACCCTGTATAAGGTACCTAAAAATGTACCTTACCCAGATTGGGAGTGAGAGACTGTGGACAAACCCGGAGGATGCCAGTGTGGTATCAAAAACAACCATTAAGTCCAATTATTGTCAATACAAACAGGGAACACTATTTGGGCAGTCAAGCTTAAGTACTCTTACGGTATCCTCTCTTGAAGATAAAGATGAGTATGCTGTGGAAGACTTTTTGGATGAGATTGAACCTGCAGAAGAAAAGCAAATTTATTTGAAATTTCGTTTTGGGATATGTCTGCTTCATTCTTTTATGGCTATATGGATATGAGTTCCCAAGGGGGTAGATTGGCAATGTCCCTCTTGCTGTGAGGCCACGAAAACGGTGGAGAACGTATTACTCTGCTGACCCTATTACTCAGGAATTTGACGTAAATGGATTCTCCCCTTGTGCTGTACTTTGGGTACAAGGGATTATAGAGCAGTGATGAAAATCCTGAAAAGTGACACAAGGCAGCTGATTATTAATCAAGACCCCTGGTTAAAAAGGATTCTGATGAATTGATTTCAGACAAAATAATGTATATAGATTTTATCAATTGGAACATACATATTCCGTAATGTCCTATTTTTTATTCATCGAAATAAAATGAAATTGCTAACAGATCAACTAAATGGATATTGATTCTATCGAACTGATTGTATATCTTTTAATGATTGCTATGATTTGTATGTGCTTTTATGGCTACATAGCCGAATAAAGACTTTTTAAATTTGATTTATGGTAAACATATATTAATAAGAGGAATGCCATTAACAGCAATTTATATGGCTAGCTGTTTCATTCTTTTTTAAATTAATTGTTACTGTGGTGTATGAATTCTCCACCTTATTGTACTTATATTGCTGCTGCATTTTTATACCCTGTGTGAACATCATTGCTGGTATAATCCTGCAGCACGTGCATACAGTACAATTTACACTTAAGTAGCAGATTGCAGCTGAAGCACTATCCTATATCCCATGGACTGTCATTACTTGTCTGACACTATAGCTGATGTCCACAGTAAAAGATTTATATGATTTCCTGTACACTCATGCTCAGGATCCTTGAATCCATATTATTTCCATGGTTAGACTTTTTGATAGCGCAATCTGGCAATGCCAGATGGGCCTGTCTGCCAGGTCAGTGTGTGGGCTGCTTATGTATCTGTGCATGGGCCGGCTTTGTGGTGGTGGGCCAGATTTGTGGCTGTATGTGGGCTGCTTTTGTGAGCATCCGTATATGAGTCGGCTGCAGTAGCAGACATCCTTGTTCAGACGATGATACCTTACACTGGGCACACAATGCAGCCTGGGGTAGTGCCTCACATGGTATGGAAGATGCTGCATCATATCCTATCAGGTGTGCTGCGGCAGGTGGTGCAGTTCTTGTTTGAAAATAAATCAACTATCACCTGACTCACAACAGCTGCTGCATACACACCTTCCCCAAGTCACACATTCTCCAGCTCGAGCCTTCCTCTAGTCACACAAGCGCTAAATGAAACAATGAATGCCCATCAGCAAATTCCCCTTGAACTCTAAAAGTGGCAAATTTTCTGGGAGTGTTCATGCATTTAGGGTGAAAGTCCTGCATACATGGGAGGCAGACTGGAGAAGCCACAGTGGAGGATCTACAAATTTGGGCCAGTGGTTGGCCACTTTTAATTATGGTGGCCAAGCCTAGTTTCTGTCCACTTTGACCCTGATTATTTCTCAAAGGCTTATATCACATTATGCTCTTTGATTGTACTGTGTATAAAGATCTATTCTGACCCTTTAATATTGTACAATACCCCAAACACTACACTATAAACGCCTGTGTGTTATGGGCCATATTATACTTTAAGCCCCAGCAACATATTTCCTGTGTCCTCCACAACTGCTCTGTAACAGAAGCACTGAGCTATGTCCTCCGAAACTGTAATAAATGTTTTTGCACTTTTAGGCTACTCATAGAGGTGTTTTTTTTTACCCTCAAGTTCTGTGCTGTATCTCCAATAATATACCACATCTAGGGCCACTGTATATATGCAATACTGCAGCTACAGTGTTTTCCATATAATTGTGGATTTACCACACTTGGTACATAGTTCACCACGAACTGCAAAGATTAACAAAAACATGTTTCTAGCTTAAACAGATCAAACGTTACTACAATAAGTGCCACAGTTTGTCTTACACAGAGGCAGACCCTTTGAACATTTTCCTTGGCCACTTTTTAGCTAATGATTGTTGTACTCAGGTGTTAATCTGATATTAATGACGGTGAGACATTTCTCAGACTATATTATCATTTGTGTGATTGACAAAATAGTAAAATACTAAAGAGGGTTTATGTTCCATTTTATGCTGCACAGTTTGTCTTTTCTTGCTGCATAATTTAGTCACATTTTCTGCATAACTCGGTCCTCGAATGTCACATAATTCCAATAGCACTGACTATATCCCACTAAAGTGCACCTCGGCATTGTATTCTAATCTAGTAACAGCACTGTACTCATTAACACTGTACATCAACAGTGTAGCATTGTGCTGAATCAAATGTAACTCTACTTCGGGGCAGATGTATCAAGGATTGCATTTGCGATTCCTTAATAGCGAATTTTAGCGAATTGCTATTGCGATTCGCAATTAAGGAATACCTTCCCATTCATTCCTATGGGCGTAGAGGCCCATAGGAATGAATGGGAAGACATTCTCAATTTGCGCATCGCAATTAGAGAATCGCAAATTGAGAATGCAATTTCAAGGGTGCCAGAGTGTCCTTTTGACACCCTGTTGCACCCCTGAAATATGTATGTGTGCACATGTGGCGCACATACATGCCCTGCGCCACATGGCACTTTGAAAAATGCTAAAAAGTGCATTTTTCAAAGAAATCGCATATTACCACCAACTTGAAGTTGCTGGTAATTTGCGATTCCTTAAGGCCAAATTGCACTTTTTTGGTGCTTCTTACATTGGATTTAAGGAATCACAATTTGCGATTCCTTAAATGCAATCGCAAAATAGGGAATCGCAAATTTTGCGATTCCTTATTTTGCGAGGCAGTTTTGCCTTAATACATACCACTAAGCAAAATTGCGTTCGCAAACGCGAATTTTGGCGTTTGCGAACGCAATTTTGCTTGATACATCAGGCCCCTAATTACCTACATCTATATTTGTTCGCAGCACTGTGTTCTAACGCCTGCTACCACAGGAATGAAAGGACTTTAAAATATAATTGACTGTTTGCCCTATCAATGTAGAGTGGCTCCTCAGAATTTTACTTTAAGAGCCATTCTTCAAGATGGCAGCAAAACACTGAACTACATCATTTATGCTTGTATAGATTTAAAGTATCTGCCATTCAAGAGAGGTAATCAGGGCCCAGATAGGTTATTCGGTGAAGACTTTACTGCTTGTGAGCTATGCCACTCACATATGAACCATGCACATTAACATTCCACAGGCAGTTCACTCTCCCTCACAGCATGACATCTGCTGTTGTTTAAGAGGGTTTTCAGGCTGGCGTCATCTGACGGCTCGTGCCAACAGTTTTTTTGTGTATGGATCTTGTAATATTTCGATCCAAGTGCAGAATATTAGAAGAGCAGCCAAGCTCAGGGGGCCTAGCTGCAGATTATATCCAGAGCCTGTAAAATGACATTCATTGGACTTTCCATCCCCAGAGGAGAGCCTGGGATAATTATGATAATGTTTTCTGGTTTTCTGGTCTTTCAATTTCATTGGCTGATCTCCCAACCACTAAAGTAAACCCCAAGTCTCCAAGGGCAGTCCATATGCCGCCTTGTTTATAGGACTCATTTTTAGAAATAACACTGTCCCTTTTGTGAAACTTTTATGGCAGTCAATCAAGACACAGAGAAAAGCAAACATGGCAACATTTCAGCATTGAGCTTGTTGGGCGCCAATTCAGGGGCTGAACGTGTAGGTTAATGTTTTAAGGGAAACATACCCTCAATGTAATAATTTATGTTCCAGGTATCTCTGAACGTGAGCATGTGATCATGACGACTGTGAGACTAGGATGGACATTCACTGCTCAGTGCAGTGCATCTCATCTGTGTGCATTCCAGTGCTTGATTTGAGCCTGTGGTTTCCAGTGCTCGGCACCGGCAATTAATTGCCAGCACCAGGACCTAAGTCCCGGAACCTGCACTTATAAACGCTGCCACATGGTGGAGCTGTTTGTGTAATTTAAACATGAGCAGAAAAAAACTTGTCTGTTAATTCAATCAATCAATCAATCAATCAGGGGTTTATAAGGCGCGCTACTCACCCATGAGGGTCTCAAGTTGCGGGGGGGGGTGCAGCTCTGAGTCAGTCGAAGAGCCAGGTCTTGAGGTTCTTCCTGATGTTGACTGGGAGCTCGTTCCAGGTCTTTGCTGCCACCCAAGCCATTCTTAAAGCTTTGGCCTCCTCGAACAGTCTGAGTTGTCACACTTGTAGCAGTGTGATGGTTACTACTTGTGTAAGTACAGTGGCCATGTGTGGTGCAAATTGCGCCACACGACGAGGGCCAGCCACCTATTTTATTATAAATTAAGCACTGGTGCATACTCATACTTAAATAAGGTATATCGCTTGCAGTAACTGAGGTTAGTCCACTGCATCATTAAATGCACACAGGAAAAGACAAGCAGTCAAAATTTGATGACATCTAATGAGTCAACAGTAAATCCCACTGCTAGTCATCAGCAGATCCTATGAAGAAACCTATACAAAAGAAGCCGCATCATGTGGCACACCCATAGGTAATTGGGGAATTAGAAGGAATAGTTTGCAGAAACAGATGCTTAGTCATTTTAAACACTGAAAATGTTTCTAACTTAGTGAAATTGTATTGTATGTTATTGATATTTATGTAGCACTTTACATACTGCTTGCAAAGCTTAAAGCCTAATAGGTTTCTACTGAGCCAGTCCAAATGCTTTGAAGATAATTGGCTTTATACAGAAACTTAGCTTGATAGATCCTAGTTCTTACTTACGTCCCCATGCATCAGCTAACTGGTTGAATGGGTAATTCTTAAAACTTCAGAGTTAAAAGTGTGAAAAACATTCATAGTTTTGGAAGTGAATACTCAATGATGTATAACCGTAGTAATGAAATATTTCCATTACAAAAAAAGGGAAGTTATTTGTTAGGTGAGGTGCTCGGTACAACCTCTGCTTAATGTTTCAATTCAGAATCCAAACAGAAGACAAGCTCTGAAAGAAAGATTTAGGATTTTAGAAAGACATTCAAAACACCACATACTCAGAAAGCTTTTGACTCATTTTGCTTCTTGCTTTTTCTTAAAATGTCCCTTTGGCTCAACTGAAGTAATAGTAGTGTGTTGTGGCCTATTGTCCTTCAAAGAAAATTCAAAAACCCTTATGATATCAAGCATGGAGCTGTGCATAGGAATTGGTGTGTGGTTTACTTGAAGGAAAATGAGTCAGTGCATAACTGCGGAACTTAGCATAGTGCAGCTGGCCAATTCAGGATCCTCAATGAAAATATTCATTTGAATGAAAGCACTTCAGATACAAGCTAAAGGGAAATAATAAGGGGTTGCCTGTTATCATTGTATTCTTTATTGGAGTCCAATATTAAAAGCCTTTCTATCTTGAGCCAGTGATTGAACTGTTGTTACATGCTTATTGTGTGTTTTAACTCTTTTCTGAGCAACCTTGATTCAAGAAGCATTCAAATATTTAATAAGATGCGCTTTATTTCTTTTACTAGATATATTTGACCTTATCTAAAAAGGGATTGACTTTAAATAAAAGGGTATTTAGGCTCAAATATTCAGAGTGTGCTCTAGATCTAGGGAACACCAATGTGTCCCTTGTTTGATGGTGAACAAGGACAAATTGTGAAAAGAGGCTCTTGTTTTGGATTTAAATCTTGATAAATATGTAAAGCAGTATGATAATATACTTTGTGTAAGTGTATGTAGTATGCACAGTTAATTTGATTATAGATGATGCACAATTTCAGAATGATATTAAGAAAGATCAATAATTAGAGCTTTAACATTTTTTCCACTATGTATTTATAGCAGGTTGGGAATAAAGCAACTCTATAGTTAAAGGAATCCGAATAAAGAAATGTTCATACCTAGACCATAAATAAGAAACTATTTAGGTAAAATGTTATTTCTGTACATTATACCCAATTATTTGATTGATTGACAAAAGATCACCTTTAATTGATTGATATAATTAGATGTTTACAGGTGCATCTATTGAATGAAAATGTGAGACAAAAACACAGACAACCAAACCAACTATTGACATTTTGAGGAAGGCTGTGATAATGGACTATTTTTGAGAGGAGACTGAAGCACACAGCAGTGGAATATATAATCAAATAAGAGATTATACAATTGAGAGCAATCTCTCTCTAAGGAGATTTTTATGTATAGCAAGTGAAAGAGTAGTAAGGGTAGATATTTGTGTTGTATGCCTTAATGTAAAAAGATTTTTTCTACTAGACATTTTTAAAATTCATTTCTAATATACCCTTTGAGAAATTATTGTTGAAAATTTAGAGCAATTATAATTTTTGAAGAATTGTGTAATAAAAGATGTAAGGGATGCTAGTGAATATCATTTTCTCTGATTATTTTAGTATCTTACTGTTGTAACCTCTTTAGTACCAATGGTACATTCCGTCACCCCTTTGATCCCCCGTTCCTTGGTTCCTCCCACAGGGAGTTCAGGATAGAATGTTGGGACCTATGGTCAGTTGTGGAGAGTGGATGGCCAATTAAACAGGATTGAAACTTGCAATGTTTCCTGTTGTTCTTTACTTTCAACATTGGCGACGATTACTGCGTAGGGGGCGGTGTGGCCATCTCCCCTCTGTGTGCTCTCTCCAGTTACTTAGAGATCCAAAGGAAGAAGAACCGTGAGAAGGATGTCTGATTAAGAATTCTCAAGAAGACATTACACCGGGGAAGGAGAATTTCGTGACCGCTATCTGTGTGCTTAGAAGTATATACGTTTTGGGTATGGCGTATGTCGTTACCTGCTCTAAATAACCGGGAGGAAAAGGTGGAGGAAGCCTTATGTTGAGGAGCATAGCTGTCTCCCCGGAGGTTGAACGAGTATTACATATACAATTACACGGATGCAGCGCTCGCCTGTGTACTCGCCTAGGAAGCACTTAAGGGAGCAACAACGGACGGATGAGGCCATCCTGATTGGCGAGGTACAGCCAGTACGGAACATCAAGGAGTGATCTAAGGCGGAGTACGTCGCTGAAGGTGAGAGTCGGCGGAGGGACTACGCGTCACATGCCTGTCACATATCGGAGTCGGGCTGTGCTAGGAGTGAAGTTCCTCAGTCCGAGGCCAGCTGGTGAAATACGTCCTTTTGAGAGAGTCTCTGAGGAGAGTGGGTACGGCGCTGGAGTCTCTTACCTCAGTGTCCCCTGCTTTCCTTCCGCTTCATCTCCAACTGCATCTATTCCCGTCGTTCAGGCGCAGCAACGCTAGTCTTCCGGGCCTGCGCATTTTCACCTCAGGGCATTTCTGCGTTTTTTTTGCTGTCCAGGTTGTTGTGTGAGAAGTGTTGCAATTTTCAGAAATGTGATGATAATATTCTATTTTATGTGATATCTATATATTTTATTGGGAGAAAAATAGACACTCGCAACCTTATCATCTTGTGTTAACATTAGCATATCTAGTCCTTTGTGTAATTGTACCCACCATGATGGCTGCAGCGAGCATGAGCCAACCCCCATCCTTTTTGAATGAAGTAGGAGAGCCGGAAATAAGTTGGAAAGAGTGGGTTAAATTGTTCGAGTCATACTTGATTGCCATAGGAGGAGAGCGCTTCATTTCCATGCGCAAACAGCACATCCTTCTCCATAATCTGGGGGTATATGGGCGCAAAATATATGAGACATTACCCGAACCGGTGGGTGAGGGGGGTGAAGCAGTGGAAGGAATGGATATTTTTGAAAGTACTATGGCTAAACTAGAAACACATTTTGGGGACAGAATAAATGTAGTGTTAGAACGACATAAGTTTTTTGGAAGGGTACAAGGGAAACAGGAATCGGTGACAAATTATATTGCAGCACTGAGAGGTCTCACACAATTATGCGAATTTGGCAACCTTGCAGATTCACTAATAAGAGACCAGTTGGTAAGATGCACGAACAATATGCGTATACAAGAAAAACTGTTAGCCAAGAACCCCAGTCTTAGAGAAGCTGTTGATATAGCTAAATCAGTGGAACATACTGCAAAGTGCATTAAAGAAATGAGGAGCCCTAGTGAAGTAGTAGCCAGTGTACAAGGTGAAGAGGATTGTGATGTATTAAAAGTAAACTACAAGGGGAAGTCATACAACAAGAGTCCAAGTAGGGAGAGGAACTTAAGGTGTTACAGGTGTGGAAGTAGCAATCACCTAGCTAATAACCCTAACTGCACAGCAAAAAGTGTCACATGCAAAAAATGCAATAGAAGGGGCATTTTTCAAGGGTGTGTAGAGAAGGTGAACCCCAAGCCAAAGAGGGTGGGGGCATTGAAGGATCTTGGGGAAGAGAAATAAAATGTGTACTGCCCATGCAGAATAAGTATGTTTTACAGGTTAAAGAAGTTTCTGAGAGTGTCAATATCATCCACCCCAAATGTAAGATATCCTTGAACAATAATACAGTAACTATGTTTGCAGATTCATGTTCCCCATTCACATTGTTGAATAGAAATGATTTCGAAGGGTTTGAAGGGGAAAATAGGCGTAGTTTAAAGGAAGCAGACATTTCACCTACGGGGTACAACAGGGAACCCATACCCCTGCTAGGTATGAAGGAGATGCACATTAAATTCAAAGGCAGGAACACTTTTGGGAAAGTGTACGTTGTAGAGTCAGGATCAAACCTGTTAGGCTGGCAGCACCAGAAGGAATTGGGCATCATTCTTAACCCCAACAGAGAAGAACAAGTACTACTTACGGAGGAAAATATGGAAGAAGGAAGCATATATGATGAGTTTAAGGGGTTATTTCGCGAGGATTTGGGTCTTCTGCACGATTTTGAGCATAAAATAAAACTTAAGACCAACGCCAAACCAGTTGTACATAAACTGCGCCCCGTGCCACAACAAATGAGGGAGCCACTGGAGAAAGAACTAAAAAACTATGCAGCATGGGGATCATACAACCAGTGGAATGTTCAGAGTGGTTGGCGCCAGTCGTAATCGCAGCCAAGGCTAGTGGGGAAGGCATCCGTCTATGTGTTGACTTGAGGAGCCTGAATGAGAGTATATGGGTCGAAAGACACCCCTTGCCAAACATAAATGAGATGCTCAGCACAATGTCCCAAGCAAAATACTTCAGCGTCATCGATCTTTCAATGGCCTACCACCAAGTAGACCTGCACCCAGAATCTAGACCACTCACTGCATTCATAACCCCTCACGGTGCATTCATGTTTAAAAGGATGCCGTTCGGATTAGCGTCTGCTGCGGCAGTTTTCCAGAAGGCCATGCAGCAAATTTTGAGAGGGGTAAAATGTGCAATGTGCTTCCAGGACGACATCTTAGTGTATGGTCGAAATGTGGAGGACCATGACATAACTCTTAGACAAGTTTTCAAAAACTCATGGAAGCTGGTTTGACAGTGCAGAAATCCAAGTGCAAATTAAGAGTGACGTCTGTCGACTATCTAGGACATTCTATCTCTGAGGAAGGGTTTAGACCTAAAAGCAACCTACTAGATGCTGTGAGGAATGCTCCATACCCAAAGAACAAGGAGGAACTGAAGTCCCTTTTAGGGCTGATGGAGTACATGTCTAAGTACATTAAAAACTTTTCGTCCAAATGTGAACCCATACGAGAACTATTGAAAAAGAACAAGGAGTTCGAATGGAATGAACAGCACAAAGGAGTAGTGGATACTTTAAAAGAAGACATCTTAAGTTCGCCGGCTTTAGGGGTATTTGACTACCAGTACAAAACTATCCTCACCACAGACGCATCCAACAAAGGTCTGGGGGCCACCTTATCTCAAAGGAACGGAAAAGAATAAAGAATAATTGCATTCGCATCCCGATGCCTTACAGACGCAGAGAAGAATTATTCTGTAATAGAAAAAGAGGCCCTGGCGTGCTTCTGGGCAGTGAAGCATTTCAAATTCTTCCTATGGGGGCTCAACTTCACTATTCGTACGGACCATAAGCCACTCACCTCTATTTTTACGGTGAAAGGTATGGAAAATTGTACTCCACGCATTGGGAAATGGATCCTAGGCTTGGAGAATTTTAATTTCAAAGTGGAGTACGTTCGGGGGGAAGACAACAAGGTGGCAGACTTTTTATCCAGAACACCTTTAAAAATGGAACAACCAGAGGAGATGCTGGATAGCCCCATCATGTTGGTAGACAACCCCGCCATCACAGAAGAGGAATGGAAGAAACACATGGAGGAAGACAAAGTTATGGACAGGATAAAAGTGGTATTGACAGAAGGATGGCCCAGCAGATGCAGTGAGCTGGAAGAAGAACTCAAGGAATTCTGGGAAGTCAGGAACGAGTTAAGCATCATAAAAGGAAAAGTCTATCGCCAGAACAAAGTAGTACCACCTGTGGGACTCAGGAGAAGGGTGATGGACCTGGCACATGAGGGACACTTAGGGCGCAGCATCACCAAGAATAGAGTTCGTGCGAACTTCTGGTTCCCCAAGATGGATGCCATGGCAGAACAACTAGTGAAAGACTGCGTGAGTTGTGCAAGGAGTGATAAAACCAAGTCCTTACGCAAGGCCCCTCTATCTCCTTCCATGGTACCACTCAGACCGTGGAGCAAGCTAGCAATGGACATTATTGGACCAATGGGCAATCTGGGAATGCAGAGGAGGTTCATGTTGGTGTTGGTGGACTACACCTCACATTGGGTCACCCAGAAATTCGTGCATCGTGTAAACACCAATACCGTCATAGAATTCCTGAGAGATGTGTTCTCGAAGGAGGGCATACCCTCTATTCTCGTCACCGACAACGGAGTACAATTTACATCCCAATTTATGAAAGAATTCTTGGAGAATTGGAACATCAAACATGAACTGACGGCCTTGTATTGTCCAAAAGTCAACGGTCTAGTTGAAAGGGCAAATAGACTAATAAAAGAACACATCCAACTGGCCCTAGTCAACAATCTCGAGCTAGAAACATCCCTACGAGATTGTTTGTGGGCATATCACACCACACCCAACTTGGTAACAGGAGTCTCCCCTTTTGTCACTCTCAGGGGGAGGGAACCATGCACCAAACTTAACCCTAGTTGGTTGGGAGGAGGTAGGGCTGTAGAGAGATACCCCGAGGAGGTAGGGAGAAAAGTAGACTTGCACCAAGCTAAATACAAGGAATGGTATGACAAGAAGAACGGGGTCAAAGCTCCTAGTTGGGAAGTAGGTGACGTGGTTCAGGTTAAAAGAAGTGTGAAGGATCCCCACAGCTTAAGTAAATTCTACCCTCCTGGTCGCATTGTAAAGGCGTTAAACAACGTAGTGCAACTTGACAATGGGCAATGGTGGAGTTGTGATAAAGTTGTGAAGTCTCAAATGGTTCATGAATAAATGTGTAAATATGTCAATGGTAATTCTTGTAAGGAGGAGGTGTGTTGTAACCTCTTTAGTACCAATGGTACATTCCGTCACCCCTTTGATCCCCCGTTCCTTGGTTCCTCCCACAAGGGAGTTCAGGATAGAATGTTGGGACCTATGGTCAGTTGTGGAGAGTGGATGGCCAATTAAACAGGATTGAAACTTGCAATGTTTCCTGTTGTTCTTTACTTTCAACACTTACGTAATACATAAGGGATGGTTACAATATATATAGCTGAAACACGGTTCTACTTCTGGAGCTTATTGTGAGTCATTAGATCAGTTTCTTAGCTACCTGGGTTTTTTCTGTCCTGGCTAACACAGCTTTAGTGGCAACCACAGTTGCCTAAGAGAAGGACAAAAAATACTTTAACTCTTAATACAAAAAATATTCCCTTCAAAGATTTAGTGTTTGGATATCCTGCCACAGATTTCTGTCTCTACCATGCTCAGCCTTCAGTCAAGGAAAGCATTACATATTTTTACAGCGTGCTACCTTTCCAGAGACACGTGAGGTCAGACTTCTTTGTGAGTCACTCTTTACATGCATTTCACATGAGGTCCCTTTTTGCCATTTAGTAATATTTTAAATGTATCCTATAATTCGAGTTTCACTTCTAATTTTTTTTTTTATTATTTACCCTTGTACTGTTGAGCAACTTTACTGAAAATTGAGATAAAATGGAAAAATACTATTTTTATTAAGGGTGGGCAAAGTTATTAACATCACTCTGAAGTTAGGAAACCGAACACTTGCGATGGTGAGCAGTTTCCTGACATTTTCATAGGAGAAGACTTATGTGCCCAGCCATCTGCAGTGATTACTTCCTTCTGATGGATGTTTAATGGGAGGGCAATGGGCATCCTGCTGCTGAAAAGAATGGCTGCAACTCTCTCCTGGATCACCAGGTAAAAGGTGCCAGGGGACAGTGCAGGGTATTGTTGGTGAGCGAGGCACCAGCTCCAGGAAGAGACAGTGCAGGGCAAGTACCAGGAAGGTAAATCATGCATGCAGGAGTTGGAAGGAAGAGGGCTCAGATCTTCGCCATGGTATTGGGGCGCAGAGTCGGAAGCATGGGGTTGTTGCCAGGCGATGCCAATCCACACGTTGTGCTGAGTGGCTGTGGGAAGTTTCCCACTACTACAAAGGAACAGGATAGTGGTCCATTTTTAAAATCTTTCTAGGTTTCAAACTTCACAAAATTTGAAAAAGTTGCAAACATGAATAAACATGTTTTAAGCTGGAAAACGTCATACACCTACACTGTTTATAGTTTTCACATTACAAAATACAGGTACTAATGTCTGACAAAATACATATTTAACAGTTAATATTATTATCAAAACATATATTTGAAAATGTAGGATCTGTTTAGGAAAAGCTGATTCTTAGATTAATGCACCTAATAATTTCAGGAATAACACTCAGGGTGGTCTAAGATTATGTTCTGCCCGAAAAATAGCATATATTCACAAAGCTCTAAATGTTGGGTGGATGTTACCCCTTTACTATCTGCACATAGTTCACGACTTAACATTTGCCATTCCTGTCTTTTGTCACACAGGTATAGGAGTTGTAGGTGTCTGGACCCTATTATATTAATGAGAGAGCTGGTGTAAGTGAATTTGATTGCAGTGAAATTACAGAGAGATTTTGGCGCTGTGGATCATTGGTCTACACTCTTGCTATTATCTATTGTGTGTCATTTAATTTTGGATTCAAAATTGCAATTAGTGGGGAAGATTTATTAAGGATTCACAAAAAGTGCAAAGTTGTGATAAACTACTTACTTTCCAGCGCAAAACAGTTTTTGGGATGAAAAGTTGCCTAAAAGTATTGCAAAGTAATACTATGTGTTGCTTTGCATTTAGGCAGCATACAGGAACGTTTTAATGCAGCTGCAAAGTGGGCTCTGATCCAGGGCCCCAGCCTTTCAGGAGGCCCCCTTATAGAGCCAGTTCTGTTCTGCAGAGTCTCTTGCCCTGATGACCTTGAATAATTCTTAAACAAGGTTTTAAATACTGTTTTCCTTCAATTTATTTTTAATGTGGGCGATGTGAGAGAGTCCATTACAGACATTATGCAGAGAAATGTTATGTTTTTGTTTTATGCAACAGCCATAAAAAAGTTTCTTTTAGATCAAAACAGAGCCTCACATATGAGAAGTGGGATCGCATCAGAGAGATTATTTGCAGTAATGTTAGTGAGCTGCTGCTGTGTTACGATATTGCAAACGCAAGTCACTATCCCTAAATATTTGATGTAAGCACATTTAAAATTTGGACGAGTGTGCCTGTGCACTGGCCAAAGAGGGCATGAAAGAGCTGAAATTAGATCATAAATTCTAATCTGTTCTGAAAAGGGGCCCTCCAAAATCTGTTTGGCCCAGGTCCCACAAAATCCGTAAGATGTACCTGCATACCATGTGTGGTACATGTGCATTTCCCCACTACCATTCATAGTTTTTGATGCAAAGCCATATCTACTAATATTTGTAGACAGAGCTTTGTGCCCAAAAAGATGCCTCCTTAAGACAGACACAAAGTAAAAAAAGTAGGAAAACAAGTATCTTCTCTCCAAACTTTGCACATTTATTCATGAAATTTTGTATAGCACAGACAATACCAAAATGTGCCAGGGCACTTTACAATTAAATATTGTTTGTTACATAAGGGTTAGCGATACATGGTTACTTAAGGTCTTTACAGCAAATCATACATTGTTATATAAAGTCTAAAATTAACAAATGTTCAATCATTATGAAGGTTGTTATATAAGTCTTTACAGAAGGTCCACAATTACCAATGTTTGATCATTATAAAGGTCATTAAGTTACACATTAAAAAATCATAGATCATACCCAGGTCACAGATGACAGATGATCTAGGGAGAAAGTAATATAAGTTGTGGCAGAGTACAGAGTGGCAAAGTTCAGGTTGCCAACCAAGAATGTTTAATTAAATATAGCCAGAGCAGTTAAATGGTCAGGGCAATAGACAGAGGCTAAATCATAGAAGTGGGAAAGCAGGTTCACAAGGGAAAAGATATCAAAGAAGTTATTCATTGAAATGACTTTAAAGGAGAAGGGCTTTTAGGTCCATTTTGAAGATCACCAGTGACTTGATGATGCATAGGTTCAAAGGTAGAGAGTTCTAAATTCTGATTGCATTACCTGAGAAAGATTGAGCTATGAGACATTCCTTTTTGAAGGTCAGATGTTCTAGCAGCAGTGCTTTGGCATTTTGCGGTGTTCTAGTACATCCAGATAGGTTAAGTTTGTCTGCCAGGTAACGGGGAGTGGAAGTATATAGGGTGATACAGGGGGCCTTGTATTTGGCCCTGGCTTCAATGGGCAGCCATTGGGGAGTGGCCAGCAGACATGACACGTGGGCACTCCTTCTGGCTCTATAGATAAAAAATGCTGCCAAGTATAGGATTGATTTCAAAGGGGTGAGATGGGTCTTGGGGAGAGCAGTCAGGAGAGAGTTACAGTAGTCAATTCTGTATGCATGTGTGCTAAACTGTACAGCACAGAGAAAAAGTGGGAAAACTTGCATTACAAACCTATGCTAGACATCACACACACACACATTTGCACTTAGGTGCAAAAGTGTATGTATGCTGCAAGATAGCTTGATTATGTGCCGGCACTTGGGAAGAGAGCAGGAGTGCCATATCTTTGTAGATATGGCTGTCTGGCTCCTTCCCTCTCACGAAACAAAGCACAGCAACTTTGGTTGCTGCACCGCAATCTGTGACTTTTTAGTCACAGAATATGCCCCAGCGTGTTGCATGTCCAGTGCACAGTGTTTAGGGCTGAGCAAAACATTTATTCCAATGGTATAAATTACTGTAAATCAAAATCTTAGCAATTTTTGTAGCATCAAAATGTAATCTTTTGTCCAACTGTGTACCTCGGTATGTTTTCTTCTTTTTACGTGAGCTACATGTAGCACAATAAGTGGACTCTACGCACGATAACGCTGGCATACTAAAAATTAAACAAGAGCATTCCAATTAGTAAAGAGCCCTAAGCACTTGCAAACCTAACAGTAACCAGTTGAATCGCACACCTTCTCACACACGGCCGGACTGGCCGTAGTGGGCATCGGGCGTTTTTCCCGGTAGGCTGGAAGGGTCGGTCGGTTTTTCAGCAGCAGGGGCTGGTTTTGTCACTAAGGGCCGGTTTTGCAGCGGCACTGCAATATCGGCCCCCCGTAACAAAAGCAGCAGTGCATAGTTGCGCATCCCATCCCCCCCCTCCCCACCGGGCGCTGGTTCGCCAAATTGCCAGGGCGGCTGTAGGTTCCCAGTCCGGCCGTGTTCTCACAGCTTAAGTCCTGAAGTGCAGCCCCAGCCCTTCCTTAGGTCACTCATTTAAGGAGCAGCACTTCCTGCAGAAAGTCTGGAGAGGAGGAGTTCCAGGACTGACAGTGTGAGAGAGGTGTACTGTACACTGGCAGAGCAACGTCTGGAAGCTTTCAGACTCATTCGAGCAACAAGACATCTTCAGCTCCTGGAGCAGGAATAGAAGTTGCCAGAACTTGCCAGTGGGAAAAAAAGAGCAAAACACGTGGGTTCTATTAATGTCCAGTTGTTAATATTTTTTTAACCTGTCATGAACACATTTAATAATGTGTTTTATGCAACACACGCGCCTTGTTTCAGATTCCCCTTCTTCAAAAGCAGCATTAGCTGAAAATGACATAAAAATATGGAGCTTCCAGATTGAAAAAATGTTAAAAAACATAATTGTTCATTTCGTTTTTGATCCTACAATTAAAAGCGGGGCATGTTACTTGAAACTTGGCACTTCTCCGTATATTTGCCAAACTGTTATCATATGTCATTCCTTCCTTTTTTAGCTACTACCCAAAGAAAGCGAGTGCGTGGGATGCATGAGGTAATGTCGGCCATCCACTAGCTAACTCATGCTCTCAGAATTACAAAAACGGTGACATAAAATACTATTAGGTATTTACAATATTCCCCTTCTGAGCCATATTTGCTGTTCTAACTGTCTGCATTTTCAAATGCAGTAGAAGTAGGGATGTTTTTAGTAATTTTATTAACGTTTTAACCTTTTAGAAAATACATACGTACAGATAAAAATTCATCAATTTCACTGAAAGTACTGAAGAAAGAAAATAATAGGAACAGATAAAATGTTTCAAAACAAGACCTCACTTTTCTTGCAAAGTCTTGAAAATACTTTATTTAATAGTTTAATTTTTTGACACTCAGGTATGAAATCATCTATTTGTCAAACCAGTTAGATAGGACTTTCAAGAAATGGAGTAAGTGCGACAGTGATTGGGAGTGCAGGCGTGTATTGCAACAGCAAGAAATAATTTAAGGAAAGAAGGATTGTTTTCTGATCAATGCTCATAGGTTCAGCCCAGAGTCGCGATGACGTGATGAAAAGTGTAGGCTTTTGAGTCTTCCGAATGGAAAATGGCTTTGTCTTTTCAGTGGTGGTGGCAGTAAGTCCCAGAGGGATGGCCTAACCATGAAGATATATATATATATATGTGTGTGTGTGTGTGTATATTATCTACTGGCGGTCGCCAGTAGATAGTTATAGTTAGGACCTATTTTCCATAGGAAATCCGCGACATTCTATTTGAAATAACTCTTGCGTCGGTTGACGAATCTTCGCGAAATTTTCAAACTTTATGGCCCGCTCCGGTCCGCTCCTACCCTGAAAGTCTCAGGGTGATTCGTCAAGCGGGGGCTGAGAAAAAAGGGGGGTCCCAAAACGTGTTTTCCCCATTCATTTTCCCATAGGAAACTTTAGACACGGCTACAGCCCGAACTGCTGAACGGAATTACACCAAATTTGGCAAAGAGGTAGTTCTTGGTTCAGAAAGAACCCTTTTGTTAAATGGTGTAAATCCGTTCAGTAGTTGCGGAGAAATTAAAAAAATAAGAGTCAAAAAATCAATTTCCCATAGGAAACTTTATGCAAGGCTACAGCCCGAACTGCTGAACGGAATTACACCAAATTTAGCAAAGAGGTAGTTCTTGGTTCAAAAAGAACCCTTTTTGTTAAATGGTGTAAATCCGTTCAGTAGTTGCTGAGAAAATCAAAAGTAAAAACACATATATATCTGGGCGGAGCCTAACCACACATGTCATCGTGAGATCTGATTGGCTGTCAGCACTTCATCCTGGAATTGCTGGCAGCCATCTTGGGACCAATATAAATGATAGTACCCCATTGAAATGCATTGTAGTGAATCGAAGATTTTGAGGGTTACCAAAAGGAGAACTATAAAGGGTGATAACAGACTTTAGTTACATTAGAATTCATTTGTTGATGGTACCATACTAATTTCAGGAATTGTGGTGTGTTCTAAGGTGATTTTACCCTGTGAAAAACCTTCTGCTGGGATATCATGAATCATGTTTGAGAGAAAACTATTTTCACATGCTTGTCCCATACAGTTTTGGAAGGTGCCGACGAAGCTAAAATGAGAGCATATTTTCTGTAAATTCACATTATCTTTCTCAGTCATGTGAGAATGAAGTCTGACATTCTCAGTAAAACATGTACATCCAACAAGGGCAGAGACTGTCAGTTGATTCCTTTGTGTTCTACTGCAGCTTCCCAGAGTGTTCTAAAGAACAACTAGAGTGCTAACAGCCTTACTTATGACAAAAGTATGGCACACCTGAAGCCATCTTGATTGGAATAAACTGGTAACACTTAAAACATTTAATTTAAAAAGGAACAAAATGATGGGGTTCATCTTGTCATAGAAATTATGGTTAGTGCTCTGGAAAGAAAAATTAGGACATGTTTCAAGTGTGATCTCAAATATCTTCCTGTTATATTTCAACAGGAGCAGCCTGTCAGTTGATGCCTTTGTGTTCTACTGAAGCTTCCCAGAGTGTTCTAAAGAACAACTAGAGCGCTAACAGTCTTACTTATGACAAAAGTATGGCACACCTGAAGCCATCTTGATTGGAATAAACTGGTAACACTTAAAACATTTAATTTAAAAAGGAACAAAATGATGGGGTTCATTTTGTCATAGAAATTATGGTTTGTGCTGTAGAAAGAAAAATTAGGACATGTTTCAAGTGTGATCTCAAATATCTTCCTGTTATATTTCAACAGGAGCAGCCTGTCAGTTGATGCCTTTGTGTTCTACTGCAGCTTCCCAGAGTGTTCTAAAGAACAACTAGAGCGCTAACAGTCTTACTTATGACAAAAGTATGGCACACCTGAAGCCATCTTGATTGGAATAAACTGGTAACACTTAAAACATTTAATTTAAAAAGGAACAAAATGAGGGGGTTCATTTTGCCATAGAAATTATGGTTAGTGCTGTAGAAAGAAAAATTAGGACATGTTTTAAGTGAGATCTCAAATATCTTCCTGTTATATTTCAACAGGAGCAGCCTGTCAGTTGATGCCTTTGTGTTCTACTGCAGCTTCCCAGAGTGTTCTAAAGAACAACTAGAGCGCTAACAGTCTTACTTATGACAAAAGTATGGCACACCTGAAGCCATCTTGATTGGAATAAACTGGTAACACTTAAAACATTTAATTTAAAAAGGAACAAAATGAGGGGGTTCATTTTGCCATAGAAATTATGGTTAGTGCTGCAAAAAGAAAATTTAGTGCATGTTTTAAGTGAGATCTCAAATCCTCTTCTATTTCATTAGAAAATTCTGACATGCAGACTGAAACAATCACTTTCAATACCAGCAGTAGACTTCCAGTTAACTCCTTGGTGAGCAGTAGCTTTACTACAGTGATCTAATGAACAACTAGAGTAATAACATTCTGAATTTATGGCAAATGTGTGACACATCTGAATGCCTTCTTGATGGAATCAAAGTAAAAAACTGAAAGCATTTCCTACTGAGGAGACTGCAGTAAATCAGGAAATTAGGAAACTTCATAACAAAGAAGTCTTCCAAGATGGCCACCAGTGAAAAAAGAGCCCAAATGTAGCACAAATATTACCCAGATGTAGCCCACATATAGCCCAATGACAAAAGTGTGCAAAACACTTTTTATTTTTAGTTTTTTGCAGTTTTATGTAGTGCAGACTGGTCAGGTATTGGAGCGTTGCATCTTAAAACATGACCCCCTACACTACAAAAACACCACTGCACTACCCTAAACCCTAAAACACTACCCCAGCACGACCCCCTACACTACACAAGCACCACTGCACTATCCTAAACCCTAAAACACTACCCCCAGCATGACCCCCTACACTACACAAACACCACTGCACTACCCTAAACCCTAAAACACTACCCCAACACCACTGCACTAACCTAAATCCTAAAACACTACCCCCAGCACGACCCCCTACACTACCCAAACACCACTGCACTACCCTAAAACATGACCCCCTACACTACACAAACACCACTGCACTACCCTAAACCCTAAAACACTACCCCCAGCACGACCCCTACACTACACAAGCACCACTGCACTACCCTAAACCCTAAAACACTGCCCCCAGCACGACCCCTACACTACACAAACACCACTGCACTACCTTAAACCCTAAAACACTACCCCCAGCACGACCCCCTACACTGCCCGAACACCACTGCACTGCCCTAAACCCTGAAACACATACCCTAGCACGACCCCCTACACTGCCCGAACACCACTGCACTGCCCTAAACCCTGAAACACCACCCCCTTCACGACCCCCTACACTGCCCGAACACCACTGCACTGCCCTAAACCCTGAAACACCACCCCCAGCATGACCCCTACACTGCCCGAACACCACTGCACTGCCCTAAACCCTGAAACACTACCCCCAGCAAGACCTCCTACACTGCCCGAACACCACTGCACTGCCCTAAACCCTGAAACATCACCCCCAGCAAGACCCCCTACACTGCCCGAATACCACTGCCCTAAACCCTGAAACACCACCCCCAGCACGACCCCCTACACTGCCCGAACACCACTGCACTGCCCTAAACCCTGAAACACCACCCCCAGCACAACTGCCTACACTGCCCGAACACCACTGCACTGCCCTAAACCCTGAAACACCACCCCCTCCATGACCCCCTACACTGCCCGAACACTACGGCACTGCCCTAAACCCTGAAACACCATCCCCAGCACGACCCCCTACACTGCACGAACACCACTGCACTGCCCTAAACCCTAAAACACTACCCCCAGCAAGACCCCCTACACTGCCCGAACACCACTGCACTGCCCTAAACCCTGAAATACCACCCCCAGCCCAGCAAGACCCCCTACACTGCCCGAACACCAATGCCCTAAACCCTGAAACACCACCCCCAGCAAGACCCCCTACACTGCCCGAACACAACTGCACTGCCCTAAACCCTGAAACACCAGCCCCAGCACGACCCCTACACTGCCCGAACACCACTGCACTGAACCCTGAAACACCACCCCCTGCACGACCCCCTACACTGCCCGAACACCACTGCACTGCCCTAAACCCTGAAACACCATCCCCAGCACGACCCCCTACACTGCCCGAGAACCACTGCACTGCCCTAAGCCCTGAAACACCACTCCCTGCACGATCCCCTACACTGCCCAAACACTACTGCACTGCCCTAAACCCTGAAACACCACCCCCAGCACGACCCCCTACACTGCACGAACACCACTGCACTGCCCTAAACCCCGAAACACTACCCCCAGCAAGACCCCCTACACTGCCCGAACACCACTGCCCTAAACCCTGAAATACCACCCCCAGCAAGACCCCCTACACTGCCTGAACACCACTGCACTGCCCTAAACCATGAAACACCAGCCCCAGCACGACCCCCTACACTGCCCGAACACCACTGCACTGCCCTAAACCCTGAAACACCACCCCCAGCACGACCCCCTACACTGCCCGAACACCACTGCACTGCCCTAAACCCTGAAACACCAGCCCCAGCACAACCCCATACACTGCCCGAACACCACTGCACTGCCCTAAACCCTGAAACACCAGCCCCAGCACGACCGCCTACACTGCCCGAAAACCACTGCACTGCCCTAAACCCTGAAACACCAGCCCCAGCAAGACCCCCTACACTGCCCGAACCCCACTGCACTGCCCTAAACCCTGAAACACCACCCCCAGCAAGACCCCCTACACTGCCCGAACACCACTGCACTAAAGCCTGAAACACCACCCCCAGCAAGACCACCTACACTGGCCGAACACCACTGCACTGCCCTAAACCCTGAAACACCACCCCCTGCACGACCCCCTACACTGCCCAAACACCACTGCACTGCCCTAAACCCTGAAACACCACCCCCTGCACGTCCCCCTACTCTGCCCGAACACCACTGCACTGCCCTAAACCCTGAAACACCACCCCTCAGCACGACACCCTACACTGCCCGAACACCACTGCACTGCCCTAAACCCTGAAACACCACCCCCAGCACGACCCCCTACACTGCCCGAACACCACTGCACTGCCCTAAACCCTGAAACACCACCCCCTGCACGACCTCCTACACTGCCGGAACACCACTGCACTGCCCTAAACCCTGAAACACCACCCCCAGCACGACCCCCTACACTGCCCGAACACCACTGCACTGCCCTAAACCCTGAAACATCAACCCCAGCAAGACCCCTACACTGCCTGAACACCACTGCCCTAAACCCTGAAACACCACCCCCTACACTGCACGAACACCACTGCACTGCCCTAAACCCTGAAACACCACCTCCAGCAAAACCCCCTACACTGCCTGAACACCATTGCTCTGCCCTAAATCCTGAAACACTAGCCCCAGCATGACCCCCTACACTGCCCAAACACCACTGCACTGCCCTAAACCCTGAAACACCACCCCCAGCACGACCCCCTACACTGCCCGAACACCACTGCACTGCCCTAAACCCTGAAACACCACCCCAGCACGACCCCCTACACTGCCCGAACACCACTGTACTGCCCTAAACCCTGAAACACCAGCCCCAGCACGACCCCCTACACTGCCCGAACACCACTGCACTGCCCTAAACCCTGAAACACCACCCCCTGCATGACCCCCTACACTGCCCGAACACCACTGCACTGCCCTAAACCCTGAAACACCACCCCCTGCACCGCCCCCTACACTGCCCGAACACCACTGCACTGCCCTAAACCCTGAAACACCACCCCCAGCACGATCCCCTTTACTGCTCGAACACCATTGCACTGCCCCAAACCCTGAAACACCACCCCCAGCACGACCCCCTACACTGCCCGAACACCACTGCCCTAAACCCTGAAACACCACCCCCTGGACGACCCCCTACACTGCCCGAACACCACTGCACTGCCCTAAACCCTGAAACACCACCCCCTACACTGCCCGAACACCACTGCACTGCCCTAAACCCTGAAACACCACCCCCAGCACGACCCCCTACACTGCCCGAACACCACTGCACTGCCCTAAACCCTAAAACACCACCCCCAGCATTACCCCCTACACTGCCCAAACACCACTGTACTGCCCTAAACCCTAGAACACTACCCCCAGCACGACCCCCTACACTACCCGAACACCACTGCACTACCCTAAACCCTAAAATACTACCCCCAGCACAACCCCCTACACTACCCGAACACGACTGCACTGCCCTAAACCCTCAAACACTCCCCCAGCACGACCCCCTACACTACCCGAACACCACTGCACTGCCCTAAACCCTAAAACACTCCCCCCAGCACGACCCCCTACACTACCCGAACACCACTGCACTGCCCTAAACCCTAAAACACTCCCCCAGCACGACCCCCTACACTACCCAAACACCACTGCACTGCCCTAAACCCTAAAACACTACCCCCGCATGACCCCCTACACTACCCAAACACCAATGCACTACCCTAATCCCTAAAACACTACCCCCCGCATGACCCCCTACACTACCCTAAACCCTAAAACACTACCCCCGCATGACTCCCTACACTACCCAAAGACCACTGCACTACCCTAAACCCTAAAACACGACCTCCTACACTACACAAACACCACTGCACTACCCTAAACCCTAAAACACTACCCCCTACACTACACAAACACCACTGCACTACCCTAAACCCTAAAACACTACCCCCAGCAGTACCCCTACACTACCCAAACACCACTGCACTAACCTAAACCCTAAAACACTACCCCCAGCCGTACCCCCTACACTACCCAAACACCACTGCACTACCCTAAATCACTACCCCCAGCACGACCCCCTACACTACCCAAACACCACTGCACTACCCTAAACCCTAAAACACTACCCCCAGCACAACCCCCTACACTACCCAAACACCACTGCACTACCCTAAACCCTAAAACACTACCCCCAGCACGACTCCCTACACTACCCAAACACCACTGCACTACCCTAAACCCTAAATCTACCCCCAGCATGACCCCCTACACTACACAAACACCACTGCACTACCCTAAACCCTAAAACACTACCCCCAGCACGACCCTCTTCACTACCTAAACACAACTGCACAATTTGTTACAGGCGTTGCAACGCAGGCCTGTGGTGCTTACTGGAAGTACCTAGTGGGCTAGTTGGGCCCCAGGGACCCTCAGGATTCAAGGTGACCTAATCCCCCAACTTAAAATGCACGACGGTGTGCGTTTGCACAGTGGTGAAGGGAGGGGGTGGGGCCTCAGGTGACATGTGCGCAAACACGCCCTGTGGTGCGTTTTAAGTTGGGGAATTAATTCCCTTTGAATCCTGAGGGACCTTGGGGGCCAACTAGCCCACCAGGTACCTTCAGTAAGCACAACAGAGTTGCGTTGCAGAGAGGTGAAAAAGGTGCGTGGCCTCGGAACGCCTCTCTGCAACTCAGCTCTGTGGTCCTAACTGTAGGTACCTGGGGGCTAGTTGGGCCCCAGGGACCCTCAGAATTCAAGGGGACTTAATCCCACAACTTAAAACGCGCCACGGGGTGCGTTTGCACACATGTCACCTCAGGCCCCCCTCCCTTCACCACTGTGCAAACGCGCCCTGTAGCGCGTTTTAAGAGGTAGTTTTAATCCCCCTGCCCTATTATGTACTAGGGACTTGCAGAGGAGGTCATGCTAATCACAGGGGTACCCCAACGCATAGTGTTCCCTAGTGTATGTAGGTGTTTTCACTGTATTCTAAGTGTCTTTTAGCATAGCACTGGCTCTGGTTAGTCAGAGTCAGTTACCACCAGTACCCGTCTGAAAAAGTTGTGGGCACAGGATGATTTTGCAACAAGGCCTCTTTCTGCTCCTCTTTTGTTTCTTTCTGCACATCTTTTGCTTCTTTCTGTGCGTTTTTTCTTCTTTCTTCACATGTCCTACCTCTGTAGGCATAGTTAGAAACTAGCATTTAAAAAAACCTTTGAAATTCACTTAAAAATCATAGGTTTCAGACACGTTATAGTTAGAAATTAGCATTTAAAAAACCTTTGAAATTCACTGAAAAAACCATAGGTTTCAGACACGTTATAGTTAGAAATTAGCATTTAAAAAACCTTTGAAATTCACTGAAAAAACCATAGGTTTTAGGGACAGTTATAGTTAGTTGGACATTTCACTCGTACAAAACCATAGAAATTCCCCCGTTATAGTTAGTTCAGCTAACTATAACTCGCGCCCGCAATGCACTGCTGATGACGTCACATATTACATCACTCATGACATGGTCAGTGACATCACTGATGACATCACTGATGACATCTCAAATGACATCACTGATGACATCATCCATGTGATAATTTCATGCATCTTCTCACACCCTAATATAACTTTTGATACACCCACTCTAAATTACAGACTGCCATTCTCAAAACCATAGACACTCCAACACCAAAAACTACATACCCACTCACTGATTCTTAGGTCTACACACACATCCACTCACTCACCCGTACAGTCACTCATACTTAGTCACTCAGTACAGGACTATCATATGCACTCATACACCTATATAAACACTCACACACCGCCACTCATCCATAGAGGTACTCACACACCTAGTCAGTCATGCAAAAACTTAATCACACACCCATTTACTCACCTATACAGTTATACACACACCAGCTCACTTACTCATACAAATACTAGCACATTCTTACACTCTTATACAATCACTGATACAAGTACACACTCATCCATACAGCCACTCTCACAATCACACACTCTCACTTATAGCCATTTCTATACTCCAACACACATATATACTGCCTTTCACATATGTAGTTACTCACACATGTACCACTGAGATATACATTCAATCACTAACACACCCATACACACACTCACCCACCCATACAGTCCATCACAGATGCACTCTTGAAACCATGCACCCAGTGAATCACCAACTCACACATCTATGCACAGAGTCACACACACCCCACCCACACAAACACTCAGGCACCCATACAGATACTCAGACAATCAATCAATAACCCATGTAGACACTCATGTAGCTATTCAGAAAGCCCATGCAGCTGCTTACAAACCAACAGACAGACGGATACAGACATTCACACAGTTTAGTCACTAACCCATGCATTCAGTAAGATACATTTAATCACTCACTTGTAGAGTCAGTCACTCACGTACTAAATCATCCATTCAGACACTTATACACCCACTCATTCTTCAATACGCCTTTCCCTATATATATTAAACATATTTAAACTTTACAGAAACACACAGTCACTGGATAATGTCATCAGTGATGTCATTTGAGATGTCATCAGTGATGTCATCAGTGATGTCACTGACCATGTCATGAGTGATGTAATATGTGACGTCATCAGCAGTGCATTGCGGGGGCGCGAGTTATAGTTAGCTGAACTGACTATAACGGGGAATTTCTATGGTTTTGTACGAGTGAAATGTCCAACTAACTATAACTGTCCCTAAAACCTATGGTTTTTTCAGTGAATATATATATATATATATATATTCTTCCAATGAAATATGTAAACGATCACAAAGAGGTTGTTATCACCACCAGTTGTTTAATTTTCAGTTGGTTACGCGTTTCGCCTGTCACATATATATATTATCTACTGGCGGTCGCCAGTAGATAGTTATAGTTAGGACCTATTATCCATAGGAAATCTGCGACATTCTATTTGAAATAACTCTTGCGCCGGTTGACGAATCTTCGCGAAAGCTTCCAACTTGTTGGGGCGCTCCGCTCCGCTCCTACCCTGAAAGTCTCGGGTTGATTCGTCAAGCGGGGGCCGAGAAAAAAGGGGGGTCCCAAAACGCGTTTTCCCCATTCATTTTTCCATAGGAACCTTTAGTCGCAGCTACAGCCCGAACTGCTGAACGGAATTACACCATATTTGGCAAAGAGGTAGCCCTTGGTTCAGTGTCGTGCCTTTTGCTTAAATGGTGTAATTCCGTTCAGTAGTTCCTGAGAAAATCAAAAGTAAAGTCACGTATATATCTATGGGCGAGTAGGGTCCGCGTATCCTGAGCGCACCCTGCGCGCACCGTCCCGATCACGAGCTGCATGCTAATTGGCTGTCAAGTGGCTGTCAACACTCCAAATCAGGAAGTGTTGGCAGTTATTTTGTCCCTCGGTAGAACCGAGGGACAGAAACAAGTGCGCAAAGCGCAAAAAGGGGGCAGGGTAGAAACACCCTGACCCCCTAGGTCTGCTCAGGGGGTCCCACAAGGACCCCCTGGGCAGAAAAAAGCATTTTTTTTTTTTAAATGGCGGGATGCGCTTAGGGTGCGCGGATCCCGCCGATTAAAAAAAAAAAAGCACAAGAAACAAGTGCGCAAAACGCACAAAGGGGGCAGGGTAGAAACACCCTGACCCCCTAGGTCTGCTCAGGGGGTCCCACAAGGACCCCCTGGGCAGAAAAAAGCATTTTTTTTTCCAAAATCGGCGGGATGCGCTTAGGGTGCGCGGATCCCACTGATTAAAAAAAAAACACAAGAAACAAGTGCGCAAAACGCACAAAGGGGGCAGGGTAGAAACACCCTGACCCCCTAGGTCTGCTCAGGGGGTCCCACAAGGACCCCCTGGGCAGAAAAAAGCAAAAAAAAAGACTGGCATCGTGCCGAGGCCCCGCCCCTCCCTGCAGCAGTCTGCAAACGCGCCCCTGGCGCGTTTTAAGAAGGGAAGTAATTCCCCTTGAATACTGGGGGTCCCTGGGGCCAACTAGCCCACCAGGAACCTCCGGTATGCGCCAGGGGCTGCGTTGCAGAGAGGTGTACAGAGGCCACGCCCCTTTTACACCTCTCTGCAACGCAGCTCTGTGGCGCATTTTGGAGGTACATGGTGGGCTAGTTGGACTCCAGGGACCCTCAGTATTCAAGGGGACTTAATCCCCCAACTTAAAACGCGCCACGGGCACGTTTGCACAGTGGTGAAGGGAGGGGCGGGGCTTCAGGTGACATGTGTGCAAACAGGCCCCGTGGCGCATTTTAAGATGGGGAATGAAATCCCCTTCAATCCTGAGGGTCCCTGGGGCGAACTAGCCCACCAGGTACGTCCAGAAAGCGCCACAGAGCTGCGTTGCAGAGAGGTGCAAAAAGGGGCGTGGCCTCTGAACACCTCTCTGCAACGCAGCCTCCTGGCGCATACTGGAGGTACAGGGTGGGCTAGTTGGACCCCAGGGACCCTCATGATTCAAGGGGACTTAATCCCCCAACTTAAAACGCGCCACGGGGCGCGTTTGCACAGATGTCACCTCAGGCCCCGCCCCTCCCTTCACCATTGTGCAAATATTCCTCTAAAATCAGCCGAACTACGAATTCCGATTTACTCACCTGTTATCAGGAGAGACCTCAGTCCTGCATCTTTCAGCCCAGTACTGATCCTGAAAAGTAATTTTAACCGTACTTACCAGTAACTTGAATTTCCTTCCATAGGATATCATTGACTGGTTTCACTTGGAAATTCTTCTAAGTGTCGATTTTTGAAACATACAAATATTCCTCTAAAATAAGCCGAACTACGAAGTCCGATTTACTCACCTGTTATCAGGAGAGACCTCAGTGCTGCATCTTTCAGCCCAGTACTGATCCTGAAAAGTAATTTTAACCGTACTTACCAGTAACTTGAATTTCCTTCCATAGGATATCATTGACTGGTTTCACTTGGAAATTCTTCTAAGTGTGGAGTTTTGGAACTTTATAATATTCCTCTAAAATCAGCCGAAATACGAATTCCGATTTACTCACCTGTTATCAGGAGAGACCTCAGTGCTGCATCTTTCAGCCCAGTACTGATCCTGAAAAGTAATTTTAACCGTACTTACCAGTAACTTGAATTTCCTTCCATAGGATATCATTGACTGGTTTCACTTGGAAATTCTTCTAAGTGTGGAGTTTTGGAACATTTAAAATATTCCTCTAAAATCAGCCGAAATACGAATTCCGATTTACTCACCTGTTATCAGGAGAGACCTCAGTGCTGCATCTTTCAGCCCAGTACTGATCCTGAAAAGTAATTTTAACCGTACTTACCAGTAACTTATATTTCCTTCCGTAGGAATCCATTGTCTGGTTTTCAGCAGAAAAGTTTCAAAGTGTTGATTTTCACAAACTACAAATATTCCTTAAAAATCGCCTGTATGACTTAAACGCATTCTTTCAACTGTTTACAGGAGATGCATCAGTGCTGGATCCAGGATCCCACACTGAGTAAGAAAAAGTAACGATAACACTACTTACCTGCTAAGTGAATTTCCTCCCATAGGATAACATTGGTGATTCTATGTGAAAAAGTTTCTAAGTGTCAACTTTTAAAATACAATAATATTCCTTAAAAATCACTACTGTAACCAAAACGCTTTTACTCAACTGTTTACAGGAGATGTCCCAGGACTGAATCTAGGATCCAGTCCTGTGGTTAGAAAAGTAATCCATAAAGTAACTAATTGCATTTAGCTAGAAATTCACATTGAGCTCAATGTTGCATTGTGTTTGAAATTGTGTTGCCCATTGCAACAACTGTAACTACTGTACTTAAAAGTCTATTGCCTATTTGCAAAGTATTTAAACTAAAGTAATTCATTCTGAGAAAGTATATTTTGTAATGTAATGTATAATGTAATTACAATGTAATTTAAAAAATAAAATATCTAAAAATAAATAGTTTAAAAAAATGTAGTAAATCAGTATCAAAAAAAATAAATATAACAATTAATACATTTAAAAATTGTCATTTACAAAACCTTTGAAATTCACTGAAAAAAACCATAGGTTTCAGACATGTTATAGTTAGGAATTAGCATTTAAAAACCTTTGAAATTCACTGAAAAAACCATAGGTTTCAGGCTTGTTATAGTTAGGAATTAGCATTTTAAAAACCTTTGAAATTCACTGAAAAACCATAGGTTTCAGGCCTGTTATAGTTAGGGTTTAGCATTTAAAAAACCTTTGAAATTCACTGAAAAACCATAGGTTTTAGGGAAAGTTATAGTTAGTTGGACATTGCACTCGTACAAAACCCGTGAAATTCCCCCGTTATAGTTAGTTCAGCTAACTATAACTCGCGCCCCGCAATGCACTGCTGATGACGTCACATATTACATCACTCATGACATGGTCAGTGACATCACTGATGACATCACTGATGACATCTCAAATGACATCACTGATGACATCATCCATGTGAGAATTTAATGCATCTTCTCACACCCTAATATAACTTTTGATACACCCACTCTAAATTACAGACTGCCATTCTCAAAACCATACACACTCCAATACCAATAAGTACATACCCACTCACTGATTCTTAGGTCTACACACACACATCTACTCACTCACCCGTACAGTCACTCATACTTACAGTCACTCAGTACAGGACTATCATATGCACTCATACACCTATATAAACACTCACACAACGCAACTCATCCATAGAGGTACTCACACACCTAGTCAGTCATGCAAATAATTAATCACACTCCAATTTACTCACCTATACAGTTATACACACCAGCTCACTTATTCATAAAAATACTAGCACATTCTTACGCTCCTATGCAATCACTGATGCAAGCACACACTCATCCATATAGCCACTCTCACAATCACACACTCTCACTTATAGCCATTTATATACTCCAACACACATATATACTGCCTTTCACATATGTAGTTACTCACACATGTACCACTGAGATATACATTCAATCACTAACACACCCATACACACACTCACCCACCCATACAGTCCATCACAGATGCACTGTTGAAACCATGCACCCAGTGAATCACCCACTCACACATCTATGCACAGAGTCACACACACCCCACCCACACAAACACTGAGGCACCCATATAGATACTCAGAGAACCAATCCATAACCCATATAGACACTCATTTAGCTAGTCAGAAACCCATGCAGCTGCTTACACTACAACAGACAGACGGATACAGACATTCACACAGTTTAGTCACTCACCCATGCATCCAGTAAGATACATTTAATCACTCACTTATAGACTCAGTCACACACCTACTAAATCATCCATTCAGACGCTTATACACCCACTCATTCTTCAATACGCCTTTCCCTATATATATTAAACATATTTAAAGCTTTACAGAAACACACAGTCACTGGATGATGTCAGTGATGTCATCAGTGATGTCACTGACCATGTCATGAGTGATGTAATATGTGATGTAATATGTGACGTCATCAGCAGTGCATTGCGGGGGCGCGAGTTATAGTTAGCTGAACTAACTATAACGGGGGAATTTCACGGGTTTTGTACGAGTGCAATGTCCAACTAACTATAACTTTCCCTAAAACCTATGGTTTTTTCAGTGAATATATATATAGATACAGATATATAGATCTATAGATATATATATTTAATTACATTAATATCAACTTTAATCAAAAGCTGAGATGCAACCCTCACTCACCAGGGTTAACTCTTTTCGTTTATGTAGTTAATCAATTGTTTTTGGTAAAGTTGGGAAGTTGTATACTAAAGTCTCCATGGACTGGCTGCAAGCATTATTCGAAAACATTTCTTTGGGCGTTTGGGCGTCTTTCACATCTTTGTGAATGTTAGAGGCGGTAAAACCTTGTTTGTTTTTCCTACTTTTATTGTTATATCTGATTTGCAAATTCGAAATGCATCCTTTAACATAGAAGCTCATTAAATATGGTCCATACAGATTAAGCATTTTCTGGAAAGTGTTATATTGCAGCCACATTTAGAGCAGTCAAAAAAATAACTCCTTTATGGGTCATCCATTCCGCAAATGACACCGGCCCTTTTCACCAGCTGCTACTCATGAGTTGGTGTGACTTATTAGGTGGAATTCAGGAATAAGTGAAACCTGCAAAGAAAATATTTATGAGTAAAAGGAGAGGAAAATGTGTGGAAGCAATCCCATCTCAATCCCTCTCTAAACAAACAGGGCCGCTTGGTCAAGAGGGTATGCGCTTTGAGCTTAACGGACAACTGTTCCGCGT
The DNA here is from genome assembly GCA_963921515.1 of Calotriton arnoldi. Taxonomy (NCBI): domain Eukaryota; kingdom Metazoa; phylum Chordata; class Amphibia; order Caudata; family Salamandridae; genus Calotriton; species Calotriton arnoldi. The sequence goes on from CAWUFW010008146.1 coordinate 793,158, forward strand.
CTCACCCAATCAAACTTTCACAATGTTATACTTGGTGCACGGTCGCCTGGAGTCTGGGGTCTGATGCCGTAGACACCAAAGCATCGACCCTGCAACATTCAAAGTGCAGTGCATAGGTATGATGTGAAGTGGACAGAAGGGATTAGTAGCCGCCCTCCGTCCCATTTCTTTGGCCCAGGTTCATGTCATGACCTGTACGGCTTACTTTCTGTGCTGTCCACCCAACCACTTTTTCAATTGCCTGTGACAAGCACCCTTCCTTTCCCATCTCATTATTGCTTGCCTGTAACCTGGTTTTTCCTCGAGAGCTCTTCATTTTTCATTGACCTACCCCTCCTCCTTCAGCTACAAGTCACAGCCTGTGACCAACCCCTTCCTCTTCAGCTACAAACAATTGCCTGTGACCAACCCCTCATCCTTCATCTACAAGTCACAGCCTGTGACCAACCCCTTCCTCTTCAGCAACAAACAACTGCTTGTGACCTGCCCCTTCTTCTTCAGCTACCAACAACTGCCTGTGACCTGCCCCTTCTTCTTCAGCTACAAACAACTGCCTGTGACCTGCCCCTACTTCTTCAGCTACAAACACCTGCCTGTGACTTGCCCCTTCTTCTTCAGCTACAAACAACTGCCTGTGACCTACCCCTTCTCCTTCTTCCAGTTTCTTGTTACTCACATCTTGTTTGCCATATATAGTTCATGAAAACCCAGGAGAGACCCTTGCAGGTCAGAGCGGTGGGGTGGGGGGAGGAGTCGGCAATGCGGTGAGCGCAAGGTAAGTGGTTTTCTTTTTTTAATGTAACTTTACCTTGTCGCAGTCTGTCGACTCCCACACCCACCCCGCCCCACCGCTCTTACCTGCACGGGCCGCTCCTGTGTAACCCACCATTTCACCTGACCCTAATTCTTACAGGTCAGCAGAACACAACAGTAACACCCTTCTATTATTACTCTAATTTATTCTGAAAGTGGTGGAGCAAACACATTCAAGGCACTGCACTATAATGATCTGCCACATGGTGAAGTCTTTATCTCCTTATTGACGAAAACCCCCATTGCTGCAAAGTTGGGATGCCACGGACTGGTGATACTTGGAAAGACAAAACAAGGGCCTTCAAATCAAATGAAAATTCCAGCCATAAAGAGTGCCTCAATCTAATGCTTAGTGAGACCCCCACATCTTTTATGTTTACAGCTGTCTGTCAGCAAAGGACAAAAATAAATCTTACTTAAGACACCTGCCATTATGTAGAGAGCTCTTCATGTACATTGATCCCTTTAGTTTCAAGATTAAAAATTCAGTTCACCAACATATCACAGTCCTCTGTTTCTGGAACAAATAAATCTCTACTAGAAAATAACTCCATCAGTGAATCCTCAGACTATACTTCATCTGACTCCTCAGTGCATTTTCCATTCTCAAGTAGTGTCTCTGGAAGTATCTGCTCTTCATAGCCTCGCCTACAAAATTTCAATCTATGATACTTTGCTGCATGCGCTTGTTTTCTAGCTTGCGAAGGAAGTATCTCTTTTGAAAATAAAGCTAGTTAGCTTGATCACAGACAACTTCTACATAACCTCGCTTTGGTTGATGAGTGATCTTTGGGTAACCCTTATCTGTCAGTGATTGAAAATGTGTAAATTATGACTGAAACATTCACTTATACCCTTGCCAATTGTAAAGAAACATCTACTGCTTTCAGAGCAGTTTCAATACTAAATAGCTCTTCTGCTGTCTCCAAAAAATGTATGTAGCAATGTATAGCTAAGAGATCCTTAAGCATAATACATGATTATGTTTGGAAAAATAGTGAGAGGAGGAAAAAAGAGCATGCTTTAGGTGATAAACTGTGATATTCATATTACCTGAGTACTTCTCTTTTGCTTTTACAGCATTTGCAATGCAGGAAGATGGAAGCAACCTGGGGGTTGCCACCTCCTTTCTGTCCCCTCCCCTTTAGTCAAAGGTTCTGTACCGGAATACCTCAGTTCCATTTCTGTCATTAGGTTCATGATGTTTTCTTGTTGAGAGGAGTGAAACCCTTCTCAAGAAGCAACCACAATTCTTCTCAGCCAACCCTCAATTAACCTGTGCTCAACCCTCTGGTAGCTTGGCACAGAGCAGTCAGGCTTAACTTAGGGGCAATGTGTAAAGAATTTGGGCAACACTTCAAACAGTAACACAGTGAAAACACACCACAAAAGGATCCCACAACGGGTTTAGAAAACAATGTAGTGTTTTTTTAATAAATAAAACAAGACTAAAATGACAAAGATCCTATCAGTAGAACTGGAAATATTTTATTTTAAAGATTTTGGTAAAAATTGTGCCAAAAGATGTAAAACGCCAAATGTTGATATCTGGTAATTCCGGACTGGACTACAGTCGCAAGTGCAAGCTGACTATGATGGAGAGTGGGCCGGCTACAGGGACCCAGTTAGGCCCGCTGAACAAAATACCTTAAACCCTGGTTTGTGGAGCAATGCGAGGATCCACGTCGAAGATGAGTTGTGCTGGTGATGCATCAGTTCCAAGATGCTGTGAGGCTGCAGTGTGAAGTCTTGCATCATTGTCTAGGATCCATTAGATGAGGGCCTGCGTTGCGGAGTCCGACATCGTTGTCAAGGCTGCTGTCAATGACGGATGCTAGGGCTTGCACTGAGGATGTGTTGCACAGTGATGATTCCAATATGATGTGGTGCAATAGGGGTCTTTGCGACAGGTCCAATCCATGCAGCATTGGCGATGCATCAGTTATGTTCAGGTTTGCGCCTCGCAGCAGAGGAGATGCGTTGGTTCTGCTGGATCCACTGAGGCTGGTAGAGCACCTTCGGACCACTTCCAAGAGTCCAGCACTGAGGTGGCAACACTTGGCAGGTTAGACTTACAGAAGGAAAAGTCCAGGTTCTGGTGCAAGGCTGTTGGAAGTCTGTTGTGTCCCTGAGGCTTCAGGTCAGGAGGCCAGTCAAACAGCCCTTGAAGTCACTCGGGTGTTCGGGGTTCAAGAGATGCAAGCCCAGTCCTTCTCACCCAGGCAAGAGGGCAGCAGTCCAGCAGAGTGGCCGTCCTCTCATCAGCATAGAAATCCTTTTTTCTGGCAGAATATTCAGAGGTCCAGAATTGTACTAAAGAATTGGTGTCTGAAGTCCAGTATTTATACCCAGTTGTGCAGTTGAAGTGGAGAGAAATTTCTAAATGCAGGCCTTTGAAGTGCACAGGCGCCTTGCCTTCCTGGCCCTGACTCCACACTAACTACAGGGGTATACAGCCCTTTGTGTGTAGGCAGAACGCAGCCTATTAAAGTGTAAGTGGGGCTGGGCCCTGTTCCTCTCTCCCATCCTGCCAGTAATGGCCTAGCCAGGCAACCTTAAGCTCCCTACTGTGTGATTGTCTAGGAGGAATACACAAAGCCCAAATGTCAACTACACATAGTCATCTGACCCAGAGACAGCCTGTAGGCACCAAATGGCTAAGGCAGGAAAATACCAGCTTTCTAATAAGTGGCATTTTCAAAATTGTATTTTGAAATCTGACTGCATCATAAGATAGGATTTTTCATTACAATTCCAAAGACACCAAACATAAACTGGTGAACTGCTCCCATTTGTAAATTGCAGCTTATTAAGTGTGATAAGGTGACTACAAGGTTATTCTATGGGACAGGTAGGCCTCGCAGTAGTGAGAAACAAGTTTAAGAGTTTTTCGCTACCAGGACATGTAAAACTTAAAAATACATGCCTTACTTTTTAAATATACTACATCCTGCCTTCTGGGCTGTCCATGACCTACCCTAGGGGTAACTTATATGTATTAAAAAGGAAGGTTTGGGCCTGGCAAAAGTTTTATTTTCCAGGTTGAGATGAAAACTGCATGCACATGCTTCAATCACAGGGCTGAGACATGTTTAAAGTGCTACTTAAGATGGTGGCACAAACAGTGCGGCAGGTCTACTAGTAGCGTAGAATTTAGATGTCCTGGGCACAAATAGTGCCAACTTACTAGGGACGTACAAGTAAATTAAATATGCCAATTGTGTATAAGCCAATCTTACCATGTTTTAAGGAGAGAGCACAAGCACTTTAGTACTGTTAGCAGTGGTAAACTGCGCATAGTCCTAAAAGCCAACAAAATGGGTTTAGAAAACAGGAGGGTGAAGGGGAAAAGTTTAGGAATGACCCTGCAGAAAGGGCCGAGTCCAACACTAACCAATCAATATTGCTAAATTTCTTATTGAGATGAAAGTATGTCAGTTTTGCAATGGCTACAGACAGCTTCAGCTGTCTCTTGAAACACAGCCTTGTATATATTACTCAACAGAGTAAATCCTTGCTCAAGATCAAATGGCTTTCGTGACAATTTCAGTTACCTTGCTCTTATTCTTTGCTTTTCCCCCTTTCACTGTTTGGTCCGCCCCCAAGAGCTTTTTGGCAGTGCCATATGGTCTTGATTGTATGTAAATGTAAGCAAGACCAATCACCATTGCCATTGGTTGCCTTCCTGTGGTTTTTCTACAAATGCTGAGTTGTATATTCACATGTTCATCCATTTCTGTCTTATTTTGGATCAGTATGTGATGTATACAACAATACCTGTGGTAAAGATCTACTCTAGGATGGGTCTATTCTTTTCCAGTGTATTGCCAAACCTGCTTCTGTCATTCCATAATTCTGAGCAGGTGGGGTGCAAAATTGCATACTTGTTCTGTTAAATTTCACAAACTTTCATAAAAATAATATGCAATGACACACATGTAACAAAACATGATTTGTAGGTATCTTGTATGACATTTTCATTGAAAACCATACAATGCAAAAACAAGTCAATGAGATATTGACAGGATATTAGTTTGAGAGCAAATGTCTTTTGGTGAGGCATTTTCTGCTTGAACCAGTCCCCCGCGCACAAAACTGATGTAGAACTGTATAAAGCAAAATTTTGGGAATGTTGCGTATCACAATGTACAAAGATTTCACAAGTTTTGCAAGTTTAGCAAAAATCAAATTCATGCCTAATTCTGAGCTCTAGAATAGGAATTGCTTCTTCCTATTCTTGTTTTGCTTTACTTATATTCTGAGGCAGCTGCTTTTTTTTTTATCTCACCAACAAACAGGTTTAAGTTGCCAGTTTTTAAATACCTATTGTGGACTATTCCAGTACTTACAATGCGATTTAGGCCAACCATTACTTTCTATTGTTAGACTTTCTTGCCAAAATCATTTGCTTGCTTGTTTATTATGCCTGGGTGTGAAGATTTTCACTTATGCTGGCGTTATCTTGTTCGGCAATTTTGTGTTATGCTTGTGACCCAAAATCCCCCAAATTGCGGCACATTGCAAAATTATGTACCATTCACTGCAAAAATGTAGTGCGTGGAAGCATGCAAAGTATACCATGGTCTGAAATATATTAATACAATTCTCAATTCCTAGAGGGCACGCTCCAAACGGTAAATATGAACCGCAAGCTTTGAGCAAAGCTGCTGCTTATAGTGCAGGAAACTCCATACACATGGGAGGGATAGCAGTCTCTCTTATCCGTGCTTACATACAGGCTTATTTCAAAGGGCATTCCAGAGGTCACCTTATGCTGTTTAGTGTACAGTTGATAGCATCAGGCAGCAAATGCCCTTTGTTGCATGAACTGTAATAGCTAATTAAATAATCACGGCATGCGCAGGCAACATCTGCTGTGCCTGTTCAGAATGTTGCACTCAGACACAACTGATGGGGGTTCCAGATAAGCTGGTGGACAGGCCTTGGGAGGCTGCCTGCAGCATTTTTACGAGCAGTGAGTCAACAGAGAAGACCTTTCTTGAGAAAAGCAACATTGTTCCTCTGAAAAGATTATGCAAACTGTGCTAAATGAAGATGCAGGGAAGCCAGGAGTATATTAAGGATGCATAAGAGTCTCATGTTACAGGTAGTAGATGGTAGAATGAATCCCCACCAGGAGGAGCATCCTTGCTGCTCAGTCCACGCACTCCCACTCACATTCACTCAAATAGGCAGACCTCAGCATTCTATTTCCTCACACTGGCTGAGCAGCAGGAAACATAAAACTAAGGGGAGAATGAATGGCATAGACTTGGAGATAACATAACGTGTAATTGTAAAGTGCACGTTCACCCATAGGCATCTTGGCGCTGAATAACAGATGTTTCTTGTTGCCCAACTCAATGGTATCATTTACCACACAAACCAACTTTAGCTTCATGGCAAGCAAAATAAAGATTGTAAAAAACATCAAAATGTGCAGCAGAAAAAGAGCATTGTGCACGATGGGATTATCACTCAGAATGATAATTAATACCCACAGACGTGTTTGGCCACATTGGGGGTTGTCTTATGTACTGGCTTGGCAGTGAAGCTGTCTGCAAGGATATTATACTGAAATATTGACTTTTTCATATCATCCAAATAAAATATTGGAACCAAAATATCAGCTACACGTTAAAGGGAATGTCTATTCGACCCTGTTGCCTAAGTCAGAACACAGAGGACAGCTCTAGACTGCCAAAGTTATTTTCGACATTTCACGTCAGCTCTTTACATTCATCCAACATGTCTCCTTTCTCTGAAGTGATCTGCACGGTGCCTCAAGCTTCTAGAATTTCCTACTTTTATTGTATGAATTTGAACCGTTACAGCCATCATTGAGACAGTTGTCTAAAACATACACAACTAGAGTTTGGTGGGCGGGTTTCTTTGTCACAAAAGTGTTGGATATCCCATCCGCCTTATTACAAGTTCCATAGTCAGCAATGTACTCGAAATAAGGCGGCTGAAGTACCTGTTGTGTTTATGACAGCGTACCCGTCCACCAAATGCTAAATGAGGCCCAAGTCACTAGTCACCTGTCTCACAGCTATTAACAAGTGGATGGCCATAAACAAACTAAATTAAGTCCCAATACCTAAGGAGAAGTGCTTTGAGTGTAGTCTATGGCTGTGGGACCTTTTATTGTGACCTTCAGATTTTCATGAGGGTTCTATTCCTGCTATGCTCTGTTTTTGCCATTGCATAGCGCAAATTATGGGCCGGATGAAGGAAACTATTTTGCATTCGCAAACGGTGCGAAACGCAAAATTCGGCCGTTTGCGAATGCAAAATGGCCTTTCCTTATGTATGAAAAGCTTTGGCATTTGCAATTGAGGTAATCGCAATGTTTATCGATTACCTAAACTGCGAATGCAAATAGGGAATCGCAAATAGCGAATCCCTAATGCACATGTAAGAAGCCTTTCCTAAATGCAAACTGTGCATTTAGGAAACGCTATTACCATCAACTTGAAGGTGATGGTAACCATGTGCAAACATTGAAAAATGCACAAAACGGCATTTTTCAAAGTGCCATGCAGCGCACACATACCCATAGGGCATGTGTGTGCCTTACATGTGCACCTTTTTTTGTTAGGGGTGCTTCAGGGGGGCCTAGGGCCCCTGGGCACCCTTGCGTTTGCATTACCTAATTTGCGATTACCAATTAGGTAATGCAAGACCATTCTCACCTGTGGGCCTTGAGTCCCATAGGAATGAATGGAGTCATAATTACAAATAGTGATTCCCTAATTGCGTTTGCGATTTTTAAGAAATCACAATTAGGGAATCACTATTTCCTGTCTGTTTTGTTACATCACATTTTGCGATCACCAAATAGCGATTTCATAAAAATCGCTATTTGTTAATCGCAAAATGATATTTTCATACATGTGGCCCTATGTCATTAGTACGCCAGTATGATGCTTTCGGCCACCAGGGTGGCTGGAAAAAAATCCTACATTTAAAAAGATCTTGTAGAAAACTAATATAATTTTCGTATCACAACACATTCATCTGATATTGTGAATGCTAATGGGACAAAGTATTTGTACTGCCACATAGCATACAAATTCTGTATTGTCCCCATAATTAACTATTCATGCACGTCATTTCCAGAAATCTCAATGCTTCATGCAGATTTTGTAAGAACTTAGCTCAATGAAATGTAAGTGCAGATGGCTTTATATGAGGGTCTGATAAGTGCACGTGTAGCAGAGATTACAAAAACAGAATACCACACCTATTTGTGGAAAACAATCTTTCTTTTTATTGCTTTCATTACTAAAGCTCCTCACGTCTCCCGCACCGATTCCGGCATGTTTTTTAACATTTGCACCGGCATTTTAACCAATACATTTCACCCGCTTTCAGCAGGCGAAATAAATCTATGTGAAAAACACCAGACCCGCAGTGTCCCAGAGGTTCTTGTAGTAATGGTGGGGCAGGTAACTTGTATTACCAGCCCCATCGGGAGTGCATTGGCATGCTTTAGAAGGATACCCCTGCTCTCTTCTCACTTCATGTACTTAAGATTCCCTCAATCATTCTCTTCAGAATTCCCAAAGAGTGTTTTTATCGAGTGCATAAATCAACAACTAAATTGCACAGCCGCAACATGCAGATTTAAATCGAGCCTTGATTAAACGGAAGGTGCTGCATCGAAGCAATGGAAAAGGAAGGGTGCATACATAACTCGGAAAAAGTGGGGCTTGTTTTTTTTATAAGCAAAGTTTAGATATTTTTTTTTCTTTTGGAGGATTGACTGCGCCATAATACAATAAGGAGAGCAAAGACCATCCAGGTGCAGTGGCGTAGCTAGACGTTGTCCCACCTGTGGCGATCACTGCGTTTGCTGCCCGGCGGCCGCATTAAAAGAGGGAGGGTGCTGGTGAGTCCCGCGACGGCCGCCCCACACAGCTGCAGGTAAGAGCGGCCGCCCCCAAAACTCGTGCCACCCCCAAAACCTGTGCCGCCCGGGGCGGACCTACCCCCCTCCTTGCTGCGCCACTATCCAGGTGGTAGAAATGCTGCATACAAATACATTCAAATTACACAGATATCAATGTTTTAGCAGGCTTTCGGCATGGACGGCTAAGTTTTCAAATGCTGTCACTTTAAGTAGAAAGATTGACAGAGAAGTATATATTTGTTTGACAAACGCTGTATTTCACAGTTTTAGTAGATCTGAAGGTTTTTTTTCTAATTAAAAATAGAAAAATAATCAATTTTTGTTCCGTTCATCAATATATAAAAATGTTTTGCAGTGACACCTAAAATTAACAGTCTCAAAAAGCAGAATAATAAATTATAAATTTGGATACTTTCTAACAGCAATACAATTTGAATTAAATGGTAACTTTAATACAGCAACTGTTGTCATCAAAGAAGGGAAGAGCAAATGCAACTCTGAATTCTAATAGAAAATGAAGCTTCTCGTGATTCATGTATAACGGAGTGTTGGAAATGGCCCTTTTTGCAGGGTTATCCCCAAACCTTTTGCTTCTTCTTCCCATTTTTCCTGACTTGTTTTTGTTGGCTTTAGGACTCTGAGGACTTTGCCACTGCTAATCAGTGCTAAAGTGCATACGCTCTCTGTGTAAATTGTTACTATGATTGCCATATTTGATTTACTTGTAAGTCCCTAGTAAAGTGCACTGTGTGTGCCAGGGTCTGTAAATCAAATGCTACTAGTGGGCCTGCAGCACTGATTGTGCCACCCACGTGAGTAGCCCTAAAAAGGTATCTCAGACCTGCCACTGCAGTATCTGCACACAGTTTTACCTGCCATGTCGACCTGGCAAGTGCACCCACTTGCCAGGCCCTAAACCTTTCTTTTCCTTACATGTAAGCATCCCTAAGGTAGGCCCAAGGTACCCCCATGGGCAGGGTGGAGTGTATGTGAAAGGTAGGACATGTACTGGTGTGTGTGACATGTCCTGATAGTGAAATACTTGGTATTTCGTGTTTCACTATCGAAAGGCTGTCTGTCCCATAGGCTTATCATTGGGCTGTCTGTAACATTTTACATGTGTAGCTTTGCATAGGTACAAGACAGAAAAATGGAGTTTAGGCTCTCTGAACTCAGAATTTATTAGCACACTTTTTTGTAAATGTGTTTTTTAAATTCTGTGACTGAAAATGCCACTTTTAGAAAAAGGGCATTTTCTTACTTTACTATTCTGTGTGCCCCTGGCTGTTAGCGTATTAAGCGTCTCGTGTTTGAGTGACAGGAGCTGGGGATGTGCATTCACTCTAGACAGTCATGAGGGTTGAGGTGTGCCCTGCCTTGCCTTGGCGACTCATCACTGGGTTGAATACACCTGGTCTACAGTTAGAGTGGTGGGAGGAGTTTCGCTTGCACCTGAATAGGCTGTGTTTCCTTTCTCACAATGCTGTCTCCACCCCCTGTGGTCAAGCTGCACCAGGGAGGACAGGACTGGTTTGGACTGGGTTCAGAGACCCTTGCCACAAAGAGAACAATGTCATTTTGGGATATAAGTATTGCACCTATAACCCCAGGACTTTAGATTACTTCAAGGAACAAGAGGACCCTGCCAAGAAGAAGAGCCGAAGGACTGTGTGAGGAGCGTTGCCTTTTCTGAGTGAGAGGTGGGTTGGCCTGCAGTTGCTGCTTCTATCTGTGGTGGAGCAAAAGGACTGATTATTTTGACTGATTATTTTTGCCCTGCTGTGGTATCCTGCTTGTGGAGAATCTCCAAGGGCTTTTGTGTGCTCGCCTCCTGTTGGAAGACTCAGGGATACAAAAGACTTCAGGAAAGATACTTGTGGGGTCTAAAGTAACCTGCCTTGCGGGAGAGCTGAAGAGCTGTGTGAGGAGCGCTGCCCCTGATTTGTGTTGGGGTGGGACGGCCTGCAGTTGCTGCTCCTGGCTGAGGGCAGGGGAAGGACTGGACTGTTCTTCAACTTTTTAAATGAAAGCGCATGAGGAGCGCTTTTTGCTGCCCTGTAGCGCATGCCAGCTGTACTTTCCTTGTGGTGACTGAGCAACTGAGCAATGGGAGGGGAGGGCCGAAGTGGAAGAAGCACTCTCCCTCTCCCTGCCATGTTCCCACATCTTTTTGGTGGCTATCTGAAACCGAGCTCTACTACGCGGCCCCAGGCTGCCAATCAAGGTGCAGTGGCCGTGTGGAACCCCCAGCCAGGAGTTCCTCTGCTTTGCCAGAGGGAGGCGGGGCCCAACTGCTGGAGGAAACCAGAGCCTCGTGGGCTCCAAACTTCTGCCTCCTGCCTGAAAAGAGGCTGTTTCAGGAGACGACCAGCAGGAACCCTCTAGTGGGGTCCCCCTTGTCTGAGGAAGGCCGGAGAGAGGAGATCGGCCCCAGCGGATACTTAGCTCTGCATCAAGCCAGCTGCGGGAGGTTCACTCCAGCGCCTAGAGGGGCCGGTAGTGTTCAGGCCTGTGGTTAGCCCAACACTGAGGCGCAAGGCGAGGTCGTCCCCTTGGTCATTGATCCAGCAGTCTGTGCAGCCTCGAGGGGCTTTGGACATGCTGCAATGGCATCGGTCCTGGTGAGTGGAGGGAACTCCTGGATGGACAGGAGCAGCCCCGCATTTTCCTTGAATCCAGCAAGCCAGCTGGTCCTATTGTACTGCCCGGTCCCTAGGTTGATTTAATATCGGGGCATTTTGTGTGACTATGGGGAGTAGCAGCAGCCCCTGCTGACCCATGGTTTTGCTGGAGAATGGGGTCTCCCCGCTGACTGTAGTGGTATGGGTATGCCCCCATCCTTTGACATACCTGGGGCATTGTTGCTGGATTGTCGGAACGGGGTGGAACCTCAACAAAGGCCACTGATTCCCTGTGAGGAGTTGCTGTATTCCTGGTATTGGCATGCAGGAGCTGCTGTACCTGGGATCCTTATTGCATTACAGTATAACCCCTAATTGGTGTACAGATGCACTGCACCCTATATTCTTCTATGGGTATTTTATGATACCTGCGGTTACAGTGACATGTGCTATCCCATGAATGTTACTGTTGCATTTTCATGCCTTAACTTAGTGGCACAGTTTGGGCTGCCGTATGCACTGTCAGGTTTGCACAGTAAAGTACCAAATGGTGATTTGTGGCCCATGTTTGTCTGGTGATTCCCCTTGCATCACCTAACGGCAGTCTCAGGCCCTAATGTTAGGATAAAAGCCTTATACTGGCCAGAGCAGCAAGTATTATTTTCAGGAATTGCAGATTATGTGCAGTAATGTTGCTTTTATGATGTATGGCATGTGCAGCTTTTAAGTGTTTCCTTTAGCACACTACTTGTGATGTTATAACAAAGGCCTAATTGGCAAAGTGATTTATGACCTGCAAAGTGTGCCTATTTCAGTTTTGGGCCTCTGGAAGTTGTTCCTACTGTTGGGAGCTTGAAGAAACTTAAAGAAAGCATGAAAAACAACTCTGATGCCATCAGCGACGCCACCAGTGATGCCGTGACCTGCACTGAGGCCAGGGGCACCGCTCATAAAGTGCACGATGCACCACCCCGCCTGCAACACAGCTCCGACGCCCTTTGGTGCCAGTCGACGCCTGCAGTTATCAGCCTTCCCGATACCAGCGCTTGCACCTACGCCATCACCGCCAGCTCCAGCATCCCGTTATTGCAGATCCGATAACCAATGAGGGTGACTTCACAAACTCTTGGACTTCTCATCACCTGACCAGAACCGACGCCTCACCGCCAACTTCCCCTGTCCTGGACTTGACACGTCGCCTCCTCGCGGGCACGACGCCTCGCCTCCCCCGTGGCAACCAGGGAACCGGTCTCGACCTCCGCACCGATTGCTCACCTCCATGACGCCGTGCATGGTCCATAGACTTTAGTTTTCCAAGGTACTGTTGATTGGGGGTCCACGTGACTCCATGCCTGATGCTGCGCACCTTGCGGTCGGCGCCGTACTTTGGATTTATGCTTGTGCAGATGTCGTTATAGCCCCAGGTGGAGCTATTTGTTTCCACTAGTGCTATTTCTGCAAGTAAAATTTTTTAAGTGCTGTTTTGATATATGGATGTTGGATTTTTGTCGTTTTGGTCTTGTTTGGTATAGATAAAGATACCTTATTTTTCTAAATTGGTGTGTTGTCCATTTGTGGTGTTTTCACTGTGTTACTGTGTGTTTGGAGTACAAATATTTTACACATTGCCTTTGGGATAAGCCTGTCTGCTTGTGCCAAGCAACCAAGGGGGTGAGCAGGGGTTATCTTAAGTGTGAATCCCCCTTACCCTGACTAGAAGCAAGGGTCCCAACTTGGACAAAGGTGCATACCTCTACCAATTAGAGACCCCCAGTTCTAACACAGAGAGATTACAGTATTATTCAGTGCCAGGCCATGACCTAGTGGTCTTTTGTCTCCCACATTGGATGTCCAGAGGAAAGATGGAATACGCCATCATTGGCCTGTCTCCAGCTGCCAGAATAAAATTGGCCTTTGTCGGCCACTCAATAGCTACCTTGTTGATTAACACTGGCATTTATGCAGTATGCTGGCCCTAGGACTCAACCAGGAGGAGGCTTTGTACGCTGTCACATCCCTGCCTAAGGCAGAGTACCTCGAACCTGCAATAGACAGACAACAGGCACCTAGGGGCCCTCAACATTCTGCCTGGGTCCTTAAGTTCCATGTGCAAAAAGATACCTTTAGAGGGTAAATTAAACACATGGTGTGCATAGTGGTAGTTGGGACTTTCTTTTTACCTACACAAGTTTAATAATTTGGTTGCACAGGGTTCATAATTTGACAATTGCAGAAACAACTATGAGTGTGACACTAGAAATGTGGATACCACCATGTAACAGTTTTGTTCCAATGCAGGCCCATCTTATGACTTGGCTCCTGCCATATGCAGTCCAACCTTACTGGTATCCAGAGTGCACTCTACAAGGTGAAAATAGATCAATATATTTTGAGATTGTCTAATGCTAACTATAACTCCATTAAGGTGATGATGTCACTAAATGTGAAAATAACAGCACTGCTGGATCTTAACTAAGCATGTTAACATTGCATTTGCCATATATTTTTTTTAAGAATCAAAAATAACAACAGCACATTTTAAGCAACATAAGGGAACATTTCCTTCATGGTGTATGATCTGCTAGGCCATCTGTTAGGACGTAGCCATCACTGCTGCTTTCCAGATGGAACACTGACAGGGAGGCAGGGATCTCTCTGCCTTCAGTGAAACCACCCATGCAGCAGGTCCAGTGAAGGCAATGTAGCTCTGCCAAACAGGAGCCATGTTCAATGCACATGCTCAGCAAAGATTTCTGACCCAAGTTATCACAGTATTGTGTTGCCCTGTCCTTACACATGGTGTTATTGGGGCAACACAATACTACATTCAGATTTACCTATCAACGCAAGGCCACCTTGTGTGGCCTTGCGTTGATAGGCAGCGCAAGTCACTGCTTTGAGTTACTCTGCCCTCAGACGTCATTCTATGGGTGAAGCGTGAGTGTTCCCATGCATCCACCCATGCTTTTTGTCATGTTCCAAGATTTAACTAGACTGGTAAACCTAGGGGAATATGTCAAAATGCTTCTCCTTCCCAGGGGAGGTGCATCAAGGAGAGATTTCAATATCTTTATTTCTCCTAGTTGTTTTCTCTTTGTAAGTGTGGTGCATTCTGCAACACACTTAGAAAGAGGCAAAAGCCTCAGGATTTCCTTCCTGCACAAAAACAATCCTGCCTGCAATGCTGCACCCTTGCACCATGCCGCAAGGGTGCCTCCTTTGGCACTAGGCAGCAGAGTGTGCGGCAGGGCAAGCAGTAAGCAGGAATGCAACATATATTGGTAAATATACACCTCATGCAGCCCAGCAAGGTGTCTTACTGTGTTGCGTGAAGGATTGATAAATCTGGCCCTTTGTGTTTTTCAGAAATTAACTCTGAAAGCCTCACCTGGCAGCCCCTGGCAGGCAAAACTAATGATCATCGCCCTGCCGAAAATACAGTGGAATGACTGTCAAGATGACTTGACTCTCTTGCAGACTTGCTGACAAATGTGGGGTTTTCTACAGCAGAGCCAGCAGAGGATCCACCATCAGAAACTCTCCACTTCTTCCAGCTCTACATAAAGACGAGAACCACAAGTGTGGCAGAATGGGAGCACAGCTGATTTATTATTTTCTCATTCTTACCCACAACATGCCAAAAGATGTGCTCTGCTGAAATTGCTATATCATTAAATATGGGCAAAGAAGAGCTCTGTTTTGTGATCATCTCCTAAGCATATCCCCATGACATTGTTGTCCTTTCTGCTACTACTGGGAGCACTCTGAAACCAGCTGGAGACCAGAAAACAACAATGAATGTCATTTTCCAAAGATGTCTATATGCTTGCAAAGATTTTGGATTTTGAGCTCCCTTAGACAGTTTGGAGACTGGTATTTCTCCAAAACATGCTTTGAAAAAAGCAAGGTAGTATCATCATTTTTTTGTTTTTGTTTTACAGCATTATTGAAAGGTTAGTCCTGAATGTTTGATCCGTTCTCTCTTGCGACATAGATAGGCCTCACAGACCTGAGCTCCTCCCACTAACTGACCCCGCTCAGCCCAATAGAGCGCATGCAAACAAAGAAAAGCCAGGACTTCCTGCACAGCCTATAAATTAAACCAGATTGCTCAGACTGTTGACCAGCAAAACTCTCTTGCATCACAGAGAAGTCGGGAGTAAGCAGATGCAAACCAGAAATCTCCCTCAGATTCGGGTCGGGGTGTAAATGGCCCTGTTGTAGAATAGCTAGTGCTTAGTTCCTACCAGTTTGTTCAGGTGATGAGCAACAGGGCTCAATTTTGAGATCTGATATTTATTTTTCATCATCAGATTTGCAATCGCAAAGAATGAATGTAAGAGGCAGAAAAGGGAAAAAAATGATGAGTAAAATGTTGATAAACTGTGATGAAGGGGGCAGAGCGGCTTTGGGGCGCAGCCACCACACCGGGTGCTGAGCCCATGGAGTGCCATTTGTACATGCACTTTAAAAGCGTATGTTGTTGCGTGTCGCAATGGCCTGTGCTTTCAAAGTGCATGCAAAAACGACACCCCACCTCCCCTAGCGTGGTGCCCTCTGGAAGGACGGTGTCAACTAAAATTGTTGCGCCGAGCACCACCAGTGCCACAGTCGGTGCTGAAAGGGGGAAAGGAGGGATGAAATTGAACCTGCATTAGTGACAACAAAGATAGGAAGTGTTGGGTGGTGGGAGAAAGAGGAATGAAGTGGAATCAAAGCTAAGAAACCCTGGTAATCAGCATTCCAGTCATTCAGTGGCAGTAGCAGCGGACTCCAAGGATAAAACACTAGCTTACATTGATCAACCCAACCATCTTATGCCTGCATAATTGCTTAGCCTTCCAGCACCACAACAGGATATCAGTTAGAAAGTCCTAACACCACATGCACAACTATGTTAAGCATTGACTATTATGCACTAATATTTGGACATGTGGAAACCTTCAATATGTAATCAAGCTCTCTAACGTTTCTGGAAAATAAAGTACACATGTGCTTTAAAACTCCTGAAATCAATGCATTTAAACGAAAAGAGTGCATAAAGATCAGCATACTTCTGCTGACTGTGTAACGAGCTTCAGTCGGTTTGATTCGTAGTGAAATATTTATGTACAAGGTAAAGAATTTTATGAGCCCGGAAATGGCAGGAAATGGCAGAAAATTGCATAACTTGGAAACTTCGTCCCCATGAGCTGCACATAACTTGCATATGTTATGTTGTGTTGTTTTGATGCTCTGTTTTTCTTGAGTACATTTTACTTCAGTGTCCTCTTGCTGTTATGAAAAGAGGGTAAGAGAGGATGAAGTCAATTGCCATAGAGAAGGAAAGAACAGGCGTGCTTGAATGTTGATGGCATTCTGTTCCCTACGGTCATTTATTAATCTATTTTAAACTGCTATATGCCCCTTTAGGCTGCTTTTAAGGGCTGTAGAGGTACAAAAGATGTAATGCATGAAAAACATCTGGCAGAAAAACGTGTTCAGGCCAAATCAGCTATGAACCTCATTTGTGATGGTGATTGTCGTGATTGCCGGGTCTTGCCATGAGTATTCGTGAGTGAAAGTGTATTACGGTGGAAACCCCTTCGCATTGAGGCAGAGAATGTGAAAGCCCTGTGTGTGAGAGTCAGAAAAAGCCCTTCCCAGTGAGGCACCTACCAGATATGAACAAGAGGTGAAGGCATCTGGCAAGCATGCAGAAGGTAGAATGCAAGGGAGAGATGAATCTCCTTGAAGATACATGGGGAACTGTGAGATGCAACAAGAAAGAGGCTTGTCTTTAGTTCTTAGTTATCGCAGAAACTCTTCCTCAAGTTTAAGCTTTACCGGTGATGTGGCTGCCAGGGTTTGATCGGTGAACATTGTTTGTATCTCAAAGAATTCCCTTGCTGTTTTTTTCTAATTCTAATACCCAAAATTGAGGAACTGTGGTAGAAAATATGAAAACTCTGTCTAGTGTATTGCAAGAAAAGTGAAGGGGTTCAAGGCATTTCCCATGAGTCCACTGTCAGTGTTACCTGATGTCGAGGTTGCGAAATTGCAAGTGTGCCTAGTCTTGATTCTATCACAAACCTCTTTTTCAAACATCCTACTCTTGTGGTCTCTTTATCTCATTCTTGCAGGTTCCTTTTCATTTCTGTTTTCTACATTTATTACTATTCTCCTAACCTTTTCTTTATTTCACCCTTACTGTCTTTCTCTCTCTTTCTCTGGTGCCAAATCTGATTATAGAAAATAAGTCCCAGTCTCTGAGAAAGAGTAGTGGTGCCCACCACCGGCACAAATTAAGCACTGGTAGTCAGACAAAATATAAAACTCCCCAATAAATACAGGGAAAGCATCGGACAGCAAAAGGATGCTGGCAAAGTTCTCATTGAGAGGATTGCTACAAAAGTGAAGTATATTTGAAAATACTTTTTATTAATGATATTGCAATTGTTACTATCGCTCAAATTCCTGAATGAAAATTTCCTGTGGATCAAAGGGTGTACATACTAAATATCAAAATCAAAATATCAAAGGTACTAAATATCGAGGACAAAATTTCGAAAAGAAAACATTGACAGGTAAATAAGTCTAGATTTTCTATACCTATCTTCACATGTATGTACCTACGTGGTACATCTTTCTTCTAGGTACGTAGATGTGGAATTAAGAATAGTAAATCAACACTTCCCTATATGCACTTATATTTTGCTATTTTGTCCTTCGATATTTCGTCCTCAATATTCTCATGTCAATATTTTTCATGTCGATATTCAGTAGTACAATCGATCAAAGAGTTTCTTTACTAAGAAAACTAGGAATTGAGTGATTTACACAGCCTGCAGTAAAACATTCAGCATTTCTAAAATGCTCCAAGACAATTTCTAGGCATGCAAAACATAGAAAGAACTTTATTTTCATATTTCTGCTTTCTCCAGTGATATAAATCAAGTTAATGGCTCACAATGTTGGGAGGGTCTGGAAGTTCCTTGATGGCTCTATTTACTAAGTACAAAAACTGATGGGATCCATCAGTTGTAGATGTGCACTTGAAGTGCCAGGCGTAGCAAGCAGTTGGTGACCTTGTGGCATTCGACTGATCTTTACTTTTGTATGCATTGGAATCCAAGTGGAGGGAGAGCATAACAGCCTCTTCATCTGTGCACCATAAACACTTCTGAAAGACCGAATTCTTGGGTATTTTTAGTCCAATTATTTAGCTGGTCTGTGACAGGCTATTTTTTAGCTGGATAGTGAGGTCAGATGGATAATACATTAACTGCAGAAATGTAGAACAAGGACACAGACTGGAATATGAGCATGCTTGATTTGTGAGGGTGTTCCCCTGAATGATAACATGAGTAATGTTGAGTTTCGCAACAGTAATACCAGTATTTTCTAGTTTAAAAATATAAAAGAATATGCTAAAGTGGTATATAATAACAATAGTGCTATTCCTAGGTCACCCCATTTATGCCTAGCGGTACAATGTGGATTGAAATAATACCTGAGTCTAAAATAGCCCTGCCCCTTCTACCTGTAAAATGTGAAAATGATTGCCCTCGTAGCATTGCTGCAAGCAGGGAGCGCATCAGATGCTATAATCTCCGCTAAAATAACGGCAATATTTTCATGGGAGAGAGGAAAGCTCTATAGATATTGAGGTGCACAAAAGCGTAATCAACTGGAACGATGATGTTGGGTCGGTTCTAATAAATTATGGGTTATGCCTCTGTAATGAAGATACCCAGTACTTGCAGCAGCAAAAACAAAAACAAAAGTTTGTTGCCATTGACCACTAACGTGGGCTCCCCAGACAGAAGCCAAGTTCAACCTTTATTCAGTCTCTGTGGAAGGAGACTTTGGCTAGTTTTGGATGGTGTTCCTATTGCAGATTAAATATTTTTGGGATGGTGAGCAATGTTTTCAAGGCAGGTTAGCCCATCGGAGTCTATGACAGGAATTTTGATTCTCCGCAGGGTGAAGCTAAGTCCAAAAAAAGTGAGAGTGAATTGAGACACGTGTACAGCTGCAAATGTCATTCATGCAAACTCCAAGCTGCAAGATTTCATACATCTGTAACACAAGGAGAATTTCCACACCTAATATCATCTTCCTAGTCATGATTAGTCATTTGCCATATCTATTAAAGGGCACAGACAGTAGAGTCAAATTCTGTTAGAGCTATAAGTTTAGAGCAGGGTCTGGTATGTTATGAAGAGAGCTTTGAGGACTGACTCTGCCTTCTCCTCTAAGTGGCCATTTTCTCACAATATGTTGTACAAAATCTCCTCATGCTGATATTTGCTTTTCTTGATTAGTATTTAATACCAAAATCAAATCTCATCTCTCCCTCTTCTTCAGGCTAAACCAAAGTCAGTGAAGGTTAGGTTTCATTTACCTTTATAGATGTCAATTTGTGTTACTTGAGGGCTTTATCAATAATGTAATATTTTCATATGATGATGTCTGTACAAGTTAAGCTGAGGAAACCAGTTTATTTCTTATTTGGGTTCATTGTGGTAGCTTTAAAGGGGTTATTAAGGCTATCTAAAGGAGCAAATTTGGGCAAGGGTTGTATACATGTTTCCGTACATACAAACTGTGTGCAAGTCAATATTATTTTGATTTTATCTAGACCTTATTTTGTTAAGTGCAAAATGTGCATAGTGTTTTTTGGGCATTATTGATAGCATAGCTGAGAACAAGCAGGAGGCAGCATCATTGGTGAATATGGATATAATCAGGTTTTAATAGCCTTTGAAAAAATTGAAATCAGGTTGTTTCAAAATGTGATCAAGTAATGTGTTCCAATGCAGACTAGCCAAAGTAGAGAAGATCCTCTATCCCAGAGTAGAAATAAGCTGCATTTGAGTTGGCCTTCTTTCAATTGCACATTAACCATTGCGCGGATTATAGAGGACACTATGTTGCACAGCTGATGCTATCAATACTTTTCTAAGATGCATCACAAAATCTGCAGGACTGCTGCAAATTAAACTGTCAAGCCACTTGTGTGCATATAACAAGGATCAAATTATTCAGCAAGGTTATCTTAATTATGTAGCAAAAAATGGCAAAAAATTTAAATTAAGGGGCACTTCTCTAGCACTATTACTTTCATCCATTTGTGCTAGAAGCAACACTTTTCAGTAAAATATACAAATTTTGCAGATTAGCTTGCAAATTATCTGGCAAATGTGGTACAAGAAGGCCACCGGAGTCAACTGTGAAAGCACCCCCCGGAACACTCTATCAGCTTCTTCCCGTCTGTCTAATCACTCTTCGACACAAAAATGGTTGAGGCAGTGGCGGCTGACACAGGTAAGCACGGTGCGGCGAGGCGCAGTGGGGGGGAAGTCGACAGACGACGGAATAGGTATTATTTATTTATTTCATTATACCTATTCCGTCCGTCTGTCGACTTCCACTCCCTCCCTCCCACCCTGCCCCAACCCTGCCCCACCCTGCTGAGTTGAGGGGATGTTCTCACACGCCTACCAGGTGTCATGCTTCATCACTGGACAACCCCACGCCAATAACGCCAATTGTTCTGAAGGATTCTACCAAAAAGTATTCCTTGTGCGTGCAATTGTCGCCCGCTCAATTCTGTAGCTTCTTCTCTGGAGCACGCACTCAATGTTGGAGGGAGTAAAATTTAACATTTGATTTTCCAAACTCCACTGTGATATTTTGTAACAAACTTTAAATTTTATCCATGATTCCGCTATTTAAAATGTGTGGTTATTTCTAATTTAACTTTAAATGAATAAATCAAAAAAGGCATAACTATTCTAATGCAAAAGGGAAAAGCAGGGCTTTAAGTGGGCCTGGCCTTGCAGATGCTCAGCACCAGCAGTTCTAAAAAGCAGGTGCTGAAACGGGTGCCTATCGGCCTCTCCATTTCCAAAAATCGTAACTCTTCAGCAGTACCACCCTCCACTGCCTTTGATGTAACTTCAAACAGACTCATTATAGTTCTTTCACAGTCTCATCGTTTTAGAACTGAAGCATTTTCAATATTATATACAACAAAGCCAAAGTTGTTGCTTTTTTTAATCTTATGCAACTAACAGCCATTGACAAAGCCAATAGTACTGGCTTGATGTAGGTGTAATGTTACTTGTTGTAGTATATATCTGGATGCAGTGACGGAACCAGAAAAATACTATTCGGGTGGCACACCATGCTAAGCACAGATTTTTAGTTTAAGTGTTTTTAAGCCACGCCCTTAATGACACCGGCCACGCCCCTTTGAGAGACCCCCTAGTTTTTTCATCCCACTTAAAGCCCTGGGAAAAGCAACGGAGCTGGCCTATAAGCTGCTTGGGTTTCTGCTGTGTCCTTAAGAAGCAACTGGAAAATAATCCTTCACCAAGGTCTGGGAAATTCTTGCGACGGCCCTGAATACATCACCTGTTTCCTTCGCGCGAAGAAAGTGTTCCTGCTCGTGTCAGCTGAGCTGCCGAACAAACCATTTCCATCTGTTTGCCTGAACGGGCCTGAGAAAACCTCTTCAATTAGTTAGAGGCAATGGGCAGGTGATGTATTAAAGCATAAAGCGACGCGAGGCGTGACGCGCTTGAGGGTATAAAAGTCCAGTTTCTGTACCTAGATTTTGAGAACACCTTGCTAGAGCCCAGCAGCGTGAATGTTTTTGTTGAGGGCTAATGTGTTGAAGTATTAAAATTTCACCTTGATTAACCTGCGTTGCTTGTGGAAACCATTTGCCTGCACGAGTGCCTTTCTTTTCTGTAAAAAAATGCTTAGTCATAAAGCAGGAGTATTCCTAAAGTGAGATGTGTTAATATGCATTTCTTAAGATAGCTGAGTGGATTAATGCATTAAGATCGGTGTGCACCATGCTTGTTACAGGCAGTGCTCGGGGGTCCCACGAGCATAGAGGCCCCATGCAGACCAGAATTTAACACGAAATTTCCGTTAAGCATTTTTATTCCTGTGAGTGGTTGTGTAGGCAGGGCCCAGTGCACTGCTTAGCCCGGGGGCCTATAATGCTGCTGAGACGGCCAGAGCACAAGTCCTAAAAAAAGAAGTGGGGAGACTAACCTAGTTAGGCAGTATGCAAGTGACATCACGGCGCGCGACATCACGACGTGTGACATCACGGCACATGACATCACGGCGCATGACATTACATGTAGCATCATAGGAATTGACATCATAGGAAGTGGCATCACAAGCCACAACTTTAATATGTAGGTGTCACTCTGCTTTGGGATGAGTAGCGCTATACAAGAAAAAATAGTGGTACTTACATTATTTCAACGCCTCCTCAGGGGTAGTAAGAGCTATATAAATTACATTTAGTATTATGTCAATACTGGGAGAGACAACACATCCGACATTCTCACAGTGCATGCATATCTAGTAAACAGAGACTGAACAAAGTGAAAAGCTGCCTCTCTTAAGTATGTGTGAAGTGCTAACCTTTGTTTCCCCTCCACTTCATTTGCATCAGGTGTGAGGTTCCTGACAGCTCCCAGCTAAGAGACTCACGAAAGGAGGCCTGATGACCCCTCAAATTCGGCCTTTGTTATGGGCGCAGCAGGAGTCTAAAATAAGAAAGCCCCATCCCCGCCTGCACGTTGTTGCTTGTTGCAGATAGAAAGCAGACAACGTGCAGGCGCTGCGGAAAGTGTCCCGGTGTTTGGAAATTACACCGGGACGAGTTCAGCACATTATTTGGTGGGACCAACTTCTTGGCAGGGTGGACAGCGTTCACCCTGTGAAAATAGTGGGTGGACGCCGTCCACCCACGTGTACCCCTGACTCGTGCCCTGGAGACGGCCCTGGTTACAGGTGTAACTCTCAAAGGATGGATTCAACCTATCATCATTTCAAAGGCGGCAACGAAAGTACTAGTCATTATGCTGAGAATAAGATCCATCGTAGCGCTTGGACACCTGTAGGTTTCACCAACATACGAAAAATTCATTTTACTATTACTATTTTTGCTTTAAGCAGAAATATCAAAGACAACATGATAAAAGAATGACTAAGGGCGGAATGAGAAATGGACCCACTTTCTTTCCCCTACTAAATTTAAATGGGGAATATTCTTATGGTGTTGTGAATGTTGTGTTTTCAGATATCGTATCCTCAGACAGTTTAACATGAATGTTGCTACTTCAGCATCTGTGGTAGGTGTAAAATAAAGACGTTTTTCTCTCATGCCGAACAATTTCAATGTTAAAGGGAGAAGAAAATGGAATATAGTCGTCAAGTGTTAGGTGTATGTGAAAATAAAGATTGCAAATGGACCCATACATCTCTCCCACATTCCTTTAGGCGTGTTAGATAATAAACATGTTATTGTTATGTTCAGGGCCGGCTCTAGCGCTGGCGGCGCCCGGTGCGACAATAACATTTGGCGCCCCCACATTCCATGACCACCTCCTCGGATTCTCTCACTACCACCTGCAAAAGTGCCCCTCATCTCTCCTATCATAAGATATTGCTAAATATAGCGCCCCCCTAAGGTCACAGCACCCCCCTCCGCAGGTCAGCGGCTAGTGCGGCTGCACCAGTCGCACTGCCCTAAAGCCGGCCCTGGTTATGTTTTTGTCTATATCAGGCCGCAACTCCCTTGGTTTTAAGCACTGGACGAGTGCCATTTGATGCAAATTTAGGGGCAGACAAAAATAGAACCACCTAAAGGTAAATATTACATTTGGCCAAAATATATTCTCTCAGATCACAAGCACCCTAGGAGTTCTCGAAAATCCAACACAGAAAACAGGCCGAAAAGTTTGTTTCAGTGTTATAAAGGCATTAAAATGTGGTTTGAAGATGACATCAGTGGTAGCTTAAATTGAAGTGATTCTTTCATCTCTGGAGATGACAAATGGCAGCGGAATGCGACCCTCAGGCTCGGGAAGTGGAGGGGATACAGTTTCAGAAACCCTGCATTGGTGAATTTTTTTAAACTGTACAGGGCGGCAGCTCAACAAATATGAAAAAAGCCAGGCTTCAAGCGCAGTGTTTAAAGAAGACATCTAAACTTCTTCATGCAAAAAAGCCTAGAAAGCCACGGTCTAGGGTGAAAGAAACCTGTATAACCATGTGCCAAACTCTGACGTCACGGAGTCCCAATCCAGCTCATGCATTTGTATTCAATAAGCAGTAACAGAAAAGCTGTGTGATCCGTCCATCACTGGCCTATGATATTTTCCTTTTCAAATGTAGGCCAGGGGTGGTTCGTCCATATGCATGTGGAGGCGCTGACCCCTTGACCTCCCCACTGCATCACAGCAGTTCATTGGGGCGACCTGAGGCTTTGTCATCTGAGCTGCGCATGTCAGGTTGGCTGGTGTTTTCACCGTGGCAAATCTGGCATGCCCTGTTCTGGCGAGGCACAGCCTCATTGGTCTCCAATGGGGCACTGCGTTTGCCTGCTCCAGCCAATCCTAGCACTGCTCTTATGCTGTTTGGCATTGTCAGCAGCAAGAGAGCAGTGCTTGAATTGGCTTAGATGCTATTATCAAGCAAGGAAGCAGCGCGAGGCAGGAGGAACTCCCTGAGTATTTGCAGCTGAGCCGAACGTGTGCTGCAGAAAATCATCAAAGGTAAGTGTATTTTTCAAGGGTTTTATTTAATGGTTGATGTGCCCCACCAGTTTTAAAATGTAGCAGCCGCATTCAAAACATGTCCCAAGATACATGAATTGACTTTAATATACATTATGTTCTATGTATTTTTATATCACATATAAAAGCATTTTGCTCTAAACTTCCCAACGTCTGTAATCAAAAATTCACTGGAATTATGTCAGATCAATAAATTGTGAAAAATAATTAACAGGTATAAAAATAGCCCAGTGAATTTGGGGTTTTGAAGCCACTTCTGTTTGTATGACATCAAACATAATAATATATTTAATGATACTTTCTTCGAAAACATTTTTTTTTTATAATCAAGAGAAATGAATACAGTGAGCATAGTACTACAAAGTGTGGCATGTCACAATAGGATTTTCACACGAGGGTTTTGACGAAGATATATGTGCTATCCACTTTCTAAACTTAGAACAAGTTTCTGACAACAGCCATCCCTCATCATGAAACCCTCTAAATGTATTTCTCAGCCTTGACAAAGTGCGAGCATTATGAATGCCTAGAGCCTTTGAACAAATGCCCATTGGACGACAAGCCGTGTTTTCTACAGGGTGGGAATATTTAGCTTAATCTGGACCAGTGAGTCTTTGTTAGAGAAAAGAATGGGAAAAAGCAGGTTTTGCTCTCTTCCAAGAAGAGGTGCCAGAAAATGGGAGTCTCGGCTTCAATACAGAATCTGGAATGGATAATGTTTCTTAAAATACAACTATAAGCATTGCTGAGGTTTGGCAACCAGTCTGGATCTGAGCAAGATTGATTCTATTATTGCTTTAAAGGGAAAACGAGCGGTGTATTTTTTTATTGTAACTGCAAGTAAATATATAACCTATGTGTAGTTCATGGATTCAGCCACGCAAATGATTAAGGAACAAAATGTTCTGTGTTTTGTAATTATCTTAAAGAGGGAGCAAAATCACACAACGGAAGTTCTATCCCCTCACAGAGATCCCTTTATTTATTTGTATTTATTCATTGATCATTTTTTCTTTCAAGAAATACTGTCTATAAATTAAGTTAGAGCAAATAAAAACGTATAATCTTGGAAGGAAATAAAACCATTACAAGGGAGGAGACTGGATTAGAAAACATGAATTTACCACATTGGCTCTTGTTTTTGATTAAATAAATTTTAAAAAACACACGTGAAAGAATGCCACGGCAAAAACCATACATGCAAATGTGGTCTGTGTACTATGCTGTTCATTACCCTTGTTGAGTGTGTGGAAGGTCATCGTGACTCATTTGAGGACTAACCTCTCAGGACTCAGAGCCTCTCCTCACACTCAACAATGGCAATAAGTAGCATATTACAATGTATAAATATATATTACACAGTGGCTGTGTATAAGTATAGTAAGGTCAATGATTTCATAGAAAAGACATTTTTTCTTCCAATAATAACTTTGGCACCGTTTCGTGTATCAGCACAAAATTCTCCCCAAAAAGTTCATCCTTTTTTTCTCCTCCATGAAAAGTTTTGCGCTGATCCCTGAAGCAGGAGCTTTTGGAGGGTGCGTGTGTGGGGGGCGGGGGTGGGGTTTCCAAACGTACAATTTTCCATGTTAACTCCCTCAGAACTATATGATGCTGCGCTTTCTTTCTTGAGTCTTCGTAAGTGAAATTTGGGAATGTGGTTATAGCCCTACATATATCTATTCATTCTACCCAGCTCTGCCTCTTTTGAAAGATTTGAATATATATGAATGTAATAAAGTGATTTCCTATTTTACCTCTCTTAGAACTTTTCTCTCCAATACAGAAAAAAATTGAACAGATTTACACTAAATTTGGTGTAAATTCATTCAGCCATTTTCAAGAAATTACAATTTAATGAGGGGCTCGGGTTGAGTGTGAAGGGGTTAACTCTCAGAAAAAGTTAGCGATATCTGGATGGTTGCTGCCATGGGAGTTCCAGTATTCTCACATAGCACCAAAACATTTAAAAATAGGCCCTTCTGATTGGTCTAAGGAGCTTTAGCTCCTATCGGTCATTTCAGTACTGAGGTACCAACTTGGGTACTGCCATTTCAAAATGAGCTAATTGGCTAGCTGCAACACCGAAGAAAATGTTGCAGCTGTCATTAAAGGACTCGGGAACTCAGTACACAGGTCAAAACAATTTTCAAAAGTGACACATAAGCGTGGCATGTTGGGCACAACCTCACCCCCAGGGCCATGTGGGGGGCCGAAGGGACCCTCACTTTAGTCCAAAAAAAACCCAAAACTTAATTTTAGATCACGGGTACTGTGGTACCAGCACCCAATGCCACAGTACCTAGTGAGACTACATCTGTAATACCGAAAAACCATATACACCAAAAAAAATGCAATGGTGTAGTCATGGACCAGACCCTGTGGCCAACCGCCATTGTGCAGGCAGTCCGCAGTGCTCAGTGGGGGTTGGCAGACTACAATGATTAGGGTAGTTGGGTGCAGTTCCTGTCTAGAGGCCAAACCCTGCTGTGCACAGTTGAAGGTCATGTGCATCATGAGCTCCCAGGTGGGTTGGGCACAGAGTCTGACCAGAAGCCATAGGTAGCTAGGGATTGGGCGGTCAGAGGAATTGGGAACATTGCCTTTCCATAGGCAAGGCCCTGTTGCCAACTACACCACTGCGCATGGCTGAAGACCGGGGGCATTGGCCACAGGTGAGGGAGTTGACTGCAGGTTGCTCAAAGGGGTTGGCCATATGGTCAAATTTGAACATGATAAAAAAACATAAACAATCCCTGAAAATAAAGTTAATATACTGTTTTAGCTGGGTATGGTACTATGTTCATAAATATGTTAAAAACTAGGTTATACTTAGGTGTTAAAATGAGCTAAGAACTAACGCTTGAAAACTGAAAATCCACTAAAATTAAGAAAGTAGTTCAGTAACCTAACAAAACTAGCGCCCCATATTTATATTATTTTTGCCTGTTATATTATCACCAAGTGTATAGTAATTTCTACATTTGTATAAGGATTTGTTTTGAAAACTTTAGAAGGAGTGTGCAAGTTTGTGTTTTTATATGTGTCAATCAGAAGTATTTTCCCTCTGGATATGTGAAATGATCTGAGATATCACTCTCAGGGCTGTTTTTTTCTGTCATGGAGAGGTCCCAGCCACTGAACTCTGCTGTAATGGGTTCACGCAGGGAGCTGTGAAGAAAAATTAATGCGAGGTGTGAAAAAAATAAACTTCATGCTCCATTTCTTAGTGTTAAGAATTTCAGAATTGTTCTTGTGGTTCGCAAAGTTCAAACTAGCTATTACAACTTTGCAGATGGGGGTGAATGAGAGATAGAGTGTTGTAGCGCTTATAGCAGACACAGCTTTACGTTGTGGAAAGTCTTCTTTTTCCTAGACAGGTATGCACTTGCAATGCTCACATGTTGGCATAAGCACTTTACAAACTAACAAAATGCGACAAACTAATACATGATGACGGCTCTGTTTAGTACCATTTCAAAGTCTGAAGTTATGTGCCATTTTTGTCAGTGTGTTGGAGCTCTCTGAAGCATGCAAAAACTACATGCTATCGCCATGTAAAACGTATACAAATCATATGATTCAACAGTATAGATCCATAGTGACCCAAAGCCTCAATCATGCATATGAGCTAGGAGTCTTCATTTTAGAATGGAAAATTGGTCCAAACATATCTACTTTAAAAAGAAAGAGCCCCTTGAGATGAGCAATTAAACAACTGCAGAGGGCAATAGTATCCCTGCCTGCTGTCCACTCTAAGGCCCAGATTTAATCATTTTTCATACAACAGAGCACAGCATCCATATCTGCTGTACTGTGTTATGCAATGGGGAAAACTCAGCTCAGAGCTACATCTCCTAAGATGGACCTGCTGCTGGTGTCATCCCCTGTACTGGCATCTAAACAAGGTGCATACAATGGTGCAGAGGTGAGTGTGTGCTGTTTAGCACATAATTTGAAAGCATACCATTCAGCTACAAATCCCTATGCCTAGACAAATTCAGAAGAAATCCAGACATTGATATGTGTTGTTCACTGCAGCGGCCATGCAATGTATCAGTTTTTGAAAAAATTAACAGATTTCACCCTATTTTTTCCTGCTTCAAGTAGGTGTTAGTTTCTGACATAAAGCCCAATCTTGTTACCTTCATAAGCTTGGTTTTGCAACAAAACCTTCATCCATCACCAATAACGCCCTCTTTGAGCAATGAGGTGTAAAGCAGCACAAAGGGTTCTTTCGAAAGAGAAAAGTGAACCTTTCCAGCATGAAACACTATTTGCTTTAGATAGTATTTAGTATGCATTGCTTTGTTCCATTTTGCACATACACAAAAGGGAAAGGGAGCGGTGAAGAGAAAGGGAACAAACAATGGATACTTCTAAGCCCTTCTCCTTTTAGGTCGAGTCTGGGCAGCGTGTGCGCTGCTCTGCGAGGCATGCTGTATTCAGGTAGGGATTTGAAGCTCCACCCACTCTCCGTCCAAATTTTTAATTGGCTTGTGTCATTGTCCACTGTAAACTGTGACTGTTCATTGGTCAATAAGCTTAGTAGTCCCTCCTTAGTATCGCCTTGTCTCATTTTGTAACCTCCCATGGCAACACCCCCTGTTACGTGTGTTGTTACTCTGTAGGCTTTAATTACAGCCTCCAAGTACTATTTTCTCAAATAGCTTTGTCCTGCCTGCTGTTGCAGGCAGGACACGCTCTCTCCTAGTGCATTTTTTAAATTTTGATAGCAAAGACGCCGAACGCATTTCCAATGCAATAGATCTCGCATTTGCGACAGTTTAATCTATCGGTATTTCAAATGGCAATGCCTTTTATTTATCTGTTTTAAAATCAACACATAATAAAAGGCATTGTAATTTACAAGGCTAATAGCTCAAGCTCTGGTAAATGTGAGGCCTATTGCATAACAAATGCTTGTTATGGGATGCAGTCGGTGGCGGGGTGGGACAAAAGGTCAGAACTACATGATGCTGCTCTTTTTATAAGTCTTTGTAAGTGAAATTAGGGAATGTGGTTAGAGCCGTGTCTATATCTATTCATTCTTATCAGCTCTGCCTCTTTGGAAGGATTTGCATATATATTAATGCAATGAAGGGACATTTTTCAATTGGAGAATGGAGTTGGTGAACAAATGGCTTGTTAATTAGCCACAAGCTCACGTGCCCTACCTTAAGCTTAAATATCAATGTTTATAATTAGCATGTCAGGATGAAGTCATATGGTATGTACAAGGGCACCTACAGACTTTGGCTTCAATCCAAACTATGGCATGTTGCTAATTTCATGTGGCTGGGGAATTGCTGTATGTCCCAGTCCATTAACCTATAAACATTTGTATCGTAAATGAAATGTTTAGTGTGAAAACTCACTACACACTACGATGTGTAGCACTTCCCCTAATGGCATGTTACAACCCCTCTCATACAATTTGGATTTTTAAAATTTGGTTTCAAACCTGACTGCGGGCACACCATACTGTGTTTCCTACATCAGTTCACATTTGAGATACTCCTATTGAATAGTTGTCTGTAAATCAAATAAAGTAACATGTTGAAAAAATATATGTTAAACACACACACACACACACACACCTCTCTCTCTCTCTCTCTCATGTATGGGGTTTGTTAACACACTAAGCTGTCTTGCTGGCATTGAAAGTTGCAACTTGCAGTGCATTGCAGCAGTCCCTCAAAAGCCTTATCTACTGCACTTGCATGTGACCCTGTAACTTGCAGGTTATTCAGTTTCTGTAGCATGTACTCAGCTCACCAATTCATTGCCTGCTTTGTTCATGCTATTTTTTTACAACACGCATGGTTGCATAGGCTAGAAGGACTTCATGTATCTCTTTCTATATTCAAGCACTATTGTCTGCTTCTGAGGGCAACAACTGCTGTTATAGGCCCCGAAGCTGAGTTATAAGCCCGAGCCACAGGTGAGGGCCTATAACAAATTGTGAGGTTTTTAACAATTATTATAGCCTCATGACAATATTCTAGTAAGAATTAGGAAATCGCGTTGGTTGGGTCGGCAAAATAGACCACATCGGTGAAACACATACAAGTGGCAAAAATGTGCTATACAAGTGCTAATACAATACAGAGAACTGATGCAAAACATAGACAAAATGATTAATTGTAAGGCAGTTGGTACCTAGCGTTATTAATAAACACAATTGTACTTATCGTATTTTATTTACATCAAAAGTATATAAAATGTGCTTTTGCTCCTACTGGAATTTAAAGCTGGGAACCTGCAAGTTATGCTGAGATCTGCATTAGACACAATGGGGTGAAATATCTTAATCAAAACGATTTTGCCTAGACATCTTACTAAAGCACTTTGGGCCAAATTAATTTTCAAGATTGCATACAGTGCCTCAATATATAGATTCAAGCACATAGTGTAATTTAGAAGCGAGATCTTTATGAGTGGTTAGCAGATGTGTCAGTCCTGGGATGCCAGCACGTTCTGCAAATCCGGGTATAAGGGCATTGTGTGAGCTCTATGAATGTCTCAATATCGGGATAGTTTTGCAGGTCAACAGAAAGATGCATTATTAGAAAACTAAGTAAAATAGCATGGTTGAGATGACTATGTGTAGATCCAGTGTGAGCTACTTACCCAACTAAAAGTAAAAAAT
The DNA here is from genome assembly GCA_963921515.1 of Calotriton arnoldi. Lineage (NCBI taxonomy): Eukaryota > Metazoa > Chordata > Amphibia > Caudata > Salamandridae > Calotriton > Calotriton arnoldi. Next base: position 824,751 of record CAWUFW010008146.1, read on the forward strand.
GTGAAATATAGGTTCCAATTATGAAACAGGCAGAGCGGTCTCTACAGGGGAAATACCACCCTGCCTGATCACAGGTACCCGTGTGTTCCTGCATATGGATTTACTGAACACTGGAACACCACACCTGATTTTATCAGCTAGAAAAACCGGCCAGTAAAATCTGGTGAGGATCAGCCAGGAACTGTGGGGACAAGTATAGCCGGGCAAGCATTGCCCATCTCCTTCTAACACATGGGGAGAACTTAGTAAACCCCCCCCCATTAGTTCCCACAGCCAGCCTTTCTCCCTGAGACCCTCTCCCACACCCGGTACGATCCCATTTCCATTTAGCACGTGTTCAGAGCAGATAATACATTTGAGCACAATTGATCCCGGAATGGGGAATCCACGTGAGAAATATAACTAAAAACTCTCAAAAGGCACTATATTCCACTACAACCAGCTTGGATAAATACAACTGAACCCGTCAAAAGGATAATTTGGCTCAGGTAAGACAAGAAACCGATTACAAGACATGTTGTAAAGTTTTTTATTGATAAGTCAAAAAAGCGTTGTGTGAATTTTAGGTTCGTATTTCTATATTTGGAGACAGCAAACTAAGTTCAAATATGAACATGTCAAAGACGTTGCAGATCACAGATGACCCATTTTGGGAGATTTTTTTTAAATTATTCGGGGTCTTTGTGATCTCAAACGCTCACAGCCTTTTCTGAGACCACAAAAAAATAGACTATAATCATCCTTCTTTTCTGGTTGGTATAAGGAACACATGACAACAGGGGCTTCAGAAATGTCATTAACTATTTTTCTTCGTGAATTAACTTATTTGTTTATTGCAAGACTTTCTGAATAATGAAAAAGGCTGTTTCTGTGCTAAAAATGACAGGGAGGAGCAAAACATACCAAACACATCATATTTTCTTTTCCAAAAATACACCTCCTCATGAAATAGGAGTGTTGATTTCTAAGAAGACTCAGTAGGGAGGCGGTTTTCTAACTTAAGATGGACGCTTTTTAAGATACAGTGGAGTTTGGTTTTCCATCAAATCACAGAGTACCACAAAAAAGTAAATATTGGGGCTATTTTTCGTGAAAAAATGAAAACCCACAGAGATCGCAGTCATTTATGACTTTAAAGTTTGCTGTCAGTTCTTAAAATAAAGCACGCAGAACAAACAGCCTTTTGAGCGGGAGCCACAAGTATTTCCTGCTTTGCTCACATAGGAAGACAAAAATGTTTTGGAAGATATTTTTAAGAATCTAGTCTGCAGTTATTTGTGCTTGCAGCAAAAGCAGAGTGTCAGCTTGAGTTCCTAGCAAAGTAAGACATCACTGTTCTGCAAATAATCCAGAGAGATTTACATGAACACAATTTGTTCAAGCAGTGTATGTCATCTTCTCCTACACTGATATTATAAAGGGCAAGGTGATCGCACCCTGACATTTGGGAAGAGAGTTCAAGATACTGCCGACCAACATTTTGTGCAATGTAGACAATTACTTATGCTGTTATACCGTTATACCCCAGAGGGCACCTTATCACCAAAATGCATCTTCATCTTGAGGTGATGGTGAGGGGGAGAAAGTGCTTAGGTCTGGCATCAGCCGAGAACTTTTGATTTCACTAAAGTTTTATATATATATATATTCACTGAAAAAACTGTAGGTTTCAGGCACGTTATAGTTACAAATTAGCATTTTAAAAACCTTTGAAATTCACTGAAAAAACCATAGGTTTCAGACACGTTATAGTTAGAAATTAGCATTTAAAAAACCTTTGAAATTCACTGAAAAAACCAGAGGTTTTAGGGACAGTTATAGTTAGTTGGACATTGCACTCGTACAAAACCCGTGAAATTCCCCCGTTATAGTTAGTTCAGCTAACTATAACTCGCGCCCCGCAATGCACTGCTGATGACGTCACATATTACATCACTCATGACATGGTCAGTGACATCACTGATGACATCACTGATGACATCTCAAATGACATCACTGATGACATCATCCAGTGACTGTGTGTTTCTGTAAAGTTTAAATATGTTTAATATATATAGGGAAAGGCGTATTGAAGAATGAGTGGGTGTATAAGTGTCTGAATGGATGATTTAGTACGTGCGTGACTGACTCTACAAGTGAGTGATTAAACGTATCTTACTGAATGCATGGGTTAGTGACTAAACTGTGTGAATGTCTGTATCCGTCTGTTGGTGTGTAAGTGGATGCATGGATTTGCGAATAGCTACATGAGTGTCTATATGGGTTATTTATTGGTTCTATGAGTATCTGTATGGGTGCCTGAGTGTTTGTGTGGATGGGGTGTGTGCGACTGTGCATAGATGTGTGAGTGGGTGATTCACTGGGTGGATGGTTTCAAGAGTGCATCTGTGATAGACTGTATGGGTGGGTAAGTGTGTGTAAGAGTGTGTTAGTGAGTGAATGTATGTCCCAGTGGTACATGTGTGAGTAACTAAATATGTGAAAGGCAGTATATATGTGTATTGGAGTATATAAATAGCTATAAGCGAGAGTGAGTGATTGTGATAGTGGCTGTATGGATGAGTGTGTGCTCGTATCAGTGATTGTATAAGAGCGTAACAATGTGCTAGTATTTGTATGATTAAGTGAGATGGTGTGTGTATAACTGTATAGGTGAGTAAATGGCAGTGTGTTTAATTATTTGCATGACTGACTAGGTGTGTGAGTACCTCTATGGATGAGTGGCGGTGTTTGAGTGTCTATATAGGAGTAAGAGTGCATATGATAGTCCTGTACTGAGTGACCATAAGTATGAGTGACTGTACGGGTGAGTGAGTGGATGTGTGTGTGTAGACCTAAGAATCAGTGAGTGGGTATGTAGTTATTGGTGTTGGAGTGTCTATGGTTTTGCGAATGGCACTCTGTAATTTAGATTGGGTGTATCAAAGGTTATATTAGGGTATGAGGAGCTGCATCAGATTATCACGTGGATGATGTCATCAGTGATGTCATTTGAGATGTCATCAGTGATGTCATCAGTGATGTCACTGACCATGTCATGAGTGATGTAATATGTGACGTCATCAGCAGTGCATTGCGGGGCGCGAGTTATAGTTAGCTGAACTAACTATAACGGGGAATTTCACGGGTTTTGTACGAGTGCAATGTCCAACTAACTATAACTGTCCCTAAAACCTCTGGTTTTTTCAGTGAATTTCAAAGGTTTTTTAAATGCTAATTTCTAACTATAACGTGTCTGAAACCTATGGTTTTTTCAGTGAATTTCAAAGGTTTTTAAAATGCTAATTTGTAACTATAACGTGCCTGAAACCTACGGTTTTTTCAGTGAATTTCAAAGGTTTTTTAAATGACAATTTTTAAATGTATTAATTTTTATATTAATTTTTTTCATACTGATTTACTACATTTTTAGAAACAATTTCTTTTACATATTTAATTTTTTAAATTACATTGTAATTACATTATACATTACATTACAAAAAATACTTTCTCAGAATGAATTACTTTAGTTTAAATACTTTGCACATAGGCAATAGACTTTTAAGTACAGTAGTTACAGTTGTTGCAATGGGCAACACATTTTCAAACACAATGCAACATTCAGCTCAATGTGAATTTCTAGTTAAATGCAATTAGTTACTTTATGGATTACTTTTCTAACCACAGGACTGGATCCTAGATTCACTCCTGGTACATCTCCTGTAAACAGTTGAGTAAAAGCGTTTTGGTTACAGTCGTGATTTTTAAGGAATATTATTGTATTTTAAAAGTTGACACTTAGAAACTTTTTCTCATAGAATCACCAATGTTATCCTATGGAAGGAAATTCACTTAGCAGGTAAAAACTGTTATCGTTACTTTTTCTTACTCAGTGTTGGATCCTGGATCCAGCACTGGTGCATCTCCTGTAAACAGTTGAAAGAATGCGTTTAAGTCATACAGGCGATTTTTAAGGAATATTTGTAGTTTGTGAAAATCGACACTTTGAAACTTTTCTGCTGAAAACCAGACAATGGATTCCTATGGAAGAAAATATAAGTTACTGGTAAGTACGGTTAAAATTACTTTTCAGGACCAGTACTGGGCTGAAAGATACAGCACTGAGGTCTCTCCTTATAACAGGTGAGTAAATCGGAATTCGTATTTCGGCTGATTTTAGAGGAATATTTGTATGTTTCAAAAATCAACACTTAGAAACTTTTTCAGCAAAAAGCAGGCAATGATATCCTATGGAAGGAAATTCAAGTTACTGGTAAGTACGGTTAAAATTACTTTTGAGGATCAGTACTGGGCTGAAAGATGCAGCACTGAGGTCTCTCCTGATAACAGGTGAGTAAATCGGAATTCGTATTTTGGCTGATTTTAGAGGAATATTTTAAAGTTCCAAAACTCCACACTTAGAAGAATTTCCAAGTGAAACCAGTCAATGTTAGCCTATGAAGGAAATTCAAGTTACCGGTAAGTACGGTTAAAATTACTTTTGAGGATCAGTACTGGGCTGAAAGATGCAGCACTGAGGTCTCTCCTGATAACAGGTGAGTAAATCGGAATTCGTATTTCGGCTGATTTTAGAGGAATATTTTAAAGTTCCAAAACTCCACACACAGAAGAATTTCCAAGTGAAACCAGTCAATGTTAGCCTATGTAAGGAAATTCAAGTTACTGGTAAGTACGGTTAAAATTACTTTTCAGGACCAGTACTGGGCTGAAAGATGCAGCACTGAGGTCTCTCCTGATAACAGGTGAGTAAATCTGAATTCGGATTTCGGCTGATTTTAGAGGAATATTTGTATGTTTCAAAAATCAACACTTAGAAACTTTTTCAGCAAAAAGCAGTCAATGATATGCTATGGAAGGAAATTCAAGTTACTGGTAAGTACGGTTAAAATTACTTTTGAGGATCAGTACTGGGCTGAAAGATGCAGCACTGAGGTCTCTCCTGATAGCAGGTGAGTAAATCGGAATTCGTATTTCGGCTGATTTTAGAGGAATATTTTAAAGTTCCAAAACTCCACACTTAGAAGAATTTCCAAGTGAAACCAGTCAATGTTAGCCTATGAAGGAAATTCAAGTTACCGGTAAGTACGGTTAAAATTACTTTTCAGGACCAGTACTGGGCTGAAAGATGCAGCACTGAGGTCTCTCCTGATAACAGGTGAGTAAATCGGAATTCGTATTTCGGCTGATTTTAGAGGAATATTTTAAAGTTCCAAAACTCCACACTTAGAAGAATTTCCAAGTGAAACCAGTCAATGTTAGCCTATGAAGGAAATTCAAGTTACCAGTAAGTACGGTTAAAATTACTTTTGAGGATCAGTACTGGGCTGAAAGATGCAGCACCGAGGTCTCTCCTGATAACAGGTGAGTAAATCGGAATTCGGATTTCGGCTGATTTTAGAGGAATATTTGCACAATGGTGAAGGGAGGGGCGGGGCCTGAGGTGACATCTTTGCAAACGCGCCCCGTGGTGCGTTTTAAGTTGGGGGATTAAGTCCCCTTGAATCATGAGGGTCCCTACGGGCCAACTAGCCCACCAGGAACCTCCAGTATGCGCCAGGGGCTGCGTTGCAGAGACATGTACAGAGGCCACACCCCTTTTACACCTCTCTGCAACGCAGCTCTGTGGCGCTTTCTGGACGTACCTGTTGGGCTAGTTGGCCCCAGGGACCCTCAGGATTGAAGAGGATTTAATTCCCCATCTTAAAACACGCCACGGGGCCTGTTTGCACACATGTCACCTGAAGCCCCGCCCCCTCCCTTCACCACTGTGCAAACGCGCATCGTGGCGCGTTTTAAGTCGGGGGATTAACTCCCCTTGAATCCTGAGGGTCCTTGGGGTGCAACTAGCCCACCATATACCTCCAAAAAGCGCCATAGAGCTGCGTTGCAGAGAGGTGTAAAAGGGGCGTGGCCTCTGTACACCTCTCTGCAAGGCAGCCCCTGGCACATACTGGAGGTTCCCGGTGGGCTAGTTGGCCCCAGGGACCCCAGTATTCAAGGGGATTCGTTCCCCCTCTGCAAACGCGCCAGGGGCGCGTTTGCAGAGTGGTGAAGGAAGGGGCGGGGCCTGCGGCCCGATCGTTTTTTTTTTGGGGGAGGGGGCCGCGTGGCCCCCCTCCCGAGCCACTACTTGCCCCGGGGACCCCATCCCCGGGGCTGGCCCTCTCGTTGGGGACTGTGGGGGGTCCCCAATCCCCCCACAGTCCCGCCGGCTCCCCGTGTCCTACGGGAGCCGGCATTGCTTACACATGGGGAGCAGCTAACATGCTGCTCCCCATGTGGAAAGCAATCGGCTTTGGATATTGGAAGAGAGAGCAGGTTTCCTGCTCTCTCTTCCAATATCCAAAGCAAGTTTGCAATGACAGGACGGGAGCCGCGAGGCTCCGTCCTGTCATTGCAAGCAGCAGTGTCCCGGGGGTAGGCACCCCGGGACACTGCAGGAGCCGGCCCTGGGGGTGGTGGTCCCCAGGGCCATCAAGGGCTCCAGGAGGGGGCCGCGCGGCCCCCTCCCATTCAGTGCACAGCCCCGGGGAGGTGGTGGTCCCCGGGGCTCTGGGGGTCCAAAACGGACCCCCATTGTAATTTTTCTTAGTGCCCCGGGGAGGTGGTGGTCCCCGGGGCGTGTGGGGGGGCTGGAGCCCCCCCACACAGGTTTTTAATAAAAAAAAAAGAAGCCCCGGGGAGGTGGTGGTCCCTGGGGCTGCGGGAGGGCTCAGAGCCCTCCCGCACCATTCTACATAAAGCCCCGGGGGGTGGTGGTCCCCGGGGCTGGGGGGCCCTTAGAGGCCCCCCACACATAAAATTAACCCCCCCAGCATGCCCCCGGGACTTGGCCCACCCGGGGCCACTAACATCGAAGCGCGGGAGACCGCGCTTCGATTTTTCTTTTTCGGCAGGGTTCGCGCTCCCTGAGCGCATCCTGCCGATTTTTAAAAAAATTTTTTTTTTTTTTTGCCCAGGGGGTCCTTGTGGGACCCCCTGAGCAGACCTAGGGGGTCAGGGTGTTTCTACCCTGCCCCCTTTGTGCGCTTTGCGCACTTGTTTCTGTCCCTCGGTTCTACCGAGGGACAAAATGGCTGCCAACACTTCCTGATTTGGAGTGTTGACAGCCAATTAACATAAAGCTCGTGCTCGGGAGGTTCCGCGGCCCTAGATATATCTATCTTTTTTACTTTTCATTTTCTCAGCAACTACTGAACGGATTTACACCATTTAACAAAAGGGTTCTTTCTGAACCAAGAACTACCTCTTTGCCAAATTTGGTGTAATTCCGTTCAGCAGTTCGGGCTGTAGCCGTGTCTAAAGTTTCCTATGGAAAATTGCATGGGAAAACGCGTTTTGGGACCCCCTTTTTTCTCGGCCCCGCTTGACGAATCCCCGAGACTTTCAGGGTAGGAGCGGACCGGAGCGCCCCACAAAGTTTGAACATTTTGCGAAGATACGTCAACCGGCAAGAGAGTTATTTCAAATAGAATGTCGCGGATTTCCTATGGATAATAGGTTGTAACTATAACTATCTACTGGCGACCGCCAGTAGATAATATATATATATATATATGTATATATATATATATATATTATTATCTACTGGCGGTCGCCAGTAGATAGTTATAGTTAGGACCTATTTTCCATAGGAAATCCGCGACATTCTATTTGAAATAACTCTTGCGTCGGTTGACGAATCTTCGTGAAATTTTCAAACTTTATGGCCTGCTCCGGTCCGCTCCTACCCTGAAAGTCTCAGGGTGATTCGTCAAGCGGGGGCCGAGAAAAAGGGGGGTCCCAAAACGTGTTTTCCCATTCATTTTCCCATAGGAAACTTTAGACACGGCTACAGCCCGAACTGCTGAACGGAATTACACCAAATTTGGCAAAGAGGTAGTTCTTGGTTCAGAAAGAACCCTTTTGTTAAATGGTGTAAATCCGTTCAGTAGTTGCGGAGAAATTAAAAAAATAAGAGTCAAAAAATCAATTTCCCATAGGAAACTTCATGCAAGGCTACAGCCCGAACTGCTGAACGGAATTACACCAAATTTGGCAAAGAGGTAGTTCTTGGTTCAAAAAGAACCCTTTTTGTTAAATGGTGTAAATTCGTTCAGTAGTTGCTGAGAAAATCAAAAGTAAAAACACATATATATCTGGGCGGAGCCTAACCACACATGTCATCGTGAGATCTGATTGGCTGTCAGCACTTCATCCTGGAATTGCTGGCAGCCATCTTGGGACCAATATAAATGATAGTACCCCATTGAAATGCATTGTAGTGAATCGAAGATTTTGAGGGTTACCAAAAGGAGAACTATAAAGGGTGATAACAGACTTTAGTTACATTAGAATTCATTTGTTGATGGTACCATACTAATTTCAGGAATTGTGGTGTGTTCTAAGGTGATTTTACCCTGTGAAAAACCTTCTGCTGGGATATCATGAATCATGTTTGAGAGAAAACTATTTTCACATGCTTGTCCCATACAGTTTTGGAAGGTGCCCCAGAAGCTAAAATGAGAGCATATTTTCTGTAAATTCACATTATCTTTCTCAGTCATGTGAGAATGAAGTCTGACATTCTCAGTAAAACATGTACATCCAACAAGGGCAGAGACTGTCAGTTGATTCCTTTGTGTTCTACTGCAGCTTCCCAGAGTGTTCTAAAGAACAACTAGAGTGCTAACAGCCTTACTTATGACAAAAGTATGGCACACCTGAAGCCATCTTGATTGGAATAAACTGGTAACACTTAAAACATTTAAGTATGGCACACCTGAAGCCATCTTGATTGGAATAAACTGGTAACACTTAAAACATTTAATTTAAAAAGGAACAAAATGATGGGGTTCATCTTGTCATAGAAACTATGGTTAGTGCTCTGGAAAGAAAAATTAGAACATGTTTCAAGTGTGATCTCAAATATCTTCCTGTTATATTTCAACAGGAGCAGCCTGTCAGTTGATGCCTTTGTGTTCTACTGCAGCTTCCCAGAGTGTTCTAAGGAACAACTAGAGCGCTAACAGTCTTACTTATGACAAAAGTATGGCACACCTGAAGCCATCTTGATTGGAATAAACTGGTAACACTTAAAACATTTAATTTAAAAAGGAACAAAATGATGGGGTTCATTTTGTCATAGAAATTATGGTTAGTGCTGTAGAAAGAAAAATTAGGACATGTTTCAAGTGTGATCTCAAATATCTTCCTGTTATATTTCAACAGGAGCAGCCTGTCAGTTGATGCCTTTGTGTTCTACTGCAGCTTCCCAGAGTGTTCTAAAGAACAACTTGAGCGCTAACAGTCTTACTTATGACAAAAGTATGGCACACCTGAAGCCATCTTGATTGGAATAAACTGGTAACACTTAAAACATTTAATTTAAAAAGGAACAAAATGAGGGGGTTCATTTTGCCATAGAAATTATGGTTAGTGCTGCAAAAAGAAAATGTAGTGCATGTTTTAAGTGAGATCTCAAATCCTCTTCTATTTCATTAGAAAATTCTGACATGCAGACTGAAACAATCACTTTCAATACCAGCAGTAGACTTCCAGTTAACTCCTTGGTGAGCAGTAGCTTTACTACAGTGATCTAATGAACAACTAGAGTAATAACATTCTGAATTTATGGCAAATGTGTGACACATCTGAATGCCTTCTTGATGGAATCAAAGTAAAAAACTGAAAGCATTTCCTACTGAGGAGACTGCAGTAAATGAGGAAATTAGGAAACTTCATAACAAAGAAGTCTTCCAAGATGGCCACCAGTGAAAAAAGAGCCCAAATGTAGCACAAATATTACCCAGATGTAGCCCACATATAGCCCAATGACAAAAGTGTGCAAAACACTTTTATTTTTAGTTTTTTTGCAGTTTTATGTAGTGCAGACTGGTCAGGTATTGGAGCGTTGCATCTTAAAACATGACCCCCTACACTACAAAAACACCACTGCACTACCCTAAACCCTAAAACACTACCCCAGCACGACCCCCTACACTACACAAGCACCACTGCACTATCCTAAACCCTAAAACACTACCCCCAGCATGACCCCCTACACTACACAAACACCACTGCACTACCCTAAAACACTACCCCAACACCACTGCACTAACCTAAATCCTAAAACACTACCCCCAGCACGACCCCCTACACTACCCAAACACCACTGCACTACCCTAAAACATGACCCCCTACACTACACAAACACCACTGCACTACCCTAAACCCTAAAACACTACCCCCAGCACGACCCCCTACACTACACAAGCACCACTGCACTACCCTAAACCCTAAAACACTGCCCCCAGCACGACCCCCTACACTACACAAACACCACTGCACTACCTTAAACCCTAAAACACTACCCCCAGCACGACCCCCTACTCTGCCCGAACACCACTGCACTGCCCTAAACCCTGAAACACATACCCTAGCACGACCCCCTACACTGCCCAAACACCACTGCACTGCCCTAAACCCTGAAACACCACCCCCTTCACGACCCCTACACTGCCCGAACACCACTGCACTGCCCTAAACCCTGAAACACCACCCCCAGCATGACCCCTACACTGCCCGAACACCACTGCACTGCCGTAAACCCTGAAACACTACCCCCAGCAAGACCTCCTACACTGCCCGAACACCACTGCACTGCCCTAAACCCTGAAACATCACCCCCAGCAAGACCCCTACACTGCCCGAACACCACTGCCCTAAACCCTGAAACACCACCCCCAGCACGACCCCCTACACTGCCCGAACACCACTGCACTGCCCTATACCCTGAAACACCACCCCCAGCACGACCCCCTACACTGCCCAAACACTACTGCACTGCCCTAAACCCTGAAACACCATCCCCAGCACGACCCCCTACACTGCACGAACACCACTGCACTGCCCTAAACCCTGAAACACTACCCCCAGCAAGACCCCCTACACTGCCCGAACACCACTGCACTGCCCTAAACCCTGAAACACCACCCCCAGCAAGACCCCCTACACTGCCCGAACACCACTGCCCTAAACCCTGAAACACCACCCCCAGCAAGACCCCCTACACTGCCCGAACACCACTGCACTGCCCTAAACCCTGAAACACCAGCCCCAGCACGACCCCTACACTGCCCGAACACCACTGCACTGCCCTAAACCCTGAAACATCACCCCCTGCACGACCCCCTACACTGCCCGAACACCACTGCACTGCCCTAAACCCTGAAACACCACCCCCAGCACGACCCCCTACACTGCCCGAACACCACTGCACTGCCCTAAACCCTCAAACACCACCCCCTGCACGATCCCCTACACTGTCTGAACACTACTGCACTGCCCTAAACCCTGAAACACCACCCCCAGCACGACCCCCTACACTGCATGAACACCACTGCACTGCCCTAAACCCCGAAACACTACCCCCAGCAAGACCCCCTACACTGCCCGAACACCACTGCCCTAAACCCTGAAACACCACCCCCAGCAAGACCCCCTACACTGCCCGTACACCACTGCACTGCCCTAAACCATGAAACACCAGCCCCAGCACGACCCCCTACACTGCCTGAACACCACTGCACTGCCCTAAACCCTGAAACACCACCCCCAGCATGACCCCCTACACTGCCCGAACACCACTGCACTGCCCTAAACCCTGAAACACCAGCCCCAGCACAACCCCGTACACTGCCCGAATACCACTGCACTGCCCTAAACCCTGAAACACCAGCCCCAGCACGACCGCCTACACTGCCCGAAAACCACTGCACTGCCCTAAACCCTGAAACACCAGCCCCAGCAAGACCCCCTACACTGCCCGAACACCACTGCACTGCCCTAAACCCTGAAACACCACCCCCAGCAAGACCCCCTACACTGCCCGAACACCACTGCACTAAAGCCTGAAACACCACCCCCAGCAAGACCACCTACACTGGCCGAACACCACTGCACTGCCCTAAACCCTGAAACACCACCCCCTGCACGACCCCCTACACTGCCCAAACACCACTGCACTGCCCTAAACCCTGAAACACCACCCCCTGCACGACCCCCTACACTGCCCGAACACCACTGCACTGCCCTAAACCCTGAAACACCACCCCTAAGCACGACACCCTACACTGCCCGAACACCACTGCACTGCCCTAAACCCTGAAACACCACCCCAGCATGACCCCCTACACTGCCCGAAAACCACTGCACTGCCCTAAACCCTGAAACTCCACCCCCTGCATGACCTCCTACACTGCCGGAACACCACTGCACTGCCCTAAACCCTGAAACACCACCCCCAGCACGACCCCTTACACTGCCCGAACACCACTGCACTGCCCTAAACCCTGAAACATCAACCCCAGCAAGACCCCCTACACTGCCTGAACACCACTGCCCTAAACCCTGAAACACTACCCCCTACACTGCACGAACACCACTGCACTGCCCTAAACCCTGAAACACCACCTCCAGCAAAACCCCCTACACTGCCTGAACACCATTACTTTGCCCTAAATCCTGAAACACTAGCCCCAGCATGACCCCGTACACTGCCCAAACACCACTGCACTGCCCTAAACCCTGAAACACCACCCCCAGCATGACCCCCTACACTGCCCGAACACCACTGCACTGCCCTAAACCCTGAATCACCAGCCCCAGCAAGACCCCTACACTGCCCGAACACCACTGCACTGCCCTAGACTCTGAAACACCAGCCCCAGCAAGACCCCCTACACTGCCCAAACACCACTGCACTGCCCTAAACCCTGAAACACCAGCCCCAGCATGACCCCCTACACTGCCCGAACACCACTGCACTGCCCTAAACCCTGAAACACCAGCCCCAGCACGACCACCTACACTGCCCAAACACCACTGCACTGCCCTAAACCCTGAAACACCAGCCACAGCACGACCCCCTACACTGCCCGAACACCACTGCACTGCCCTAAACCCTGAAACACCAGCCCCAGCCCGACCCCCTACACTGCCCGAACACCACTGTACTGCCCTAAACCCTGAAACACCAGCCCCAGCACGACCCCTACACTGCCCGAACACCACTGCACTGCCCTAAACCCTGAAACACCACCCCCTGCATGACCCCCTACACTGCCCAAACACCACTGCACTGCCCTAAACCCTGAAACACCACCCCCTGCAGCACCCCCTACACTGCCCGAACACCACTGCACTGCCCTAAACCCTGAAACACCACCCCCTGCACCGCCCCTACACTGCCCGAACACCACTGCACTGCCCTAAACCCTGAAACACCACCCCAGCACGACCCCCTTTACTGCTCGAACACCACTGCACTGCCCCAAACCCTGAAACACCACCCCCAGCATGACCCCTACACTGCCCAAACACCACTGCCCTAAACCCTGAAACACCACCCCCTTCACGACCCCCTACACTGCCCGAACACCACTGCACTGCCCTAAACCCTGAAACACCACCCCCAGCACGACCCCTTTACTGCTCGAACACCACTGCACTGCCCCAAACCCTGAAACACCACCCCCAGCACGACCCCCTACACTGCCCGAACACCACTGCTCCTAACCCCTGAAACACCACCCCCTGCACGACCCCCTACACTGCCCGAACACCACTGCACTGCCCTAAACCCTGAAACACCACCCCCAGCACGACCCCCTACACTGCCCGAACACCACTGCACTGCCCTAAACCCTAAAACACCACCCCCAGCATTACCCCCTACACTGCCCAAACACCACTGTACTACCCTAAACCCTAGAACACTACCCCCAGCACGACCCCCTACACTACCCGAACACCACTGCACTACCCTAAACCCTAAAATACTACCCCCAGCACAACCCCCTACACTACCCGAACATGACTGCACTGCCCTAAACCCTAAAACACTACCCCGCATGACTCCCTACACTACCCAAAGACCACTGCACTACCCTAAACCCTAAAACACGACCTCCTACACTACACAAACACCACTGCACTACCCTAAACCCTAAAACACTACCCCCTACACTACACAAACACCACTGCACTACCCTAAACCCTAAAACACTACCCCCAGCAGTACCCCTACACTACCCAAACACCACTGCACTAACCTAAACCCTAAAACACTACCCCCAGCAGTACCCCTACACTACCCAAACACCACTGCACTACCCTAAATCACTACCCCCAGCACGACCCCCTACACTACCCAAACAACACTGCACTACCCTAAACCCTAAAACACTACCCCCAGCATGACCCCCTACACGACCCAAACACCACTGCACTACCCTAAACCCTAAAACACTCCCCCCCCCAGCACGACTCCCTACACTACCCAAACACCACTGCACTACCCTAAACCCTAAATCTACCCCCAGCATGACCCCCTACACTACACAAACACCACTGCACTACCCTAAACCCTAAAACACTACCCCCAGCACGACCCTCTTCACTACCTAAACACAACTGCACAATTTGTTACAGGCGTTGCAACGCAGGCCTGTGGTGCTTACTGGAAGTACCTAGTGGGCTAGTTGGGCCCCAGGGACCCTCAGGATTCAAGGTGACCTAATCCCCCAACTTAAAACGCACCACGGGGCGCGTTTGCACAGTAGTGAAGGGAGGGGGCGGGGCCTCAGATGACATGTGCGCAAACACGCCCTGTGGTGCGTTTTAAGTTGGGGAATTAATTCCCTTTGAATCCTGAGGGACACTGGGGGCCAACTAGCCCACCAGGTACCTTCAGTAAGCACAACAGAGTTGCGTTGCAGAGAGATGAAAAAAGGTGCGTGGCCTCAGACGCCTCTCTGGAACTCAGCTCTGTGGTCCTAACTGTAGGTACCTGGGGGGCTAGTTGGGCCCCAGGGACCCTCAGAATTCAAGGGGACTTAATCCCGCAACTTAAAACGCGCCACGGGGTGCGTTTGCACACGTCACCTCAGGCCCCCCCTCCCTTCACCACTGTGCAAACGTGCCCTGTAGCGTGTTTTAAGAGGTAGTTTTAATCCCCCTGCCCTATTATGTACTAGGGACTTGCAGAGGAGGTCATGCTAATCACAGGGGTACCCCAACGCATAGTGTTCCCTAGTGTATGTAGGTGTTTTCACTGTATTCTAAGTGTCTTTTAGCATAGCACTGGCTCTGGTTAGTCAGAGTCAGTTACCACCAGTACCCGTCTGAAAAAGTTGTGGGCACAGGATGATTTTGCAACAAGGCCTCTTTCTGCTCCTCTGTTGGTTCTTTCTGCACATCTTTTGCTTCTTTCTGTGCATTTTTCTTCTTTCTTCACATGTCCTACCTCTGTAGGCATAGTTAGAAACTAGCATTTAAAAAAACCTTTGAAATTCACTTAAAAAATCATAGGTTTCAGGCACGTTATAGTTAGAAATTAGCATTTAAAAAACCTTTGAAATTCACTGAAAAAAACCATAGGTTTCAGACACGTTATAGTTAGAAATTAGCATTTAAAAAACCTTTGAAATTCACTGAAAAAACCATAGGTTTTAGGGACAGTTATAGTTAGTTGGACATTTCACTCGTACAAAACCATAGAAATTCCCCCGTTATAGTTAGTTCAGCTAACTATAACTCGCGCCCGCAATGCACTGCTGATGACGTCACATATTACATCACTCATGACATGGTCAGTGACATCACTGATGACATCACTGATGACATCTCAAATGACATCACTGATGACATCATCCATGTGATAATTTCATGCATCTTCTCACACCCTAATATAACTTTTGATACACCCACTCTAAATTACAGACTGCCATTCTCAAAACCATAGACACTCCAACACCAAAAACTACATACCCACTCACTGATTCTTAGGTCTACACACACATCCACTTACTCATACTTAGTCACTCAGTACAGGACTATCATATGCACTCATACACCTATATAAACACTGACACACCGCCACTCATCCATAGAGGTACTCACACACCTAGTCAGTCATGCAAAAACTTAATCACACACCCATTTACTCACCTATACAGTTATACACACACCAGCTCACTTACTCATACAAATACTAGCACATTCTTACGCTCTTATACAATCACTGATACAAGTACATACTCATCCATACAGCCACTCTCACAATCACACACTCTCACTTACAGCCATTTATATACTCCAACACACATATATACTGCCTTTCACATATGTAGTTACTCACACATGTACCACTGAGATATACATTCAATCACTAACACACCCATACACACACTCACCCACCCATACAGTTCATCACAGATGCACTCTTGAAACCATGCACCCAGTGAATCACCAACTCACACATCTATGCACAGAGTCACACACACCCCACCCACACAAACACTCAGGCACCCATACAGATACTCAGACAATCAATCAATAACCCATGTAGACACTCATGTAGCTATTCAGAAAGCCATGCAGCCGCTTACAAACCAACAGACAGACGGATACAGACATTCACACAGTTTAGTCACTAACCCATGCATTCAGTAAGATACATTTAATCACTCACTTGTAGAGTCAGTCACTCACGTACTAAATCATCCATTCAGACACTTATACACCCACTCATTCTTCAATACGCCTTTCCCTATATATATTAAACATATTTAAACTTTACAGAAACACACAGTCACTGGATGATGTCATCAGTGATGTCATTTGAGATGTCATCAGTGATGTCATCAGTGATGTCACTGACCATGTCATGAGTGATGTAATATGTGATGTCATCAGCAGTGCATTGCGGGGGCGCGAGTTATAGTTAGCTGAACTAACTATAACGGGGGAATTTCTATGGTTTTGTACGAGTGAAATGTCCAACTAACTATAACTGTCCCTAAAACCTATGGTTTTTTCAGTGAATATATATATATATATATATATATATATATATATATATATATATATATATATATTATCTACTGGCGGTCGCCAGTAGATAGTTATAGTTAGGACCTATTTTCCAAAGGAAATCCGCAACATTCTATTTGAAATAACTCTTGCGTCGGTTGACGAATCTTCGCGAAATTTTCAAACTTTATGGCCCGCTCCGGTCCGCTCCTACCCTGAAAGATTCGGGGTGATTCGTCAAGCAGGGGCCGAGAAAAAAGGGGGGTCCCAAAACGTGTTTTCCCCATTCATTTTCCCATAGGAAACTTTAGCCACGGCTACAGCCCGAACTGCTGAACGGAATTACACAAAATTTGGCAAAGAGGTAGTTATTGGTTCAGAAAGAACCCTTCTTGTTAAATGGCGTAAATCTGTTCAGTAGTTGCGGAGAAATTAAAAAAAATAAGAGTCAAAAAATCAATTTCCCATAGGAAACTTTATGCAAGGCTACAGCCTGAACTGCTGAACGGAATTACACCAAATTTGGCAAAGAGGTAGTTCTTGGTTCAGAAAGAACCCTTTTGTTAAATGGTGTAAATCCGTTCAGTAGTTGCTGAGAAAATCAAAAGTAAAAACACATATATATCTGGGCGGAGCCTAACCACACATGTCATCGTGAGATCTGATTGGCTGTCAGCACTTCATCCTGGAATTGCTGGCAGCCATCTTGGGACCAATATAAATCATAGTACCCCATTGAAATGCATTGTAGTGAATCGAAGATTTTGAGGGTTACCAAAAGGAGAACTATAAAGGGTGATAACAGACTTTAGTTACATTAGAATTCATTTGTTGATGGTACCATACTAATTTCAGGAATTGTGGTGTGTTCTAAGGTGATTTTACCCTGTGAAAAACCTTCTGCTGGGATATCATGAATCATGTTTGAGAGAAAACTATTTTCACATGCTTGTCCCATACAGTTTTGGAAGGTGCTCCAGAAGCTAAAATGAGAGCATATTTTCTGTAAATTCACATTATCTTTCTCAGTCATGTGAGAATGAAGTCTGACATTCTCAGTAAAACATGTACATCCAACAATGGCAGAGACTGTCAGTTGATTCCTTTGTGTTCTACTGCAGCTTCCCAGAGTGTTCTAAAGAACAACTAGAGTGCTAACAGCCTTACTTATAACAAAAGTATGGCACACCTGAAGCCATCTTGATTGGAATAAACTGGTAACACTTAAAACATTTAATTTAAAAAGGAACAAAATGATGGGGTTCATTTTGTCATAGAAATTATGGTTAGTGCTGTAGAAAGAAAAATTAGGACATGTTTCAAGTGTGATCTCAAATATCTTCATGTTATATTTCAACAGGAGCAGCCTGTCAGTTGATACCTTTGTGTATGACGTCATCGGAGCCATAAGAGAACCTCGTCGGCGTGCTGACGTCAGTTCCACCCATTTTTTCCGTGTCACCGAGGCAAATAATAAATATATATATATTCACTGAAAAAAACCATAGGTTTCAGACACTTTATAGTTAGAAATTAGCATTTAAAAAACCTTAGAAATTCACTGAAAAAACCATAGGTTTCAGGCACGTTATAGTTAGAAATGAGCATTTAAAAAACCTTAGAAATTCACTGAAAAAACCATAGGTTTCAGGGGCGTTACAGTTAGTTGGACATTTCACTCGTACAAAACCATAGAAATTCCCCCGTTATAGTTAGTTCAGCTAACTATAACTCGCGCGCCCGCAATGCACTGCTGATGACGTCACATATTACATCACTCATGACATGGTCAGTGACATCACTCATGACATCTCAAATGACATCACTGATGACATCATCCAGTGAATGAGTGTTTTTCTGAAAATTAAATATGTTTTATATATGTATATCTCAAGGTCGATGCAAGAATAAATGGGTATATAAGTGTCTAAATGGATGATTTTGTTTTGTAAAATTGATTGTATAACTGACTAAGTGTATCTTAGTGAATACATGGGTTAGTGAGTAATGTTTAAATATGAAAATATCTGTATCAGTCTCTCACTTTGTGTATAAGTGGCTGCATGGGTTGGTGAGTAGCTACATGAGTGTCTATATGGGTTATTAGTTGGTTTTTGAGTATCAGTATGAGTGTCTGAGTGTCTGTATGGTTCGGTGGGGGTATTACTTAGTGCATAGATGCATGAATGAGTGACTCACTGTTTGTATGTGTTGAAGACAGCATGTGTGCAGGACTGTATAGGTGGATGAGTATGTGTATGGGTGTGTTAGTGAGTGAATGACTGTCTCAATAGTGTCTTTATGAGTAACTACATATGTTTTAAACTAGTATATGTGAGTATTGGTGTATATAAGTGAGTATATGTGAGAGTGAGAGATTGGAAGAGTTCCTGTACAAATAAGTAGGTGTTTCTATAAGTGATTGTTTAAGAGAGTAAGTATGTGTAAGTTTCTGTAGAAGTAAGTGTGGTAGTGTGTGTATAACTGTATATGCAAGTAAATGGATGTTTGACTATGTGTATGAGTAACTCTATGGATGAGTGGCGGTGTGTAACAGGATGTATAGGTGTATGAGTACATATGATGAGTGAGTACATGTATGAGTGACTGTATAGGGACTGTTGGTGAATGAGTGGATGTGTGTGTAGATCTTGGAATTACTGAATAGGTGTGTTGTAACTGGTATTGGTATGTCCATTGTTTTGAAAATGTTAGTTTGTATTTTTGAGTGTGTGTATCAAAGGTTATATTAGGGTGAGAGGAGGTCTGCCACTCTATCACAAGGATGATGTCATCAGTGATGTCATCAGTGATGTCATTTGAGATGTCATCAGTGATGTCATGAGTGATGTCACTGACCATGTCATGAGTGATGTAATATGTGACGTCATCAGCAGTGCATTGCGGGCGCGCGAGTTATAGTTAGCTGAACTAACTATAACGGGGGAATTTCTATGGTTTTGTACGAGTGAAATGTCCAACTAACTATAACGCCCCTGAAACCTCTGGTTTTTTCAGTGAATATATATATATATATATATATATATATATATATATTTGGTCACTAAAAAAAAGGTTACAGGGACGTTATAGTTAGGTTGTCGTTTTACACACACAAAACTATAGAAAGTCAGCAGTTAAAGTTATACTCATAGTTATACTTATGTTGAGAAACTATAACTCATGGCCTAAAGTTACTTAACAGCACAAGTTATTGTTTCTTCAGATAAGTATAACTATAACGTGAATTTCTATGGTTTTGTGTGGGTAAAATATCAACCTAATTATAACATCCCTGTAACCTTTGTTTTTTTCAGTGAATTTCAGTTTTTTTTTAACATAAAGCAATATATAACTACAGTACATTAATTCAACCCTTGCCGCTCATGGCCCTTGGCCATGCATGGCGGGGGTTGGCTGCAGTGCTTGGTCTTTGGCCAGGCCCTGTGGTCAACCACCCCACATGCATCAAACCCCATGCTGCCACAGCCTTTGGCCATGCGATGTGGGGTTATGGTGTGTGAGTTGGAGAGTTTTGTTTCCAATGTGCTACGGATCCATGAGTACCCTTCCCGGCGGGTACCCGCAGATCCTCAATTCATACCCCAAACTATTTTTGGGTCAATTTCTTGCCCATGAGGGGTCTGTCAAGGACCCCTCTATGTGTCCTATGGGGTCAGGATACCTGTATCCTGACCCCTTATCTGTTTTGACACTTTATATTTCAATCCCCAGGCCAAGTGACAGACAAAATGGATGCCACAAATTTCCTTTCAGGTTGCGGCCAGCCAATCAGGGCTTTGCCTTACTCCCGGATCTGTGGGTACCCGCGAATCCCCTACGGGTGGATCCGCGAAGGATACGGGTCCCTAGATATCTATAAATCTCTTTCTTTAATAACTCCCAAACTACTGAACTGATTTACACCAAATTACAAAAAGATGGCTTTCTGGACCAGATCTACCTTTCTGCCATATTTCGTGTAAGTTCAGCGATTGGGCTGTATTTGTGTTCGTAAAATGAAAAATACCCATGGACATTGCATGAGTAAAAAGCATTTTTTGGGACACACCTTTTCTTGGCACCCCACTTCACCAATCACCCCGAAACTTTACAAACAGCAGCTAAAGTAACTGGGACACTAGTTTTGAAAATTGCATGAAGAATCGTCAAACAGCGCAAAAGGTATTAGCAAAACAAAAACGATATCTATAACTTACTACTGGCTATCACCGGTAGATAAATATATATATAGAGAGAGAAATAGAGAGATATAAATATAGTAGATATATAGATATAGCTATATAGATATAGATGCATATATGAATATGGTTGTGTGCTGTGCATGGTCCGCCTGGCAGATTACAAGTTCAACTTGTGTCTGGCATGCTTTTCTTTTCCCGTTCCCACGGTGGTGCCCTAAAAACAGGCACCGCAATGGGAACGCAAAAGCAGTTCCAGCACGGCATGGACTGTGAAGTAGAACTTGGGGTGCATGCAAACAGGGGTCCCCTCTGTTTCCCCACCACCAGCCTTTTCATGGGGGTCCAAATGGCTGCATCGGAATACGGCAGCCGCCAGACTGTCACCGCTGCACCATCACGAGTCTTGTGGTCAAAGACTGCCAGACTCGTAAATTTTGCCCGTAGTTACTTAAAATAACTCTAACTATAACAGCTGAATTGCTATGGTTTTGTGTGTAAAATCTGAACCTAACTATAGAGTGTTTGTAACCTTTGGTTTTTAAAGTGAATTTCTATGTTTTTCCATTCAATTTCCTGACTATAAAGTCCCTGTAACCTTTGATTCTTTCAGTGAATTTCAGTTTTTTTTTAACGTGAAGTAATATTTAATTACTTTACATTAATCCAATCACTGCCACGCGCTGCGGGGGTTGAACTGTTGATAGTGCCTTCAGTTGGCCCAACTCCTTATTTTTGGAGTTTGCTGGACATTGTACTCTATCAAAAACATAGCAGATGTCCCAGCCGCCTTATTACAAATGCATTATAGTCAATCACACTCCACATACAGTAGACAGGATATCCACCTCATTTTGACAGAGCATCTTGTCTGCCAAACTATAAATAAAGCTGCTAGATTGATATTAAAATATCCAGATCCCCAAAATAAATACCAGCAGACACCACCTGCAACAATAGTCACAAATTAAGCACTGGCTGGTGATGGGTAAATTATGTGTTGACTCGTGTGTAATCGCAGTATTACACATTTGTTGGATAATATGTATACATTTGTCAAGGGTGTACACAAGAAGGAATTCATACTGCAGAGCAATAAATGACTGTGGGGGTACATTAGGCAGTTAATGGGGAGATCCGCTGCGCCTACGGTCCTTTTCTGCCCTCAACATGCAAGTGTCTCAATCGCAAGGAAGAGGAAGGGTAGGTCACATGCTGAACCAATTGAAGGCACATCATTACAGAGCTCTATGATGACAACAAGCCAATTTATTAAAAAGAAATGGACACTGAATGTATAATGGTAATGATAATGGAAAATGATGTGGTCATAAAAAGGCCTGTGGCTTTGAAATCTATCGCTCAGAATCCTATTATTGTCTCTTAATGTTCATCCTCCCTGCATTATCCCTCTAATGATCGGTAACAGCATTCTGCAGGATGATAGAGCTCATGACTTAATCTGTAAAGGCAAGTTGTCTCCTGTGTGTATCAGTGCAGACCTGGAAGTGATTAGTGCCTGTAATCCGAGCTCTGTGAACTTGGCACGGGAAGTAAAAACAAACAACCGCGCCTCCCCGCAAGCATGGAGATCCCCTCGGGAGGGATTGGAATTACAGTCTGCAAAGCATCTCCATCACTTGTCAACTTCAAAACAAAGCAAAGCGGAAAATGATTGGATTACTTCATGTTTCGCCTCTTTCGTCAAAATATGGGATCTGGTCCAGAGCAGAAAACTCAATATGTGTCACTATCAGGTGAATCTAACCAGCCTACTGCAGTACAAGAAATGATCTTTACATTATTTATATGTAATAACATAGGGAACAAGACAGGGAGCATTCCTGCAAGTTTGATAGTTTGGTTGTGGGATTCCTCTAAACAATGAATAATTATAGTATTAATGTTGGGGTGCCTTTGTTTTGCAGTGGCGGCCAACACAATAAAATATCGGGGCGGCAGGTCTGGGGACACGGGAGGGGGGAGAGGGGTCAGCAGGAAGCATGGAGAGGGGGCCAGCAAGAAACACGCGGGGGAGTGCGCGGCGAGGGGTGATCAAAATAAATACTTACCTGGTGCTGCAGTCCGCCTTGCGCTCCTCTGCTGCAGTTCCTGGAGTTCCTGAGAAAGCACCAGACTCCCATCCAATCCCCGCACTGCTCTCATATGAAAGCAGCGCGGGGATTGGCCTGAGCAGGCTCAGAAGATGCTTCGCTCAGGTCAGGGAGTCTGTGGGGTTTCTCCAAACTTAAGTGCGCATATGTGTTTTGTTCAGCCTGAGGCGACCGGCCAAACACACATGCACACTTAAAAGTGCACGTAGCACTCCTCCTCCCTCCTCCCATGCCCTGGTCCCTCTCCTCCCTGCACAATCTGGCTCAGAACCGGCAAATGAAAAATAAAACGCTACTAAGATATTGTTTTAGTTTTCACTTGCTGGTTCTGAGCCAGTGGGGCGAGCTGCCCCTGTTGTTTTGATCCATTTTCGCCTGCTTCGCAGTATATGCCATAGCTAGCCGGACCTACATGTTCATCAGGAGAGAAAGGTTTTTGAAGGGAAGACAATGTATTACAGGAAATTACACAATAAAGTGACCCTCGATGTGGAGGGCCCCATTTTTACAAAGAGATTCATTTAACAGCTCCATTTTTAGCGTTCTGTAAATCATCTGTCAGCTGTTCAGGTGGGATACATTGAATAATCTGCAATGGTTATGACCAGTGGCTCACTGAGAATAGCTCTGTGCACATTTTCTTCTCAGGAATAAAAGCAGGCATGGGCTGGAGGAGGTTCAGTGCTGATTATATTATCGATGTAGGCTCGTTTATTCATATAAGTGGCTTTGGAATCAGTTGCCACGAGCTGTAATTGTGCTCTGCACCCTCTTATGGGTCACAGTCGATCTAGATTCGCTGCTTTCTTAGTAGTGTAAAGTATGACAAAAAGGAAACACACATTGATCGGGCAAGTGCGATTTCTACCCTAGTCAACAACACATTATGAGAACACTTCTGGCACAGGGGAAATGTTTACAGTTTTAAGGAAAATATGCATCCCACCCTCCTGGTCTCACCAGTGGAGGCTGCCTTTTGTAGCCCTACCCCAGAATTCAGCCTTTCCCCACTGTTCACCTCAGCCCTCTTCACACCTTCTACTCTAGTATCTCGTTCAGGCCTTTGCTGTGCCTTTCGTACTTGATACCTGAACCTCTCCGATTGTAAAAGACTTTAGTGTGAATAAAAATAATGAAATTCATACGGAAATGAAAGGTATGCATTGAAACATTGCAGGCCATTATGTCAAAATTAGCTCTCATGAGAAAGGTCGGTCAGGAAACTAATGAAATGTTCATTATTGTGTTATGTTACCTTATTAAATTGCCCACATATACTGCTTATTGACAATTACATTAATGCATCAAAGTATTTCAATCCAGCAGCACTTTCCTCAAATTTTCAGTATTAATAAACTGTGTTAAACAACCTAATGTGCACAGTGGGTCAGCTTATCCTAATGGACATGTTTCATGTTTCTTCAGGTGTGTAAGGTTAACAAACAATGTAAATTGATGAAACCTATGGATTACTTGAAAGCCTCCATCTTAGATTTGAAAAGTGGCAGCCATGCTGGCATCAAGTCAAAATGTGGACTTCACTTCAAAGCAAATTGCAGAGTGATCAGTGGAGTTTGCTGTTCATAGAAGCAGCTGGAACAGAGGGTTCTGCCAGAGGAAAACACTGTGAGAAGGTGCGGTTTCCCAGAGCACGCGCAGACACCAAAACCCAAATGTGAATGCGAGAATTGATACAATTATCTCTCTTAAACTGGCTAGGCATCGAATTTACAGAGAATTGAGTCAAACTTTTGTCAGATATCTCTGCTAAAGACTGGGGAGACAGGTTTTGTTTAGTTGATTGTCTCAGGTGGCTTGTTGAGGTCCCTTAACAGCCTGGATTCTCTTCGGTACTGTGCCAAAATCTCATTATGCAAGTGACAATGCTCAACTAACCATCCAAGCACCTGATTATGAAAAAGAAACCTGTAACTCTAAGAGCACTGGTGTTGTCAGAAGACCTGGTATGATCCTCCTCAAGGGCATCCTTTATAGGTTCGCAAACATCGCAGCTGTGCTGAGAAAAGAAATATGTTAAGATCAGAAAGAAGAGTGACCCCTCCACTTTTTGGAAGTATCCTTGAGTTGCACAATATGCATTGAAAGATCAACTTGGAGATTCACACTCTGAAGTGTTGTGGTCGTGAGATCGACATACTGATAATTTGATCTCACTGCAAAAGCCTATTGGCGGTAAAGTGGTAGAAAGAACCAGACAAGAAAAAAGGGTCTGTTCACATAGATCACTGGATATAATAGGAAAGTTAAAGGTTCTGTACCCATGACAATATACCTTAACAGAAAAGTGGCAGAATTCCCCAGAATTCCCAAGTTACTGTATAGTGTGAGTTACATACCCATAAAAAGTGGTTACTAAACCCAATATGTTTTAGTGATCACCACCTTCTCTGCATACGAAAACCTGATTTGTGAACCAGCACTCATACAATAAAGAAAACGATCTTTAATTACGTTTTTCACATATGTTGTCAAACCCAAACTAATAGTACTGCAACAACATAGAGAGTTTTAATGCTGCATTAAATTAAAAGCTATATTTGTAAGTCCATCATAATGACACTGCTATTATCAATTTATATTTGGATCATCAAGTGCATATGCAAATGTTATTTTTTCCCCACCCTTATTTATTGGCCAGGGCAAAGCAAGTGTCAGAGACCATTATTGACTTGAACATTTTCAATTTATTTATGTATGTACATGGCATTTCTATAGAGGAAACCTAGCCAAAAGGCAGCAGAGTGCTGTACATGGTCAAAGATAAACAGAAAGTCAATAAGTGATAGGATAGGTAGCTGTGTTGAGGAGGGTTATGGCATTGTGATATAGTGTTCTTTAAAAAGGGAGTGTTGTTCGAGATCCTAGGCTCAGAGATTGAAAAGGCCTGCTGCCTTGTTTTTTCTATCTTACTTTTCTTGGAGTCTATTTTAGAGTTTGGCAGACGGGTACTTAGGGCCTGTTGTAGAGTTTGGCAGATGAGTACTCCATCACAAATGTGGTGGATATCCCATCTGCCATATTACAACTACTTTAGGATATAATGCACTTGTAATGAAGTGGATGGACTATCCATCACTTTTGTGATGGAGTAACCCATCCACCAAATTCAAAATCAGGCCCTTAGTTAGACATCTGATGGTGTCTTGGCTGCGGTGTGCTGAGAACCACCAGACATGTTGAGCTTGTGTGAAAGATGAGTGGGGGTGATGGTTCTGATGATTTCATAAATGGTGCAGCTTAGTTTGAAAATGGAACTGACTGTAAATAGGAAGTTCCATAGGAGGAAGCAGCTCTGGAACTCAGAAGGTTTAGCACACATATCATGAGTATCGTTGTCTTAACTTGGTTCACCGCAAACCTATCTAGAGATGAGGTGCCTTTAACAAATCCAGATCAAGAAGACTCACACTCAAACATGGTGGCTTAAGATGTAGTCTCATGATGTCACTGGTGTATGCCATAATCACACTATAGGGAAGCTTTAAAACTGACTGACACTCTCTATCCCAGTCGGAGTCTGTTATCCTGTGGAATAGCCTTCAAAATGGGCCGTATATAGAGAACATTTCAGGGCCATTTGGGAAGAACGGCGATACACAAGTTGCATCTCACCTTATGCATGTGGAAGACTCCAGATTTTTAGGTAAAAATGACTAAATTGTAACTTTCTCCCTCTTATCTTTCTCCCCTCCAGGGCAACTAAATAAAAAAATAAACAGCTCACAATTTCTGAGTGTAAAGTTGCATTTTAGGTATTCAAATAGTTATCATTTAGGTATGTGGATTGTCCGTGTGCATATTGCCCTATTTCAGCTTTTGACAGTTATAGCACACAAGATCGCTTACCATGACCCTGATATGCTTCATGCACAGTATAGTATGGCCATATGAAATGTATATTTCAACCGCAAAATTTGCAAGTTTAGGGCTAAGTGAATTACACGGAATTTTGAGAGATATTTTTGAACATATTATCCCACTGCAGATTGGTTTGAGAAGATCATTGCTTGCAATACGTAATTTCTCCTCAAACCGTTCCCCTTGCCTGTATCTCCTGTAACTTTTGAACACAAGATATGCCTTTGCGTTTCGTTTTCACACAAGTTATCACCAAAATAGTTTCACAAAAAGTGGCATCATTGTTCCAAAAATATTAATTTCGTTGCTTTACCTTTTCTCACCAGTAAAGTGCACTCCTTTCATACATTTTGATCTGTATGTCTGACTGTTACATGTTTTCTTGGAAAATCAAAACCATTTTTTTAAATTAAATTATACAACTGATCATTTTAAGATAACTCATAAGGGCCTCCTGCAGCCTTACACAGAGCAATCTAACACTGCCAGCTCTCGAACTGAAGATAATGATAGCATCATGCTGGGAAAAGTGATTGGTAACTATAAGATGAAAGTTACATGAGGATCACATTTCCTGAAGGGAATGTAAACCTTCTGGTTTATGACAAGCCTGAAAACAGCTCATGACAAGCCAGCAAACAGCTTGCATGGTATAGCTTAAAAATACTATATTGAAATGAAGGTCAAATATATAGAGCACTTCTTGAAAGAAGGCATTTTAAGAAACATTTTGGGGCAAACACTGTGATACTCTTAAGAAAGGCTGAGGGTGAGCAGCACAAAAATGGAAGCCAGTGCTTAGTTTGTAAAAAATATTTTTTATAGGAGCCCATTGATGACACACAATGTCAAATGCAGAGGATGCCCAATACCGAGGTTGACCAGTGCTGGTTCCACATCTTGCCTCTTCCTTCTACCACCCTACACTTGCTCTTTTCTTAGCTTTGCAGGTTCTTTTTCATTACTACTTTCTCCCTTTGTTACTGTTTCTAACTCTTTCTTTCTCTCTTTTCTTCCTTTCTCTCCTGGTCAAAATTAGAGTATGAAAAAGAAGTTCTGGTCCTCAAAAATGAGTGCTGGCACCCACCAACTGCTGCCAGCTTCACAAAGAAAGCACTGGTTGTGCTACCCAACACAAACTCTGACACTCTTGAGAAGGGCTGAGGTTGAGCCAAGTACCAGGTGCAAATGAATATCCGGTTACTGAACAAAGATTGACACACATATGAAAACATTGAGAAAAATGTACTAAAATTTTGCAGCAGGTTTCTGTCACAAAAGTGTTGTGTTGGGATGTACTTTCCCAAAAAATAATGCATCTACTTTGCATCATGGGAGCATTCCAAGAGTGGTACATGGGCGTTCCCATGCAACCATCCATGGGTTTTGCACACATTCCTATCTACTAACATGGTAAACTTAAATCTGTGCCAACAATTATGCCTCCTCAAGGTAGGCATACTAGTGGAGTACGTTTTAAAAGCCTCAACACTTTCCCAATGTGTGTGCTGCGCTGTACAGCATGCATACAGAGTTGGAAAAATATTAAACTATGTTAAAGCATTTTTTTTTTTTTTTTTACTGGAAGGATACTTTTTCAGTATAAAACATATGCCTGACAGAACACAGTCACCTTTTAATTATGGTGAAAGGATATGTACGTTGGCGCATAGCAGCCTAAACTGCACCTGAGCTGGGAGAGAGAAAAACAGCAATATTTTTTGCTGCCCTGCACCAAAAGTTAATAAACATGACTCTTAGTGAGTCCAAATGCAGTCAGGATGTTGCTCCTTTAGCACGGCGTAGAAAAGTAACATAAACCTTGCCAATAAAATAACACCAAGGACTCTTACCTGTATTCGGGGTGCTCTGAATGCACTTTTTAAACAAGTCTCTCAGCGGTAATTAGTTCTTTGGAATAATGTGTCTGTACTTCCTTCTTTCGCTTCCGGTTGTTTGCCCCAAGCAGGAAATTACGTATAGCAGTTTGACAGCTTGCTGCCCACTCAGACAACAGGGAGGAAGAGCCTCCCTCTAGGTGGTTCAAAACAACTTTTGTTAAATTGCACATTATCAGATTCATTAGAATCAACTTTTAGCATGCTGTTTGCTGTTAAGAAACACCTGCAGACTATGAATATTCATTGCAGTTTGTCACTCACAATTGACTACTGAAGTAATACAATACAATGAAAGTCTTGGCTGCTTATTGCTCCTGCAGCATACAGGAACTGGAAATTCGTGTTTTTAGAACTTCAGAATGTAGCTTCTTCACAAAAACTGGGGCTGCAAAGTCCATAAAAAATCATAGAACACACCATGTAATATCACGTGTAGGATATGAGTAATGTGTCTCCAAAATTCCATACAACGTAGAGACATCAAATAGGGTAATTGCAAATATGTCAAATGATGACTGCAAATTAAGGATGGATTTCCCAAAATGCAATGCACCCTAGACAGATCCCTTAAGGGGTCCTGGATGGGGTGGAGTCAGCCAGGGGACCTGGGAGAACAGGCGCATAGCACTTATATACCTTAGCCAGCCTGGAGAGCATGTGCACATTGCCATAGCAACCATACAGTGCCACACGGAAAATAAGGATACAGTCTCAATACGTGAGACGTAGGCAGAAACATTGCCACCATAAAGGTAAACCCCATCCATGTCCTAAAGAACTACTGGAGAAAATACATCATTTTACAGCAGCAAGGACCACAGCTTATTAGAAGAAGGAAGTGTTTAACCAGGATGGGTTGGTGAATCAGCTGTGGCTTATGTCAACTCAGGTGCCTCTGATATCAACATATTTAAGAAATGTAAGAAATACTTTTCTGATACAACTGGATTGGACATTCATTTGAAACTATAAGTTAAGGCAAGTGAAAGACTGAAAGTTGCTCCCTTTTCTCTTTTAACGCTTTTGCTCTCAAGACTGATAATCAGATAAAAATGGGTCTGAAGTTTACTGTAGGGGGACATAGTGTTTGAAACGACAAGTGGTTGTGAACATCAATTTAAACATCACTCCCTACTAGTGCATCTGGACACCTGTGTTATCCAACTGCCGAGCTAGATATATCTTTAGCTGTAAATGTGTGTGGTTACTTCTTTAGGATAGTAACTAAGCAGCGGGTCCTATTTTTAAGAGATTCAGGAGTGATGTTAAGATTTACAGTGCTCCATGCAAAATACATTTTGACAACTTGAATGCTCCCCATGTCCTGCAAAACAACCCATTTTCTGACCTTTTGTCCGTAATTGAGTGCAACACCAGGTGTCGCCCTAAAACTGAAGTAACTGAAGCCAAAGGAAAAAGCACCCAATAGGTGTTTAAAACGTAGCTACTGCACTGGACAAAACACAGCAACACATCACAGTGAGAAAAAGAAGTGATTAATGCTGTCTTTAAATGAAAAGCTAAATGTAGAGCAGTTCGTGTCTCTCTACGTTACTGTATTACATTGTTTCGGTGTTTCTGCACTACATTTTTACCATGAATTGTGGCGTAATTGTGCGACTGGCAATATGGCATAATTTCTGGAATTTTACGTAACAATTGTATCATGAATTTCCCAAATTTATGAAAATTATAACTGATAAATTAATTTTTTTCCTGTGCCTACCTACTAAAAGTGCATTATAGCCTATGGCACTTGTAATACGGAGGATGTCACATTTGTGATGGATTACCCTGTATGCAAAGTGCTAAATTTTGCCCTATTGTTGAACAATGTGTGATCAACTGAGGAATACAAAAAAAGTGATAGATGGAATGCTTGAAATAATCTAAGCCCCTGTTAATTACTCAGGCTGCATCCCAATCCATCATATTTTTGCTCACCATACCACCTCAAACATAAACCAGCCACATGCAGATCAACCTTTGTCCTGTTCCAATAGGAACAGTCCAACTCAAACTGCAAGCATAGGTCCCCTCTGAACCGGAACGCAAGCACACCCAGACCTGTTTCAGTCTATTTGGGCCTCTTCAGTAGGGTGCAGCTTATTACCAGTGGCACAATGAGTACGACCCATATCTGGGCATAACGGCTGCACTTAGGGCGACATACTGAGGTTTACAAAAATGTTGGGTGGAATGCTTTAACCAAGTTCAGCCCTTGGTGATTACTTGGGCAGTATCCTAGTCCATTGTCGGGTTGACATTTGTTTGCCCACCATGCCACCTCAGACAGGAGCCAACCATATAAAAATCTGCCTTGGCTTGTTGTCCCGATGTGAAATTGCCTAGAGTAAAAAGGGCACCTGCCTGATCACTTGATGTTTCTTTTTTGACATATTTTGCACCATTCTGGAAGCATCAAATCTAGGTAGACCGTAACCCATATGATGGAGACTTATGAGTGTCCAATAGCAAGATGGAGCACTGGAGTTTCGAATTTCCAATCAACTTTTCGTCCTATTTTTATACCAAATCTAATGAAATAATAATTGTCATTTTAACAGTAATACTACTACTACTACTACTACTACTACTACTAATAATAATAATAATAATAATAATAATACATTTATAACCTAATGTTTCTGTTATGCTTTCTTCATGAAAAGGTTGTATACCTGACACATTTTTCATCTCTACTTTACTCAGCCCTCACTGCAATCTGTTAGCATTAATTAGTCTCTGTCTGTCTCTCCATGTATGCAGCATACTTTTGAGCTGTTACACATACCAAATTCCTCTTTATAACCTAGATGGATTTATCATGAGGTAAATTCTCCCAGGGAGGCTATATCATCACAGAGACACAATACTTCCCTGGGCAGTTTTAGTGCCCAATTTAAAGCTTTAAAGGGGTGCATGAATTATATAGGAAAGTTTTAGGTTTACGCATGTTTTTCCTTACTTTTCCTGCACTATTTTCCCCGTAATAGCTGGTCAGCGAAAAATCCCAGGTCAATACAAAAACTGAATCTCACTCATAATCTGGAATCGGGGAAACAGCCAATTCTGGATTTAATGCGGGTTTCCAAACAAGTTTCAAAATCATTTCATAACTGATATCTCTAAAGTGCTAAAATTATTGTCAGGTAATGGATAACAAATACATGGTACCTGGTGCGTTTAGGAATTATAGATAAACAAGAAGGAGGCTTCAGCTGGAAGACAGGGAGAAAGGGTTGTATGTGAATTCAATCACCATTTTAAATTTGGTTTATCATAGTGTTCACAATTAAAGATCCTCTAAAAGTGGATCCGAATTTTAACTCAAAGAGGTGTGTTGCATTCATTTTGATTGACACAAGATTCTCTACAAATGTTTCTGCACATTTTAGCATTTAGGTGCCTCTGTTCAAATTGCCACTTAGACCACAAATTCATTCTAAGGCAGCAGATACTAGTCACTGTCAACATGTTACTGCTTATGTGCTGTAGGGGTCTGATAAACATAAAATCCACAGTTTGTAGGGATTTCAACTTTGAATTTTCTGTTTTTGTTTTTATGTTTCCATACCTTTTCTAGACCCTCATTATAGGTATTCTAGTAATCCTGAATTGGGCAGGAGTAAGTGTTTCTCTCTGAATAAGGAGTACGAGATATGTGGTAGTAATACACCATCAAGTTAACTTATACACATTCCTCCAGTGAAATCCAGTTGGAATATAGCCAGGCAAAAAGTGCCAAGAAAGTGGGTGATATCGGCAGGAGTAAATGCACAATATTGATTCTGCTGATAATTCCCCTTTACCCCACTACAGAGAGTGCATTATATCGTAAGGCACTTATATACAGCGCCAGTGGTATTATGTGGCAATAGAGAATCAAATTATGTAGCTGGGTTGACTAAATTATATGGCAACAAAACACAATTATGCTGGGAAATGATGCACATTTTTGATAGTATTACTTCAATATTTTGTAATCTGTTCACATGTTAACACTGTCTGTGCAGAGGTTTCACCTTATTAGTTCCAGATTAACACCCAAACACAGCAAAAAGCAATTTAAAAGCGGCCAGTCATTGTGCGATAGCATGCGTTGCTGCCTTTTTTAGTAATTTTCAATCCGTTTAGACTACAATTTTTTTTTGTTAAAATATGCAGATTATGCAGCAGAGGCTGGATTATATTGCAAATGCGGCTAATCAATATTTATGTGGAAAATGCCACAGGATCACATAATTCCAGTTTGTCCTGCTTACATCACAACACGTACAACAATGATCTAACCAACCATTGCAAGGTATGTACAGGTGCGTATAAATACGAATACAATAGTTAATAGGGTTGATTAGAAGTGGAGGTGACAATATAGTGGTAGATGATGTACTGGATTCAATACAAGAATAGACTGATATTAATAACCTTAATGTAATATTATACAAACGTAGTCACTCAGCTCAATTTGATTCTATCAGTTATCAGCATATATAGTTTTCGACCACAATTTTCATTACTCATTTTTTTTCTGATCATTCCATCTGCCTGCCCTCCGTGCATAGCCTACGTGCCTTTGATATTTCACATTATACCCTTTTCCACTTTTGTGAGGATATTATTACATATATAGGGCAACGACGCGGCATCAAAAGCAGACACTGGCCTGCAAAGTCTTTACTGGTATTACCAGCTGATCCTTTTTTGATACTGCCAATGATTGTTTTCCAAGAAATACTTATTTTCGGGTGAGTGAATAAAGAGAGCGGTGAGCACGGGTCACAGCTGTAATAAGGTAAGGCCTTATTCTGCAAGAGGATTTTCGCAAAGTAGATTTCTGTGTTACAAACGCAGAGACAGGTGGTGATGTGGAAGTTGTGTACACATATTGCTAGAAACCGAAAAATAACATTGTGGTTTGATAAGCTCCTCTGAACTGACCTATTAACACTTTGATGTTGGTATGATGCTGCACTGCAAGAGGCTATACAAATTGCTGATTTAGTCAATGATTTAGTTGAAAATGATGCATATACTTCCAACATTTAAAACAAGGCCCTATGCCATGCCATATTATATCATACTGTAGCTCTTCATACAATAGCGTACTAATTCTTTTTAGGTTGAGCCTAGAGTAGCGCGCAAGTGCTGCTCTGCGAGACTTTAAGTAAGGGGCATTAAAAAGCTGACCAAACGCTCGTGCACAATGGCCTTTTCTGTGCGGTTACCCGCACGGCCGGCATCTGTTTCCAATTATCGTGCCCAGACGCGGGCGCAATAATTAAAAACACATGGCCATTGTGCACGAGCGTGTGGTCAGCTCAGCAGGCTGCCGCGCTCGCTCGTTTCACTTGCTCACCTCGCTGCCCCTTATTTCCTGCTTTCGCGTGGCCCCTCTTGTCTTCCTATCCAAACCACAAAGCTGTTGCTCCCCAATTGTTGATTCCTCATCCGCCTCTCTAACCCAAAGCCTCTCGGCTTCCTAACACTTCTCCCACTACGTTTTCCTGCCTTTTTTTCCCCCGCTTCCGTCTTTATTCTTATTTTACTGGCATAAGACACCCCGCCAGTACTTATCTTTCGTGTTTCAAGTTCTTTTCACAAAATTTCTAGTAGTTTTAACTTTGTTTTCCCTGCTATTGAGGTGGTAAATCACCTCTGCCCTTGAAGTGGTAAAAAGTCTTGGTTTCGATGCATTAAGCAGGGAGTCTTTCTACCAAATGAAAAATGTTTTTTATTAATTTTCATTGTAAACGAACTCCCCCGAGTTGTTTTAAAACTGTAACCATAATAGTTATTTTTGTGGAATTCACTCTTGGGACTATTAAATTCAGTTCATATATTTGTTTTTGTTACCCTGCCGCACACCTTTCAAAAGTCCCTTGTGTATTTATGTTTTCGCTTCCCCAATGCACCGTTGCAAAAGTCCCTCGTTTATTTGTTTTCCATTCGGGTACATGGCAGCACAATATCTTGGTTCAAGACCCTGTCGGGATCATCTCCCACGTCACTGTCCTAAAATGTTGGCATGTATGCTTAACGTACTTAAGGACTTCCGATACAGTGATTCATGCAAACCAAGATACCTACAAGAGTTCTAATTAACACGGCACACTAAGGACTTCACGTTTATTGTGATCATTGAGTAAACTAGGAAGCCCCTGGTGGCTGGCTCAGTACAGGTGGGCAGGCGCCATTTGCCAGGCAGAGGCGCTAGGTTTGTTGGCACTATTATCACTTGTACTGCGCGCGCTGGTTATTCAGTAACACAAACAATACCAGCTCTTGTTCAAGCATTGGTCTCTCTGAGGCGCTGGCTCTTTGTGGTATGGGAGCAGGCTTCCCAGCATCGACTCAATGCTGAGGGTGTGATGTCACCCTGTCCGGCCGCGTGCCTCAACCTCATTGTTAGGTGCCGCCATGTGAGTCAGATGGACGTGTTGCTGAAGGGTGGACTATCCTCCCCCCGCGGGGGTGTATACACAGCGCCTGGCGCGGTTACCCTAAGTCCTTGGTTAGTCTTCCTGAGAGGCTTTTCCACCTCTGCCACAGCAGATTGTCGTGTCTCCTGTGACTGAGCACCGCAGTGATGTCACTTTCTTGACATACATATTCTCGTGCTGACTTCTCACAGCGTTCACAAATGCTGATTTATATGGTTGCCTTCCACGGACATGTAATGTAAAAAGAAAATCTATTTTATAATTGCGCACATTCCTGATTTGGGGATGATGGTCCCTTTTTAAGCGGGGTTGGGGGGGCTTCATTTTAGCTTTCACCCGCTAAACCTCCCTCCACTAAGGTGCAAATCAACATGGAAATTCAATTCCGTCACTTTTTTGTTGTTAATCTCTCTATCCGGTGGCATCTGCAGAAGTCTTATTTCACCGCACGAATAATATAAAGCAGTGTTTTACAATCTGAAAGTTTATTTTAACATGGATGGTCATGCGTTTTAGAACCTCTTTACACATCCACTGAAAGAACTTTCAAAATATGACACCCTGCAAACGTTTCACTCTAATGTGAGATTCTCCGCATATAGTGAATTCTCGAAGCCCGCAGAGTTTAAACAAATGCCTGTAGCTATACCCTTTTTCTCTTCTGACTGAGACCTGGTTACTAGTGGAAATAGTTCTCCACGTGCTACAGGCAGCATGAAAACACCCAAGTGTGATTGGTCTTCTGGCGCTATGCTGGACTCTTTAGAAGGTTAAGTGAATGATTTTGGCTATGTTTATTTGCAGTTGGAATATTTGGTCTAACTGCCAGAGAGTGGGGCGGTAGTATTACTTTTGCGGGTACCACACCGAAGTCGGAATCTGATTAAGCACAACCGGCTTCTTTGCAGACTTTGTAGGGTGACCAGACGTCCCGGATTTGCCCGGACAGTCCCGGTTTTCACCAGCTGTCCCGGCAGATTTCGGCAATTTTGGCTCATGTCCCGGTTTTTAGACGGGGTCCACTGAAAACAGTGAGAGGCATGTTTTTGGGTGTTCAGAAGCTGTGCTAGTTAGCAGCTGTTATAAGTAAGCAATTTAATAGGTATGATGTTGGTTGTAGAAATTACATTTTATTTATTTTCTTAATGCATCTTCTGTGCTCCTATGTTGATGAGAGCAGTCATTCTGCGCCATTCCGTGGATGAAAAATTGTAGTCCCTTTTCTATTTTTTCAAAATGTCCCGTTTTTTGGTTCTCAAGTTCTGGTCACCCTAAGCCTTTGGCATTTTGCTAATTTGGAGGTCTTTCATCAGGGTGTGTCTGAAATATGCCTTTATGACAACTACTGCAGAGCTTGTGGAGTAATGGGCACAGTAGTTGAATTTTCACTTTAAAAACTGGTGTAGTACGAGCTTGCTTCACTTAGGGGCTGCGATTCCTCAATTGGTGCTGCTGTCTGGTTCTATAGGCAGGGGATGCAGTCCAGATTGCTGACAAAATCAAAATACTTTTTTTTAGAAAGCAGAGTTTTTACTCGCTGAGTTACTTCAAGCTCCTTTATATTGGTGCATGCGAGTGTCATGTGGAATCAAAGGAGATGGATTTTAAAAAAAAATCCTTTTCTAAACCTCAGGTGATATAATCAAGTTAAACATCTTCTCGACAACTCTGAATTCACTGCCCTGCTCCAGGAAGTCGCAACCTTACCTTAAGACCAGTTGAGCGTGTCGGGGTGTGTTATAAATTGCCTTTTCCTTAAGTTGCACAGAAGCCCATCCTTGGGTGTGTGCAGCCGTTACCAGTGGCATGTGAAATAACAGTACATGTTGCAGCACCCAGGATAATGTGCGGCATGGCTAAATACTTATAAGGTCCCAAAGGCGAGACCTATTGGCTATGCCAATGCTTGTTTTAAATTGCGGCATCTTCACATGTGGGCAGAAGGCAGTGACGGCTTCCTCGGAACGGGGGTGGTGTGGCAGGGGGGATGAAAATAAATAAATAAATAAATAAACTTACTTGTCAACGCCACCACCTCTCCTTCGGCCTCAGTCTTGGCACTGGCAGCACCGGAAGCACCCAGGCTCCTAGACTCTCCCAGCCAATCACTACGCTGCATGAGCAGCATCGTGGTTGGTCTGAGTGGCCTGTTTGGCCGCTCAGGTAGTGCCTGGGAGCCTGGGCATGTTTTCCACTGGGCTGTGCAACACAGCCAGGTGGAGAACATGCTGAGTGCACATGACGGTTTGGCCTGCCCAAGAGGGCCGGCCAAACCGTCATTCGCACTTAGAGAGTGCAAACCACTCCTCCTCCATCTGACGGAGGAAAGCCCAGCCACGCCCTGCCCTAACCTGGCTTTGAGTCGCACAGAAAAATAAAATGATAATAACGTCTTGTTATTATCATTTTATTTTTATCATTTTATTTTTATTTTTTTGCACTGCTCAAAGAGCAGTAGGGCGATGCTCCTCCACCTCAGCGGAGGAGCCGCCACTGGCAAAAGGAGCACCCATACTTAATCAATGTTATTCAAAGTTGTTTGCTCTCCCAAGTGTTTTTAGACTAGAGTAAGAATTCCTGTTTGTTCTCCAACCCCATCTTTACTTAAACAATCAGCATTTATTTATAAAGTGGCAAAAACTTTCAAGGAAAACTAAGTGCTCCTGCAACTGCAGTAAGACCAGATGGAGACCTACAGGAAGAAGGATGATTCGAAACACATCACATTTCTGCTTCTGTTTTTTCTATACACTTAATATTTCCTAAATTATAAAACATAGAAAAAGAATCATACTGGACTACAGATAAAGCTTTTTCCATCCTTCTGTGAAATATTTTGTAGTAAATCTTTTAGAGTTGTGGAACACTAGTTGCAGAAGTACACACCGTTTATAACGAAAGGGCAAAGATGATGGTATTTGCAAATTTAATTTTATTCTTTGCATCTCCCATTTTATTTTTCAGTACCTTTCTTTTGCACCACCTTGCACGAAAACTCACTAGTTTCAAAATTATTTTATAGTGAATAAAGTGATGTATATCCATGTCTATCATGGTGCAGCGCTTAGTATTGTAGCAAATATTGTGGTTCTTTATGTATGTTTCTGATCAGTGCTGAGTACATCTATGACTGCATAAATATAATCAATATATATTCAAATATGTGTTGCTTTGGCTGTCGAATAGTAAGGACCTTACTGGTCTGTAATTACTATTATAAGTACATGGATTTCAAACTGGTGCTTTGCAAACAATCGCACATTTAAACGAGAACAGGGAAAGACTGCTTAATAAACTAGCAATAAATTATACATTTTTTAAAACCACTCCTACATAGGTACATAACTGAACAATGAAGAAATAAAACGCAATGACAACAAATAAAATCTATGGTTTAAAATAATTTTCTTTCATCTGATTTTCGCCTTTGGCTGTATGGTAAAATCAAACACACAGGATGACTGTAGTGTGTCTGTGATCTGAGAGCGCCTTGAGGTGTAAGCAGTAGCGGCTCCTCGAGGGAGTGCTGCGGGGCGGCGGGGCGGGGGAGCAGCAGGGTGGGGGGTAGTAAACTCCGGCATTGGGCCGAACAAAGTTGAGTAAAGAAATAAATAAACAAAACGAATTACATTGCGCCCGCTGCAACGCCAAATCGGCGGTGCAGCGCGCAATGTAATTCGTTTTATTTATTTATTTCTTTACTCAACTCCGTTTGGCCCAATTCCGGAGTTTACTATCCCCCACCCCGCCGCCCCGCAGCACTCCCTCGAGGAGCCGCTACTGGGTGTAAGGCTTTTCTAAAACATTGATATCTTCACCCAGTTCCTTAATTCATTTCCAGAAGCGCTGACATTCTAGAAATATTTTGTCATAATTAAGTCAAGCAGAGGTCGATAAGATTTGTGCTCTTCCCTCATTTTATATCCAAAGTCATTTTGCTATTGCTCACTGTTAACTGAACCTAACATAAACAATCATTTGCAAAGTCAATATGTCTCACCTATACAACAGTTATTGGGTTTTGCAATGTGTTTTTTCCATGTTGTACACCAGTGTGGCTGATGTTCAGCATGGCTAAAACTTAGTGATGTGGAGGGTCATAAAGTGGAGTAGGGGGAGTAGAGTGTCATAGACTGGATGTTTTGGAGTAGAGAGTCGTGGAGCGGAGTAGGGGAAGTAGAGTGCAGTAGAGTTGAGTAGATGGGAGTAGAGTTAAGTTGTTAGTGGCAGAGAGAGTCGTACAGTGCAGTGTCATAGAGTGGAGTGGAGTAGAGGGGAGTGGCGTAGAGTGGCATGGAGTGGTATGGGGTGGAATAGGGTGGAGCGGGCTGGAGTGGATGGAGGTAGTAGAGTAGATTGGATTGGAGTGGATTGGATTGGGGTAGAGTGGGTTGGACTGAGTGGAATGGGGTGGATTAGAGTGGGTGGACTGGTTGGGGTTGATTTGATTGGAGTGGTGTGGATTAGATTGGTTTAGGCTGGGGTGGATTGTATTGGGGTGGGGTGGATGGGATAAGAGTAGGCTGGTTTGGAGTGGGGTGAATTAGAGTGGAGTGGATGGGGTGGAATGGACTGGACTAGAGGAGGTGGATTGGATTGGAGTGGGGTGGATTGCACTGGGTGGAGTGGATTGGATTGGAGTGGGGTGGGGTGGATGGATTGGATTGAGCGGAGTGGATTGAACTGGGGTGGGGTAGAGTGGGGTGGATTGGAGTAGAGTGAAGTGGAATGGACTGCAGTGGAGTTGGGTGGATTAGAGTGGGGTGGACTGGAGTGGGGTGGAGTGGAGTGGGGTGGGGTAGATTGGAGTGAAGTGGGGTGAACTGGAATGGGGTAGAATGAAGTAAGGTGGAGTGGGGTGAATTGGAGTGTGGTGGATTGGGATTGGCATGGGGTAGAGTGGAGTAGAGTAGATTAGATTGGAGTGGGGTGGATTGCATTTGGGTGGGTAGAACTGGAGTGGAGGGGTGGAGTGGGGTGGATTGGAGTGGGGTGGGGTGGATTGGTTTGGAGTAGGTGGACTGGAGTGGGGTGGGGTGGACTGGGTGGGGTGAATTGGAGTGGGGTGGATTGGATTGGCATGGGGTGGATTGGGGTGGAGTAGATTGGATTGCAGTGGTGTGGATTAACTTGGGTGGGTGGATTGTATTGAGTGGGGTGGATTGGATTGGGGTGGGGTGAACTGGATTGGGGTGGGGTGGATTGGATTGAGGTTGATTGGATAGGTGTGGGGTGGATTGGAGTGGGTGGATTGGATTTGGCTGGATTAGGGCAGATTGGTTTGAAGTGGGGTGATTGGAGCAGGGTGGATTGGATTGGGATGGATTGGATTGGATTGGAGGAGATGGGTTGGACTGGAGTGAGGTGGATTGCATTGGAGTGGGGTAGATTGGAGTGGGTCAGATTGGAGTGATTGTTTTGGATTGGAGTGAGCATATTGGAATGGGGCAGATTGTTTTGGATTGGAGTAAGGAAGATTATTTTTTGGATTGGAGTGGGGCAAATTGTTTTGGCTCATGGTGGGCAAGTTGTTTTGGATTGGAGTGGGGCAGATTGGAGTGGGACAGATTGGGATTGCAGTGGAGTGGATTGTGGTGGAGTAGATTGTTGTGGGGTGGATTGGAGAGGGAGTGTGGTGAGGTGGATTGGATTGGAGTGGGGTAGATTGGATTGGGGTGGATTGGATTGGTGTGGGGTGGATTGGAGTGGGGTGGGTTGGAGTGGGGTGTGGTGGATTGTGGTGGATTGGAATGGGTGAATTGGGATGGAGTTGGTGAAGTGGGGTGAGGTGAGGTGGATTGGATTGGAGTGGGGTGAATTGGAGCAGGCAGGTTTTTATGGATTGGAGTAGGGCAGATTAGAGTGGGGAGAATTAGAGTGGAGGAGTTTGGAGTGTGGCAGATTGTTTTGAATTGGAGTGGGGCAGATTAGAGTGGGGTTGGTTGGGAGTATTGGAGTGTGGTGATTGGAGTGGATTGGATTTGGGTGAGTGG
This sequence comes from Calotriton arnoldi, assembly GCA_963921515.1. NCBI lineage: Eukaryota > Metazoa > Chordata > Amphibia > Caudata > Salamandridae > Calotriton > Calotriton arnoldi. The sequence goes on from CAWUFW010008146.1 coordinate 866,137, forward strand.
TGTGGCTTGAGTTAATAACAACACTGTTTCACAAGCGAGACACATGCGCTAGGCATGCTCTCGCAGGTTCGACCCTAAAAAGAGTCATGCTCTGTATATCATGCTATAAATGAAAAATATACGAATATTTACTAATTTACTAATGTTTTCTCAATTTACTAATTTTCCCCACTATTTCCCTCTTCATTGTCCTCTCATAGGTACATTTGTCCCTCTCTCGTTGAACTATCTGGAACTGTTATATTCTCTTAATAATATTGATAAACCTAGTTCTGAAATAGCTATTCTAACCCTTATTTTCATTTTTAGAACCTGATTTGTTCCTCCTTGGTACCGCGATGCGTCTCCAAACACAGAGTACCACGCCCCATTGTATTTTTATTTAAAGCATAGATGTACTTAAAAAATAAGCATTAAAGCTCTGTATGCGCTCTGGATCATGTGTGCTCAGGATTTTTTGACCTCCTGCATTGAGGCAGCATGGTGCTCATGCTGTGGAAAATTCATGTTTGTTCATTATTTGTTGAAGAGGCAATTGACATACTGAGGAAACTTTTAATTGCTAAGCTGTTACTGAAAAAACGCATTTTAACTTCCTTTGGTAAGATGAATGAGACCCATAAAAGGAAACAGATAATTTCTTGAAAAATATATTATTGGTGTTCCTACTCTGTTGTTTATAATTAAAAGGTAGAAATTGGCTACATTATTCACTAAGGGTTCAGCTGAATTTAGGCTTGTCTTTTGTGTAATTTATTTAAAGGGGGCACTTGCAAACCACAAATCTACCCTCGGAATCCAGTGTACATGCAGAGTACATAAAAATAAAAAAAATACAAGGATATAAAGGTAGAAAAATAGGTTGGTGTGGTTACAATTGGAAATCTGCGCAGTAAAAGTGTACAAACAAAGAAGAAACACAGTATCACTTACCTCTAAACTAGCTATATATCAGTATGTAGAATTTTGACAGCAGAAGGAGCTATTATTACTTTGAGGTAATATGGAATCCAACTAGAAAACAACGACTATTAAGCCTAGTAGTCTGGATAGGCACATCAATTTTAACCCATCGCACAAATATACTCAAGAGCTATAGTCCGACAGACAAAGAGGACTGAGTCAAAACAAGTATACTTAGAACTGAAAAGAAATTCAACAATAATTAGTTCATAAGCAGTGATAAAACGACAAAAATTGAATATTGATGATTTATCTGTGTTGTCACAATCCCATTCTATTATTAATGGCTATGATGCTATAACATCAAAAATAAAGGCCAAATGGTTTTACATTGAAGAATACAGAGTTAGGAGTTCTCCTGCCTAAACTGCCTTAACAGTTTTCTATACTGCTCTTACTCGCTGCTACTGTTTGATGAATTTTATGTGTTCCTAATTTTATTTGCTGCACTTTATTCCCGACTTGCCTAAAACTACTAAAATAGTTTTCTACACTGTTCTTTCCCGCTGCTATGTGTTGATGAATTTGATGTGTTTTTAATTACATTTTAAACACTTGCACTTTCCTCGAGTCTCCGGTCCTTGGGAGGCCTTTTTGGGGTACCTGACGATTCGTCCGGTCAGCGCTCTAGTGTTTCGCGTTGCGTCACGCTTCGGCCCTACTTTATGGCCAGAGAGAGGACGCGCAGCGCACACGCACAGCGGGTGCGCCGACGGCACGCCAGAGGCGCACCAAAGGCAAGCCCGTCTGGGCGCGTCCGCCCCCGACCGCGACCAGCGGCCATGACACCTGGACCTAACAAGGTAATGAGATTAGTATATACCTCCAAACAACTCACTAAGTTGAGTCTGGCTCTTTCTCCCAAATGCACTATTGCAAAAATGGATGAACCCAATATTGACTGTCAGCATTGTCTGTTTTCTACTGCTACATCCATCCATAGGAATATAGAATGCTACAACGCATGCTTTTACATTGCGTTCCATTACAACGTGGTCGTTACAACGACCGCATTGTTAGAACGCGATACCTTTACCACGCAAGTCATTAGATCGACTTGCTCTAGATGGCGCTCCAACCTTAGGAATAGTATAGTTTACTATTCCAACTCCACCCTGCGCAACAGTAGGGAAGGTGTTGGAATAGCAAATTATACTATTCCTTAGGTTGGAGCGCCATCTAGAGCAAGTCGATCTAATGACTTGCGTGGTAAAGGCATCGCGTTGTAACAACGCAGTCATTGTAATGACCGTGTTGTAAATGTAACGCAATGTAGCAACTGTGTTGTAAAGGCTGTTTCCCATCCATAGCAGTGACCTCAACACCAGGGTTAGTCACACCTGCAGTGTAGTCGGCCAATCCAACCCGGTGGAGCTACCCAACAGGGTGCCACCTAAAAGCACACTTTCATCCTATACAGATTACACTTTCTATAGCATTAATTGCCGCTTTCTGCCAAAACATTAAAATAACATTCTTGACTTCCTGATGAATAACCAACCGGATGCTGTCTTTCTAACAGAAACCTGGTTACAGGAAAGTTCAGTCCCGGATGTGGCAGCTGCACTTCCACCCAACTATTCTATTATAAGGAAAGATAGGAAGGTGAAGATGGGAGGTGGCATAGCTATTATTCACAAGAGCTCTTTAACATGTATGACTGTTGACTTCTGTGTTATGGATTGTGAAGCCTTGCTATTCAAAATAGCACTCACGCCTAATTTTACTTTTTCGGGCATCTTGATGTACCGCCGGCCCGGCTGGGCCGTGGGCGCGCTCTTTGGCCGATCAAGTAGCCCCTCACATCCTGAAGGCTGCTAATTTCACCATTCTGGGCGATCTGAACCTACACTTCAACGATCCAAAATGTACCACGAGTTCGTCACTCACTGATGATTTAGAAGCTATGAACATTCATCTATGCAACTCAGGTCCTACGCATATAGCGGGCCATCTGTTAGATCCTATCTTTTCCAATTTACCTGATCTTAGCTGTGTCCCTGTGCTTCCCCTATGTTGGTCTGATCATTTTGATGTAGCTTTCTCATTTCTCATGTAGATTTCTCCAGGTCGCTGGAGGGGCTTTGTCCCCTCCAGCGACCTACTTGGAAGTTGATCAAGAAAGGCGAAATTTGGCCTAACTTGATGTCTCGGCTCTAAATAAATTATTAGTTGATAGCAAACCAGCGGCACAACAGATTACTGTTACCAATCTTGGTCTCATCCAAAATTGGATTGTTCAAGCAGTTAGACACTTGCCTCCCTATATCTAACAAGCGCGTAAAAAGACAACTGACACCCGCTCCCTGGTTTTCTAAGGAGTTGAAAAGTGAGAAATCTAAATGTAAATTCCTCGAAAGATGTCGGAGGAAACATTATCTTGAAGGAGATAAAGTGGCATATAAAAAAGCCCTCAAAGAATACCACACTCTCTGTAAAGTAACCCAGACTGAGTTCTTTACTCATAAAATTTCTCAGTCCCAAAATTGCTCAAAAACACTTTTTAAGGTAGTAAAAGAACTTTCCGGTGCAGAAACTCAGTCTATCCCCCCCCTGGTCTTACTGGTGCCAGGTGCGAAGAACTTGCCCTCTACTTCAATGATAAAGTCAAACAAATACATTCTGTATTGCTTATTAGAACATTGGAATGTTGGGAGCTCCATTGTAGACAATGGAGTTCTCCCTGCTTCTACGGGCCGGTAAAGGCCCCAGAGCAACATTCCAATGTCTTACAAAGGCCTCTCGGAGCTCGAGGGATTTAAATCCCCTCGAGCTTCGAGACGCCTTTGTTTTATTTGTGAGAACATTCTGCCCTCTAGTGGCAGAATGTTCTAATGTCTTATAGCCCTTCGTAGCAGGGCTATACCGGCTATTAAAGTCCGGCTACCTTGTTAAAGTCCCTCGCCTTCGACTCGGGCCTTTAACACGGTAGCGGGCCTTTAATAGCCGGTATAGCCCGCAACGGCGGGCTATAAGGCTATAGTAAACACTCTCAAACTAGTTTACCGGAGACCGAGACCAACATCACTGTCACCCCGGAGTTTGCCGAACCAGGGTCACATGTTACAAGTCCCTCTCCCAATAAACTGGAAACTTGGACCCTCCTGGAGTCTAGTTCCTTTGGCCACCTCTTGGCAAACATGAAATCGGGGTCCCCTCGTGATTCACTTCCCTTTCATGTGACTAAACAGTTGGACGCTCCCATACTTTCCATATTTATGGAGCTCCTTAATGCCTCCTTGTTGGAGGGCGCTGTTCCTCAGGAATGGAAACACGCCATGGTCCTCCCTCTTCTTAAGAAGGCCAATGCTGACCCGACAATGCCTTCTAACATCCGCCCCATTTCACTGCTCCCGGCCTTTTCCAAAATTCTGGAAAAGCATATAAACGGTCAATTGACCGCATTTGTGGAATGCCAGAACGCCCTCCACCGCTCTCAATCAGGTTTCAGAGCGGGTTTCTCTACCGAATCTACTCTTCTTGGAGTGACAGAAATGATAAGACAGAGGTTAGATGAGGGTTAAACAGTGGCCCTTATATTATTGGACCTCAGCGCTGCTTTTGACACGGTGCCTCATTCTATCCTGTTGAGAGCCTTGCAGGCGGTGGGCCTAGCTGGATTAGCCTTGCAGTGGATTGCATCTTTTTTAGCTGACCGAACCTTTCAGGTTTTTTCTGCGTCAGCTAACTCCAACTCCTATCCGTCCCCTTATGGGGTTGCTCAAGGGTCGGTGCTGAGCCCTCTGCTTTTTAATGTGTATGTCCGCCCGTTGGCGGATGCTGTGGAAGAGGCTGGTCTCTCCCTTTTTTCCGATGCTGACGACACTCAGATTATTTTTTCTCTTTCCTCGGCTAAGGGGTCCGACCCTTCTGCCCTACAGTCAGGTCTGAGTAAAGTTGCGTCTTGGATGCAAAACAATCTACTCAAACTGAACGGGGGAAAGGCTGAAGTTATGATTTTAGGAAAGGAACATGATCTGTGGGGTCCTCAGCACTGGCCCCCCGAATTGGGTACGCTGCCTTTGCCGGTACACCACGTTCGTAATCTGGGTTTCATCATTGACAAGCATCTTTCTATGAAATAGCAAGTCAATAGGTTATCTGCCATTTGCTTTACCATTTTAAATTGGCTGAAAAAAATCTTATGGATGATCCCCCTCTCGGCTCAAAAAACGGTAGTCCATGCCCTAGTCACTTCTAGGCTGGACTTCGGCAATGTTCTTTACCTGGGCTCCAATAAAGCTATAACCCAAAGACTTCAAGTGGTGCAGAATGCAGCTGCTAGACTACTATGTCAGGTGCCTAAATCTTCATCAGTCTCCAGCCTCCTCCGGAGCCTTCATTGGCTGAAGGTGGAGAACTGTATAAAATTTAAGGCCATCTGCTACATGTTTAAAATCAAAACTGGAGTGGCCCCCAAATATTTACAAAAACTAGCTCAGAGTTACCAACCCTCACGTCCTCTTCGATCCACCCATCAGATGGGGTTCTCTGTCCCTAAATTCAAACTCTCCCACATGCGTGAGTCGGTCCTTTTCTTATTTAGGACCTACCTTGTGGAACTATTTACCGTTCTCACTTCGTGGCTCTTCAACTCTTAATTCTTCTTGCCAGTTCTCTCAGCTCTCCTGTCTGGCCGGCGCCGGGAAACCCCTTGGGGTAGCTGTGCGCCTTACAAATTCAAAATACAATACAATACAATACAATACAGACCAAGCATTCCTTCTGAGCTCACTTGGTCTCAACTCAATCAACTACCTTCAGTAGCTTTCCCAATCTAAGCTTTACACCCATTTCAGTGCCATCTTCTCACCAGCCTTCTTCCTGTCACAAACCTCGACCACAACACTGTGGTTCTCTTGAAACTTACTTGGACCAGAAATGCCACCTTTGTTTTCTTATGTAAGCCCTGTAAGAAAACATGAGCTCGTAACTGTCTTCCAGGCCAGTGCTTAACTTGTACAAGATTAGTGGAAAGATCTTAAGTTTTTCTTAGGAAGCTGCTACTTAGGAAGCTGCTACTGGTGCTGCTGAATGAGTACCAAGGCTACCTATTCTTGATTCCACTTCACCCCTCTTTCTCCCCCCACCCCACCCCACCCCACCCTTCCCTTCCTGTATCTTTATCTCAACCACATCTCCTTTTTGAACCCTGCTTTCTCTCTTTGTCACAGGTTTCCTGTATTTCTTTTCCTTCTCCTTTCACCTTTTTCTACCTTTCTCTCATGTTCTGGGTCAAAGTCTAATTTATGATTAAAAAGTGATTTCGCCCATCCCCTCTAACCTCAGACACACTTTAAGCACTGTAATCTTCCTCCTTCTCTTCACTCCATGTAAATAGCAAAACGAGGTAAATCCACAGAGATAGATTAACAAGACCAATGTATGGTAACACTCATTGCAACATCATGTCTTGTGGCATTCTTTAATAATGTATGTTAATGTGTAAGAAACAGGCCAGCCACCCCAAAACTTCCCTACTGTCCATATATTGGCATCGAATGACCAGAAATGTGTCTAGTATACTCTAGTGCTTTGCCTAAAGTCAACAGTTATTGAGGCAGTGTGTGCTGGTGGGGGGCACCAGCACTAATTTTTGGTGACTTGCGCTTATCTTTCTTTATCAGACATTTATGAGAACAATAAAGGGAAAAAACACAAAGTGGAAAGACGGAGGAAGAGAAAGGCAGAAAACCCGTCAGAAAGGGAGAAAGCATGAACCTGCAAGAGTGAGATAAAAGGGTACAGAGTGTCTGGAAGTGGACTAAAGAGGCATGAGGTGGATTTAGGATGGCACAGCCTAGATATTCGGCATGGCGCCATTTAATTGCACCAAATATGAGCTTCTAGTCAGAGCCCTGGGCACCAGCACTCATTCATTTACAAGTTAAGCACTGCCTGAAACTATTTTGAATTAGTATGAATCTTGGCACAATATCTCAGTATCGAACCAAACTTCTCTAACCCTATCCTATGTTAGGAAAAGCTGAAGGCACACCTGAACTGCATAGCAGCATGACAATGGTCCACTTCCACTCTCAAATCCTAGCTACCCTGCCAATCACCCACTGATGTATCTTTACATTTGACACTGTGCACCGCTCCACTGTCTTCCAACAAGGTTTGAGCTATACAAATACCACATACACACATACAAAGTAAAACACAATCTTTAACACATTAGCCCTTGAATGTTCCATTTTTTACTTGGAACTGCAATGTGATTTTTGCCGGGTTTTAAAGTCTGATTATCCACAATCTTCCCTGTGTCCTCTGTTCCATGATATCATAGCTGAGCAGAGCAGGTTTGAAACCCCATAAAATTTAATCCAATAATGTATTGTGCTTCAGAATTAGAGTTGCACGCTCTGATGACATATCAACTCATCACTAGAAAATTCAATCACCTGAGAAATAGCTTTTTAACAGTAGTACCTCTCTGAGTCTTGCCCCTAACACGCTACAAAAATGGTAGATTGATATAAGTATTACTCTGTCTTCTCTGGCATATCAATGTGTTTAATGATGCTCTACAAGTGATATTTCTGGCTTTGTCAGCACAACCTCTCTTTCCATTCAGGTTAGGTATGGTTTGACCGTGCTGTGACTACCACATAAAAATGCTGAAAATATGTCATCCTCTGTTGTCTAATATAATAGTAAGCAAGACAGAAGCCAGCAAAGCAATTTATATTGGTGACAGTTCGAAAGTGTCTATTAAGAAATGTGTTCAATCTATGTTAAACTTGTCCAAAGAGACACCATTCATTAAAAATACCCATGGTGTGAAGATGCTACAGGTAATACTATGTGTAGCCTTCATACTGTGGTGAAAACGTTACTGATAGCCCATCTTTTGAAGCTAAAACAAGCACATGAACATGGGTTAGTACCTGGTGCACACAGTTGTCTATGTTATGTTGAAATTGTCATGGTACGACAATTCTATTTAATAACTCTAGGCTGCTTACAATACTTAGTATCTACTAAGTAGAATATGTGCCCTGTTGGAAACCTTTTGTGCAGAACCAAAAAACATCAACTGTCATCTGCATACAGAGTTACACTTCAATACAAAGATTTCTAGCATGTTCAAAACCTCTACAGACCTATGATATATGACATATGTTTATTAAACACAAACCCATTAGCTGGACACAGGCTGTACAAAATTAGGCAGAGAAGTATTATGGTAGCTACCCATCACTATGTAAACAATAAAACAAACAAACACACTCATGGTATGATCTAATCAGTGATTTCATCAAAGATATAATTTGAGATGTGATCAGGGATGACTTAAATCATTTATAGAACATGTCATGAGTGATGTAATATATGAGGTCCTAAGCAGGGGAACAAGTTATAGTTAGCTCTGCTAACTACAGGTTAGTACCTGGCATCCACGCCAAATTTGTGTCCTTTTTTCAAACATCCTGGGGATTCTAAAGGTACCCAGAGTTTGCTGGATTCCCTTGGAGTGGACCAAGAAAATAGGCAAAAAAAAACCTAAATTTCCAGTTTTTGGGGAAAAAAAGAAAAAAGTGCTCCAGATAAAATTGTCTGTTTTTTTCTTAAAAATGGCATCAAGGAATAGCTCACTGTGCTTAAGTCACCATTGTCCATTCTTTCAGGAACACACAAAGCTGAATTAAAAAAACAATTACCACAGGTTTGGCATTTTTAAAGAGGTAGCCCATTAGTCCTATTTTTTGGGTCTCAACCTGCTTTCAGTTTGTGGTGGAAACCAGTGTGAAACCCATGGATGATACATGAAGACTAAAGATTTCCAAATAGTAGACAGAAGTCTGAATTCAGCACGGGGTCCTTATGTGTAGATCCTTCAAAGTTTTCCCAAAGAGACTAACTGAAATAAAGAAATATTGAAAATGATTAGGGAAAATGGCCATTTGGGACATTTTCATCTGTAACCTTTTGTCACTATGGCTGATTTACAAAAGCAATATACTGTTACGTCTCCTAGCCCCTTCTGGTTGTGGGGATATATAGGGTTGGTGGGTTCTCCAAGAACCCAAGGTACCAAGAGCCAACAAATGAGGTGCAATGTACAATGGTTTTTCTTTGTGTACGGAGTATAGACCAATTCATTTGGTGAAATATGTAGAGCGAAAAATGGGTATGGAGGAACCCTATGTATTTCTCAAATGGGCACAAGATATGGAGTTTAGGAGCAGTGGTTATTTGTACATCTCTGAATTTGTGGATACCCGTACCAGCATATGTTTTAGTGTTGTTATTTTCCAAAATGTCTTCTTTTTTACACACTGGCTTACATTTGAAGGCACAAATGCTGTGACATCCAATTGGTAATAACAAATGTTCTACTATTCTTTGCTTCCACATGTCTTCCAGTAAGAATGTGGGTAGGCCTAGTGCCCGTAACAGAAAATGACTCAAAACGCAACATGGATACAACACATGGATACATCACATTTTTCCATTCAAAGCTGACCATTTTTTGCAAAGTGGGCAGCTGTAGATTGTGAGCCCTAGCTCACCTAAGGAAACCTAGCAAACCTGCACAATTTTGAAAATGAGACACGTGGGGAAATCCAGGGTGGGGTGACTTGTGTGGCTCGCACCAGGTTTTGTTTTAATCCATCCTTGCAAACCGCAAACCTTGACTAAAAATTAATTTGTCTCACATTTCTGTGATGGAAAGCTCTGGAAGCTGTGGGGAGACACAAACTTCCTTCCACCCAACATTCCCCCAAGTCTCCCCATAAGAATGATACCTCACTTGTGTGGATAGGCATGGTTCCCGTGTCAGGAAATGGCGCAAAACGCAACATGGATTACATCACATATTTCCACTCAAAACTGACCTTTATTTTGCAAAGTGGGTATCTGTGGGTTTTGGGCCCTCGCTCAGCTGGCACCTAGTGAAACCTACTAAACTTGCACATTTTTGGAAAGTAGACACATCTAGGGTGGGATTATTTGCGTAGCTCTCATCAGATTTGTTTTCCTAGAATCCCTTGCAAACCTCAAACTTTGACCAACAAACACATTTTCCTCACATTCTATGATGGAAGTTCTGTCACCCCTCCTATTTTTGCTGAATTCATTTTTTGGGCGTTCAGACTCAGTGCATTTTGCCACTGCTAACCAGTGCTAAAGTGCTTGTGCTCACTCCCTAATACATGGTAACATTGGCTGAAACCTGATGGGCATATTTAATTTACTTTTAAATCCCTAGTAAAGTGGAATACTTAGGGCCTGTAAATGAAATGTGACTGTTGGGAAACCGGTCCCAGGACACTTGTTTACGGTCCAGGGAGGACCTGGCTTGGCAGTTCAGGTTGGACTGTTCCCATAAGGAACAAGATCAAGACTGATTTGCATATGGCTGGGTCCAATCTGGGTTGGCGTGGTGAGCAAAAGAACGATGGATTAAACCCAGATCTTTGTGACTGGGGGTGAATGTTTGCATTGTTCAGCATTCCATCTATCACTAGTTTCTTTTACTAGTGGGATTGCAGCACTTATTGAGCTATCCACTTAAATAGCCCCTTAAAACATGTCCCAGGCATGCCTTTGCAACCTGAATGCAGTGTTAAATTATCAATCGAATTGGCATAACACCCCCCCTTGCTAAGCCTTACCCTCCCATTTTATTATATATGTCATTCCTAAGTTACACTGTAGGTAGCCCATAGGGCAGGGTGCATTGTAATTAAAATGTTGGACATATGCTTTTAAGTTTGACATGTCCTGGTAGTGAAAAACTCAATTCGTTTTTCACCACGGTAAGGCCTACCTCTCTCATAGGATAACATTGGTTTGGCTTACTACATTTAACCAGTGCTAACTTTTGATTGGAAATAGGTAAACATTTTATGTTCAGTGTCTGAGAAATTGTAATTTAAAATCATCTTTAATGGTAAAGTCAGATTTTAAGTTACAATTTTGAAATTGCCACTTTTAGAAAGTTCACATTTTCCTGACCTATTTGGTTGGTCACGTGACTGGGTGTAGTTGGTAGTTGGACTTTATTTATTTCTTCCAGACACAATAGAGGGATTAGTTGTGCTTGGATAGGACATCACTGACAGGATGGGGGGGTGAGCTGGGCACAGCCCCACTTACAACTGAGTAGGCTGTGACCTGCCTCCACACAAAGGACTTGTCACCACTGCATTGTTCCTGCAGCCAGCTTGGAGCCAGGGCAGAGGAAGCAGGAAACTTTAAAAACGTCAAAGGGAATTCTCTAGACACTTTTCCTACTTCAAAGAAGGTACAAGGTATAAAGATAAGTCCCTCAGACCCACTCTTCAGTTCACTTTTTGTACCTGGGGAAGGACTCTCAGAGGACCGCCTGATGCTGTGGCCTGCAGTGTATCACCTGGAAGGACTGCTTTGCTTCCTGACAGCTGCCTTGAACCCTCAAAGGCCTCCTGCCCTGCTGCTTGAGTCCTGTTCCATCTCTTGAACCCAGTGCTATCACAGTGACTGCAAGGGCTAGGTGACTGACCACCTGATCAGAGCCTCAGGGGCCCAGTGCTATCACAGTGACTCCAAGGGCTAGGTGACTGACCACCTGATCAGAGCCTCAGGGGCAATAAAAGCTCCAACCATCTTGAACCCATACCTGGACCCAGCCTCATTGAGTCCTAACCCCCCAATTCCCAAGTGGTGCCCCACCAGTCCTGGATCATTGGCGATGTTAAAGGTGCCAAGATAGTCAAAATCCAAAAGTTGGGACTTGGAAAATTTTGAGCCGAGAGGACACCAGGACTAACCCCTTCATCTATCCACCCCAGGTGCATCGCCGGTTTGCTTCACTTCGGGACAGCTCCTGCTAAGTTCTTCTCTGCAGCAGCAAATCCTATTCAGCGGTCTTTCGCCAAAGGGGTATCTGGCCTCATGGATCTCTTGTCGGCTGCAGCCTCCAGCAGTGTCCAACTGGAGATTTTCGATGTCCAAAATAGAGACTAAGTCTGAACATAGAATCTTCACCGCGACTTCGTCCAGTGGCTCCCCGACGATAAAGACACTGCCTGCAGGCTGGTCCTGTTGAACCTCTACCTTCTCAGAGACTTTTTTAGACTTTTTCTTCAAATTTCTTCTAAGTCCAAAGGTAAGTACCAACTGGGCTTAATCACTTTATGTATCTGACTCGTGCTCCATTGCTGTTAGCAATATTTTTCGATTTTGACCGGGTTTCACAGGAGTACATGTCTGCGGTTTGCGCTTTCAGCTGCTATTTTTTACCTTGAACTTTAAAAATCCATAACTCCGGTTCTACTAATAGGATGTTTGTCATTTTGGTGTCAAATCATTTGTTTAAATGCACTCTATTTTCTAAATTGCTGTGGGCTTTTTTTTGTGCTGTGTTTTTTCACTATATTGCTGTTTGTGTGCTGCATAAATACTTTACACATTGCCTCTAAGTTAAGCCTGAGAGCTTTTATGCCAACCTACCTCAGGGTTAAGCACTGGTTAATTTAGTGACTTTTGCAGCTCATCCTGACAAGGATTGCGACTGTTGCATGAGCAGGGTTAACACCCCACTCAACCAACAACGCAATTTCTCACAATCCCTAATTTGACATTTGTATCCATTTAGTATACACATGTACATGAGACAGGGTTGAAGTTACATTTGGATATACTTTGTAGCAGATTTCCCTGCAAAAGAGGAGCCCTATTTTCGAAAAAAGCCCTTAAAAATATAGATTGACGAAGGATTATAGCTCCCCTTAAGTGTATTTTTTCAGCATTTTTCTAATCACAAATATTCTCAAGAGTACGCTTGGAATGCTGCGCCAGTGAATGTTATGTAACATATCTGTGGCATCCTATCTCTGTGCGAATTTTATATGGTGTCAAATTTCACACTTGGATAATAAGGCTCCCTGTGAAAGGAATCAAACTAGACTTACTGATTACTCCAGTAATTCCTCTTTTCAGTAGGGGCCCTCAGGGTCATCAATTCTACTCCCCATCGAGCTCTGCCCCCACAGAGTTACTGGTATCCCTGGCATCGGTAGCTCCAGGTGGCCAGTGTTATCAGAAGAATTAATATGGCACTTATAATGAGGACCAATATTGCAGGCTCATGCAAACCAGTTCGGTTAGTCTATCTCAGTCTTCCACCTGTTAAAAATTAACAAAATTCCATTTATTTTTCATTCACCTCTTTATTCTGCCATGCATTACGTGCACTTTACATCAATTGCTACAGACTGTAAATCAAGATGGCTGGTAGTCATTAAATAGTATTGATCGACAGTCTTTGCAATTAATTAACAAAAATATCAATGAATGTACAGTTTTGAAAAACCTAATGCAACACAAGGCTCAGAAGCAGCGGAAATCGATCAACAAAGGAAATGATATTGCAAGGAGTAATTGATCGAGTTTCTGTTCATGAATGGAGTAAAGCACAGTCATTATCAGCTGTGGAGCCAATGCCATAATTCTTTGCAAAGCATGTCGCCTGCTCTGAATAGTGTATTCAGAGGCAAACTGTACTAGAATAGGCTTTCCACTTAATGCATGCTCTCGGCAAACAGGCCACAAACTCAAACACATATGTGCACACACACCCTGTCAGGTGCATCGCTGCCCAACCCTAAAAATGCTCCCGTGGGAGAGAACGAGGAAACATACATTCCCATTGAGTGCTAAAACAAAATAAAATATGTACTCAAAAGGGAGAAGTAGAAGGTCACAACTCATCCAGTCACTACAATGAAAGGCCAAAATGCTCCTGGACAGGACCAACTCAAGCATACTGTGGAAAGCCATTGAATGAGGAGCAGAGAAGCCAGCTAGACAACAAATCCATCCGATCATGAGTGTGGGTGGACTCCCAAAACACACTCTGAATATCTTGGAGCTTATCAAAACACAGCAAAAGCTGTCTGTAGATGGGACTTAAAAACATTCTTGTGACTTCAATCATCCTAACTCTAGGCATGTTTAAAACCACGAGTAGAAGAGAAGTGCCCCTAACGGAGCACTGTATAGAAAACTTTACTTGGTTGCATTTTTATTATAAAGTATTTATTGCGATCATAACATATCAGATAAACACACATGAAGAAGTTCACGATGAGGTTTTATCTCACATATTCAAGATAAACATTTCTCTTGAAAATGAACTGATGGATGAGAAAATAAATAAAGTGTGGGGCCCAAACCGTTCTAATAAGTAATTTGTGAAAAAAATCAACAGGCTTAAGGAATCACATAAGGAAAACTAATTGTAATTGACAATGTCTGGTAGAAATCCAACATGTATATTGTTGTACTAATAGATTACAAACAATCAAGTTTGATGCTTCGAGTCTGCATTGGGGATGACATCGTAAATTGTGCTTACTATCATCAACATGTGCTTTGTTCTTTACAGAAACAGGTGTAATTTCACGTGCTATATATCCATGGGAGAGTTCCTGCTATCCCAGCAGAATGGAGTGGGTCTGAAAACTATAACACTAAACATAAAAGAGGGATATCGCAACATCTCTCTTTCATAGGCGTCGAAGCTAGGCCCAGGGGTAATTTGAATTACACCAGCGTAATCGGAGTAGTTTTGGTTATTCCACATTACTCTTTGACGCAAAATGACCAATAATTATGCAATTACACATGTTCGCGTAATTAGGAGTAATTTGGTTGGAAAATATACACAACTATTTAGCTAATTTAGCGAGCACGAGTGCTAGCTTGCCCTGCTGTTCGTGTTGTTTTGCATTTAGTGCTAATTTCTTAGTGCAAAATGCATCCTCTGGATGGTTTTGGACAACAGCGGGAATTTTTGTGCTAAGAAATTAGCACTAAATGCTGAATTACTCTTCTTGCATAATTATGCGGAATCTTTTGCAATTTTGTAGTAATTAAGTGTAATAAAGTGACAGCAAATTACACGTGTTACACCCACCCCGAATCTAAGCACATAGCCGTCAGGAAGGTTGATTCATGTTTAATCACTTTTTAAAGTTTCGTATGTACTAGGGCACCAGTATTACCCTGAAAAAAAGGAATACAAACTACAGCTAGATAGTGACCCACTATTAAGGAGTTTTGAGACATTTGAGACTGTAAATGATACTATTAATTTACATTCAATGGTATTTGGTATAATTCTGTCATGCCACAATTCCATGCTCGAAACGATCGAAACCTCCTTAAATCCATGCAATGGAATGGGCTCAGGAAATACTGCAAAGTCGAACTGACATGCCCGGGTTAAAAGACTAAGGGGCATATTCTCAAGAACGTGTGATAACCACCGCAAGATTTGCTTAACGCAACTTTGCATATCGCAGTCGATCGCGGGAAAACAACACCATCTTAACGTAGTATTTCCAACCTGGCGGCACCATGCGATAGTCCCACGATAACACGTCAAATGCCCGCGTTAAAATCAACGCGAAGCCGCAAAATTGCGAAACAGGAACGCGAATAAAGTTGCGATGAGGCCAACCGCGATACAAAAATCAGTGATAACCAGCGACAGGCCTGCAATTCCCACCCGTCATGCGGGAAAATGCACCATAAAAGCCGAACAAGAAAATCACACCAAAAACAAAATAAACTGCGTAGCAACATGGATGCACCCGGAACGAGTGCCCAGGTCAACGCGAACCACACAAGCCACACAGACCACCAGCAAGGAACCTCGGGGTCCGGGAAGGCCAAGGAGAAGAGGAAGAGGAAGACGGGGTACAGTCCGCATGACAACCGGATCGTCGTCACGGAGGTGACAGAGCACTAACAACAACTGTCCGTCACCTTCACCGTGTCATTGACAACACAGACGGAAAAATGGCATTCCATCGTGAATGCAGCCGGAGTGTCGAGGAGGCCAAGATGTGCTGGCACGATGTGAAAAGCCAAGCCAAGCAGAAACCCGCTGCCAACAGGAAGGCAGCAACGGCGAATGGAGGTGGGAGTCCTGCGCCACAGGAGGAGCTGGAGCAAATGGTGGCCACAGTCATCAGTGTGGAGATGGTGCAAGGAGTCGGGAGTCCGGACACTGCTCGACATGACCTGACACAACATCAACAGGGTGAGTAACGAACAGGGACTGTGGGGACGGGGGACGGGCACAATGGCACACATGCACAACGACGTGTAGCACACTGCACACCCACAATGACCCTGGGACATGTCCATGTTCCCCGTGGCACACTGCAGCACACATACAAACATCAAGTAGGCCCCCGTCCACCATGTGCCCAAAGGGCTCCCACCCCACACATCACCAATTCCACAACACACACATGCACCCGTGCGAAACACAGCAAAGATGCTTATGTGAGAGCCACACTGACAATGCAAGTGACACCACATGACGAGCAGCATGACTGGAGTACAATCACCATGACATTGTGCATGCCACGAGACTGAGGTGGCTGAGTGTGGACCACATCCGGAAAGGAACAGGTCACACTCTAACACATCCACGTGCACAAACAACCACTGACGTCAACAATACATCTGCAGACAAACAATGCACAAGAGTACAAAAACCGTCCAAGAGCACAAATGACCCAAGTCGCCAACATCACAGCACCTTAAAAGCACAAAAGCCAAAGGCACACCGCCTCCAAGGGATAAGTGGCAGCAAAATCACAGCTGCAGGTGTGACTCTCACACAATGCAGCGCACACACATAGCAATGACAGCACATCCACATGGACGACAATGTGGTACACAGTGCAACACTTACACTGCAGAACAGAGGACACAACTGGGTCCGCCTGTGCATAGAAAATGGCCAATCACATCTGACGTAGCAGGAGACTGTGAGATGCAAATGTACGTGTACAACCTCACCTACCTCATGTAGTCCAAATGTCCACTGTCCCGCATCAAATAGTCTGCCCCTCCCAAACAGTCACAATGTACATTGTCATGCAGTCTGTATGTAAACTTGAACAATGCAGCAACATACATGCCAACACAATGTCAACAAGCATCTTCCCTGCACATTGCAGAGGGACACACAACACCTCCAGCAGGGCAGACCAGACAACTC
This sequence comes from Calotriton arnoldi, assembly GCA_963921515.1. Taxonomy (NCBI): domain Eukaryota; kingdom Metazoa; phylum Chordata; class Amphibia; order Caudata; family Salamandridae; genus Calotriton; species Calotriton arnoldi. The sequence goes on from CAWUFW010008146.1 coordinate 883,115, forward strand.
TACAGTGATGCTGAAGAGGACCTCCACACATCCGACACCGACGCCCTACAACAGTCCATGGACATCTTAGGCAATCGACCTCCAGGAGCAGGGCAGCACCGCTGCATCGAGGATACCCCACCCCCTGCTCAGACAACACAGCTGGACGCACCCACCACCCCGGCTGGCTCCCAGCAGCCCACCGAAGCACACATCGCATTCCAAGGCCAGGTGTCAGACTGCCAGAAGGGGGTGGCCAAACATGTGCGGGTGGGGTACTACCTCATGGAATCTGAACTAGATCACATACGTGGGTGTCTAAGTCCCATCAGGGACCACCTACACTCCCCAACGGAGACCCACACTGCGACAGAGACACATGCCTTTGCACATTTCCAGTACTGAACCACACCCAGAGCCACGGGATAATCATCCACACCCCCACGCTGGACTGGTGTACGCCGGCCCAGGTCACTCCTCTTACGTATTGAGTGGGGGCCGACAAAGCTACATGTGCAATGTCTCACCCGCTGCCTGCGGTGACATGGCTGCGTCCTCTGTACACGGCACAATGAAATGTTGTAGGGTCCGGGGCCCTAATGCATACATCATGAGCACACGGACACACTCAGATAGTTCGTTGAAATGGCTACGGGCACGTGCGCTCGACACCTTTATTGGCATGGTCACATGTACAGTGACGCATGTGCTGGATGTGTGTGGGGTGAATGTAAGCCAGCCCTCATGGAGTCGTTGGTGCTGGCAACAACTTGAACAGTGATCACAATAAAAGCAGAAACAGAAAACACCAGCATAACAGAAACAACTGTGAAGCATCATGGTGGTAGCCGGAGAAAGTACAGTGCGCACCCAACATGCAAGCAGAATGGTCCATGATTTGTGGTGCATTGAGTCAGTGGCACCTGAAGAGCTGAGCAGGGTATCAAGCTGATGATGGCACCCACGACAGGTGTGAGCAACTCTGATAGTCTGGCAGTAAGACACTTCCGACTCTGGCACCTGTTGTTTGGAGTTGGTCTTGGCGGTGGTGGCGTGTGCATCCTGCGGTGATGCGACGTCCGGGCAGGTCAGGACTCGATTTGATGTGTGAGCCCAGGTGGACCGCAGTTGAGGCCGGAGGCAGGGGACAGCGCAGGGCCACAGACACATGGCATTGATGACTCCCAGTCCATCGACCCAGAGGCCATCCAATATGCTATCAGACAGGGGCCATGACTTGAGCTGCACAGAGTTAGTGGCCCCGGATGCACTGCGGCCGGCACAGGCACACCGCCACGGGACAGTGACTTGCGGTGCAGTGAGATAGGGCCACGTGAGGTGAGCGGGTCCTCGTCGATGTCGAAGGTGAATGTAGCGGAGGTTTGCAGGGGACAGTGGAAGGTGTCCTCCAGGGCATGATGCAGAGGGCAGAACCCGGCCGGAAGCGGCAAATGGAGGAGTGGAATGCTACAGCCTCGTTTTTGCCACAAAGTCAGTATCACCGACATGATGATGAAGACAACCCCCAGTCCATAGACTCAGTCGCCACCAAAGTTCAACCAGAAAGTGTCCATGGATGTCGGGGAACAGACTTAGTGGCACTGGAGCTGAAAGGGGATGCAGTCTGCGATGAGGCCAGTACAATGATATCAAGTCTGCCATAAATGAATCATGACTGAATTCCCAATGTGTGACCTACTTGACCGCAGTGTAGGCCCGAGGCAGCGGTCAGCAGGGGCTCACAGCCACGTGTCGTTGGCCCGCGATGCACAGAGTTAGTGACACCAGAGCAGTTGTCGGCAGTGTTCGATCACCTCCGTAACGATGATCCTTTTCTCCTCCAGACTGAACCGCGTCTTCCTCTTACTCGTCTCCTTGCATACAATGATATGAACTCCGCCATGCAGAAATCAAGACTCAGTTCCACATGTGTGACCTACTCGACCGCAGTGTAGGCCGAAGGCAGTAGTCAGCAAGGGACCACAGACAGGTGTAGTTCGAATGCTATGCACAGAGTTGGTTGCACCACATCGAAGGGAGTACAGTGATATAAACTCAGCCATAAAGTGTGTACTCTGCCATTGCATAATCAAGACTCAGTTCCAAATGTGTGACCTACTTGACCGTAGTATAGGCCAGAGGCAGCGGTGGAGTACGTCAACGAAAAAGGAGTAAAGCGGGCCTGTGTCGCGGAGGCCGTGATGGTCTGAGGAGGCTGCCAAGGTCACGGGCTTCGGGCTTGGAGCTTGCGCCGGCACGTGGTGGGCCCTCTTTGACACACGCCGGTGTCGGCAGGTGAGCAGTGAGGCCTGACTGCGCAGGGGCGGGTATGACGGGTTCGGGGACCAGCAGCCCAGGGTGCAGCAGGCGCACAGGATCGCAGGCCACACCGCTCACGGCGACAGCGTCGTCCTCGTGGCGGGGTGGGAGGCGCCGCCCTGGCAGACACGTTGGGCATTCCGGAAGAGAACCACGCCCAGAGCTACGCACTTTTTATTCACACCCCTACGCTGGCCTGGCGTCCTCCGGGCCAGCCCACTCCGCACACGCTTACAGGGGGGGGACGTCACAAGCTACATTTCCGCGATCTCCCCCACTGGCTGGGGTGAGATGGTTGCGTCCACTGTCCACTACACTCCAAACACCAGCAGTGCATGTAGACATGGATATGTCTGTGGTCTGCATACTGCAGTCTGTCCAGCACTTCCACGCCACACTTGGCATTGTGTACATTCTCATTCATGGGTCACTTGCCTCCTTCGCACATGCCTGGTTCCCACCTCTCCCCACATTCCGCTATTGTGTGGCTGAGGTGCCAAGCCGTTGATGGCTCATGTACATGGCTAACCAAGGTTGCCACAGTAAGTTCTGCTGCGTGTCTGGTGGGTGGGCATGTTGTTTGGCATGTTGTATGTGATTTTGTGACGTATGCAGTGCCAGAGTTGTGAGTTGCATGATTGTGGAGTTGAGGTGTGTGGTGTGTTCATTTGGTACTTGCCAACGAGCAGTGCATTCCCATAGGTGCCATCCTGGCAGCGCTGGTTGATGTTGGACTGTCGGAAGATGAGGGGATCATGCACAATGCCTGGGTAGTTGGCTACGACATTGGTGAAGAGTCCCCTGTGGTCCACTATTGCCTGCACGTTGATGGAAGGCGTGTGCTTTCTGTTGCGGTAATTGTGTGCAGTGTCGGCAGGGGGCCCAAGTAGGATATGTGTGCAGTCGATTGCCCCCAACACGTGCGGGAATCCAGCTATGGCATATAGTCCTTGGTTTGTCTTCAGCTGTTCCTGTGCATTGTGGGGGACGTATAGGTACTGGGGTACCTGGCTGATGAAGGCATCCAGGACAGGTGTGAGGAACTTGGATGGGGCTGGCTGTGAGACTCCTCCGACTCTGGTGGTTGTTGGTTGGGAGGTACCAGAGGCCAACAGGTGCAGCACAGCCAGCAGCTTTGTCTGTGGAGGGATGTTGGTTGTCCGCTGTGTTGGTACCGTCAGCCTGTGGGCAATGATGTTCAGGATGCGGAGGATGGTTGTACTTTTGAGCCTGTAGTGGGCATTGACATTGTCTGGTGTTAGGTCTGTGAGGCTGGTGCATTTCCTGAAGGTCCGCTGTCTTTGTCTGCGCTGCCTCTGTGGTGGTCCGGGGGGGGGGCCGGAGGGGTGGCGATCCTGGGGGTGGTGGCGGTGGGTGTTGTTGTCCTCTCAGGGCTCCGGGATGCATGGTGTGTGGCTCCATGGCATCTGTTGTTCTTCATGTGTGGCTCTGGGCTGGGCTCCCTTTGATGGTGCAGGTTGTCGTCCGACTTTACACCAGGTCAGAGTAGGTGTTAATTACCTGCTGCTAACGCGCCTTATCGCCTGTTTTGTGGTCTTATCGCCGATGTGGCTGGTCGTTGAGAATGTTGAGGTGTGGTGTTGTCGCGGCTTTTTGCTCGGGAACGCCTACTCTGCATCTCATTAGCGATAGTTGCCGGGGTCATCTGTGGCGATGTTTTTTGCGGATGCTTTCGCAAGTAAACTGGTGGTATCGGCTGTTGGCACCAGCTTGTGAATGGGGCGATAAAATTATTGCGACTTTGGCTGCGATAAAGGGCCTTTAACTCGGCGCTAGCTCCTTGAGAATATGCCCCTAAAAGTTGGTTTGATATGCACCCTTAACCCCCAAATGTTTTAATAATGCTGGATCTGTTGTAATAAATGTTCTTACCACAGTGTGGGTCAAGCAGATACCAACTAGGGATAGCTTAATAAAAAAAAAGGCGCGGGCAAAGTTTCTGTTAAGCCGGAGTTATCTCACCTAATTTTGCGAATTTCATGGTACACTGGTTTCACTAAATTCCCCAAATTACTCAACTATGCAACGTGCCATAAATATTCTGCATTTGTGACAAAGAGTTAGCAGAGGAGCAGGGGAACAACACAAATGACAAGAACACACACGGCTCTTGCTCACAACACTTGTGTTTTTTGTGCTAGTTTTAGTGCAAAATGCATCCTAGAGTCCAAAATGGACATAAGAACCCTTTACCCACATATACAGCGCTAAATGACAATTTCACATTTTGTATATTTGCACGTGTCAAATTCGCCCCTAAAAATACATGTGTATCTTACACAGAAATGGGGACAAAAATAAACTGTGTTATTTTTTAGAATGGCCCTAGGATCATATGTTAAGAGCTTGTTTAGTTAGAATATTTAAGCTGTCAAAAGCTTAGAGAGTCAGTGGCTATTCAGCCAATAGACCATATGGTGACACAATGTGTCCAGATAAAATCCAATATTATCAAAATAATCTCAAATGTAAACCTCAGGTGCCAGGTACTGTATTGTTATAATCACTATTTAAATGGGTAAATACTGCGTGCAGATGTGAATTTATGTTCAACCCAGAGATTCTTAATTATCTGTGACAAACACAGGAAGTATATGTCAAGTTCTCAAGAATGGTGGCCTTTCAATTTGTCGTAAAAAGAAACATATCTCTAGCACTGGAATACTGTTAGACCTGTCATCCTTGGCATGGTTTTCCAACTGGATCTTTGCCTTCAACCTTCCTACTTTGCTGACTTCATTTTTGCTGACTTTAGGACTTTACCACTGCTAACCAGAGAGTGCTTGTGCCCTCGCTCTAAAACATGGTAGAATTTACTAATATCCAATTGGAATATTTCATTTACTTGTTAGTCCCTAGTAAGGTGGCAGGCACTACATGTTTCCAGGGCCTGTAAATGAAATGCTTCTAGTGGGCCTGCACCTCTGATTGTGCCACCCACTCAAGTTGCACTTTAAACATGTCTCAGGTCTGCCATTGCAGCGAGTGTGTGCAGTTTTTAAACTGCCATGTCGACCTGGAAAAATAAACCCTTTGCCACACCCAAAACTTCTTTTGAATCCATTTATGTCAGCCCTAGGGTAGGCCCTGGACAGCCCAGAGGACAGGATGCAGGGTATTTAAGAAGTTGGACATGTACTTTTAAGTTTTACATGCCCTGGTAGTGCAAAACTCGTACATTTGTTTGTCACTACTGTAAGGTCTACCTCTCCCATTGGATAACATTGGGCTTCCTTTATTATATTTAATACATCATAATTTCCAAATGGGAGCAGGTAACCAGTTCATATTTGATGTGTTTGGAATTGTAATGAAAAATCCTCTATCAATGTGAAGGTAAATTTTACATTACAATTTTGAAAATGCCACTTTTAGAAAGTTGGCATTTTCCTGCCTTATCCATTTAGTATCTGCAGCCTGTCTCTGGGTCACATAGCTGGGCCAAGCTGACAGTTGAGCTTTGGGTGTTCCTCCTAGACAGCCACACACAATAGAGAGCTTAGGTGTGCCTAGATAGGTGATCACTGTAAGGATGGGAGGGCAGAGCTGGCACAGCCCGACCTACACTTCTACACAAAGGATTGCATACCCCTGGAATCTGGAGTCTGGAGCCAAGGCAGGGAAGGTAGGATGCCTGGGGACTTCAAAAAGAAACCTCTAAAAGCTTCTCCCACTTCAAAGGAAAGCTGAGGTATACATCTTGGACCCCAGACAGCACCTCTTCAGTGCTCTTCTGGACCTGTGGATACGTTGCCAGGAAGGAGAATTGCTGTGGTGCTGAAAGGGCTGCCACTCTGCTGGATTGCTGCTCTGAAGAGACTGTTGCCCTGCTGTGCTGACCGGATGTCTACTTGCTTGGGTGAAGATGACTGGACCTGCATCTATTGAACCCAGGACCCCAAAAGTGACTCCAAGGGCTAGTTGGCCTGCATCCTGACTAGAATGTCGGGGACAGAAGACTCCAACAACCTTGAACCCAGCACCTGGACTCTACAGTCTGTGAGTCCTACCCTGCCTGTGGTGCCACTGCAAACTTGGACCCTTGGAAGTTGTCCTGAAGGTGCTCTGCAGGCACCTCTGTGGATCCAGAAGAACCAATGCATCTTCTACGCAGCACATCTCCAGCAGAACTGGCCAATCGCCTTTGCTGTTTGACGTATCACCTTCAGAACCATTGCATCGCCTTATCTGCAAGGGTTTTTTTTTATGCAAGGACTCTGCATTGACCCAACAGCCCACCTTTCAACCTCTGCCTGTGCAAAGCTTTCCCAATGCAAGCCCTAGAATTGTAAATCCCTCTTCGACTGCAGCCTTGACAATGGCGTAGGTTCTTGCATCTCAGCCTCACAGTTCTTCGGAAATTACCCTTTGCCACGACGGCATGCCACATCCTCGATGCCGGATTTGTATCGCAATCCCTCATCACCAATATCCTCCAGGACGATGCAGGACCTTGCATCGAAGCTTCACCGCTTCGTGGAACTGATGCATCACCTCTGCTGCGTGATCCATCGTCGGTGCAGGACCTCACAACGCTCTGCAAACCAGAATTTAAGGTACTCTTGTTCAGCGGGCCTAACTGGGTCCCAATAGCTTGCCTGCGCTCCATTGCAATCAGTCTGCTGCGACCAGATCTCCACAGTTGGCGCTTTGTGCTTTTTGCCGCTATTTTTACTGACATTTTTTAAATTACATATGTCCAGTTCTACTGATTGGATTTATGTCATTTTGGTCTTATTTCATTTATTGAAAATAATTCTATTTTTTAAAATTGGTGTGGAATTTGTTTTGTGTTTTCACTTTAGTACTGTTTGAAGTGCTGCATAAATACTTTTCACATTGCCTCTAAGTTAAGCCTGACTGCTCTGTGCCAAGCTATCAACGGATTGAGTAGGGGTTAATTTGTGGTTTGCTTGTGACTCACCCTGACAAGCATTGTGGTTGCTGCTTGAGTAGGGTTTCACCTCTCTCAAACAGGAGCACAATTTCTTACAGATACCATGTGGCAAATAAAATGACTGCGTATTCTAATGCTTTGTAGTATCAGTGACATTAGTGACTAAGACTACATTGCGTGAATCATATACTATTACATTACTTTGGCAGAATACCACACTTGATTCGTATTATACATACATATACATGCATATTAGTCAAAGTTCAATCTAAGATAAACAAGAATGTTGACTGACATTGAGATTTGTACACCTAAGCTCACCATAGCAACCTGAATCCCAAAGACATACATGTTGTAGATAAAGGTAAAAACACTTTAAATCGCCTTTCCAAAATTTGCAACCAACACATGCAAAGCATTGTTCATAAACATTTACATGCAAGTGCTTTGCAAATTTTCCGCTACAGGTCTCATCAGGCCACACATAACCCTACACCTATCCTACAACAACATCATTACAGGCGCTAGTGATCTACCAGAATACTGCCAGCACCTCAGCTGAAATGCACCTGCAAGCAGCCAAATGCTTTGCAGTACGAAACAGCATGAGAACAATGTACATACATTTTTAATCAATTTGTATGTCTTTTAATATTGTATTTTTAACTCTAGCATTTTTAATCCTGTGTTTATATCTGCAATTATTGATTAATATGTTGTAGGAAATGAGTTAATTTATTGAAAATGTATGTATGATTTATTGTACTTTTATGATCTTAATGGTTAAGGTCGAATAAAGTTAAATGAACGAACGAACAATGTACACAAATATTAATAATATAGTCTAGACAAGGCTAACAAAAAACTCCCTGCAATCAAGTAAAATAGGTAGTGAGCGAAAATGAAAATTTCGCAAAGAGATGCATATTTAACAAAACGTAGTTGGCCTCTTTCTTTTCTGAAAATTGATTGTGAAGGCATAGCTTTCGACATACCATAACAAGAGACTAGTTAGCGAAGAAACTTTCTCATGATTGTATTGTTTGTTTTCCCAAGACATTTTCTGTTGAAGCAGTCACCCGTGGCTGAAACGTTCGTGAAACAGCGAGACACAAATTTGCAAATTTTTAGAGATTTCACATGCCTAAAAATATTTCCACCTAGGCCTAATCAACAGACATTTTCACTACATCACAAAAAATACTGATAAGAACAAAGTAGACAGCAAACAGCACAACAGGCCTGTAGTTCTATATCTCAAGTCCTTCTGACCACCCGGGAGGTTTGCACATCACGAACACAAGGCATCACATTAGACTGAAGTATACCTACATCTTCCTCAGCTCACACGCTCCTCAATGTTGCAAAATCAGACAGAATAAATTTAACCACTTTGCACTGTGCATCCACACAACCACAGCGATCATCATGGAAATGGTAAATCTCTCTGGCCACATTCATAAATAAGTCATACAGTGACAAGAAAACAAAAAAGAATTGCTATCCCATTCATAAAAGCATGTCTATGTATTTGTGGCAAGCAATCAAACACAACCCCCAACCCCACTTCACAAAATGGACATTAAATATATATTAGGGACATACCTCATCTCACACCATGGAACACATTACTCCAACTTTAGTCTCCTAATTTCCTAGACTCATTCACTAACAATATACATACCACCATTTAGCACACCCACTGCATGCAATTGCATTTCCAGCAGAAAACACAAATGAAGGACTATAAAAGGCTACCCAAACCATGTACACTTTACTCTTACGCTGCATATGAATGACACTCCTTGTTCCACCATTTCATTGGTCTACCGCACTCAACATTAATCTCTTACTATATCTTTCACACTTACAATTTCTGTAAGCCCTTCCACAACTGTGGATTTCACCAGCTTTCCATAAACTCATGATACAAATATGAACCCATCTTCGAAGACTGACTAAATCTTTTACCCATGAAAACCACTTCAGCGCATTGAGTACAGCACTCCACTTGGCCAAAACTGCATATTAGACTTACTCGATGTCCTCCCTTAAATGTCACCCTCAGAAACAATCAGACTCTCTCACACCATTTCAACGTTCCTCTCCCTAATTCCACCCACCCCACCCTGTCCATCACAGCTGCTGTTCTCGGCTATCAAATAAAATCACTGCTCCCATCCACATCCAACTCCTTTAATTATACAACCTGGACACATTGACAGCACCAGCGTCTAAGGAGATACCAGATTAACAAACACAAGCACATTTGACAGAACATCTAATATATGCTCTGTCACACATAACAAGCACAGACCAGGCACACAATGGCTACCCCTACTATCGCTATCCATCAAACAAACATATTACTGATCTACACGATGAGACATCAATCAACAAACCCTCTGGTCTCACTTGTCTGGCACCAATAACATATACTAAGAGCTTCATTAATAGGAATTTGCCACACAACCATCCAACATTGACCACAGAGGATAAGTTGGCATATGAACAAATACACAGCTATCAAAAAAGTTACACAGGTGATAATAATGCACCAGAACACAACCCAAAGCACCTCATCACAGAAGGATTCGGACACAAATCTCCAAAATAAACCTGTGATTTGTGTGAAAGGCACTACTGATTTCCAACAGTGTGCTGAGAACATGCTCATGGCGGATTGTGTGGTATGAAACTGTATATAACATAAAATACAATAACAAAAGTCAAATAAGATACATATATAGATAGAGATCTTCTTAATTTTCACATGATCTTGCAGTGAGCCAGACCCATGGTTATAAAGGGACCATGACAGAAGTTCAAGTCTCTTAGGTACGACAAGATGGTTCAACAGAGTAAAGTTGACCATAAACGCATTGCTCTGATAGACCTGCATGATCAGCTTGATGATGTGTGATCTCCTTTTATTGAATAAGTAAGTATGAGTCATCAATTTTCTGATGGCATGGCAAAGAAGCAAAATAATTCGAACCTCACGCTTTGAACTCTTTCCAAAATGGCAAATGCTTTGGCTTCCAAAGATTTGATATACACCTTTTCCCTTTTCGCCAATCACAGTTTGAACACAATTATGGATGCAGTCTAATTTTTACACCCATTACAGGATTATGCTTGGTGCACTCTTTTCTTTTTCTTTTGGGCAGTAGTTAATTTGTAAAACAATAAGTGCTAGGGCTCTCATCAGGAGGTAGCTTCCACCAGCATCTCCTCTCCTGTTAGCGCCACCTAAAACAGAAGCAACTACTAACCATGAAACCTTTCAAGTGGGGAGCGGATGTGGGGTAATGACCAGAGCTGCTGACTTCGGACCTGGGGAACCAGGTTCGAGTCTTGGCGTAGGCTCAACATCCTGTGATTCTGGGCAAATCACTTAATCTCCCTGTGCTTACCAAAAAATGAATGTGTCCTTAACTGGTGCTCAAGTGCTGGTGCTGATGATTAAGTGCTGGTGCTGAGCACCGGAAACCACCGGCTCAAATTAAGCACTGCTTTTAAAAATTACACCTGACAAACCCTTGTGCAAATCATGGAAACAAAGAGAACAAATTCACTTTTTGTGAATGCAGAAAAAGGGACATAAAATCCATTATGTATATGTATTTTCGCCTTCCTTTGTATTTGGGAATAGTATGCACCCACTTATTTGTGAACCTCTGCTCCATCACAAATTTGCAGGTTCTCAGCAATGGAAATTAGCAGACAGACAGTGATCCAGCACTGAAACTGTACACATAATCGCACTAGCATGTAAAAAACATGAAAATATTCATCAAAATTCTGAAATGCTTTTCTTTTTCTTTGTGGCTCTCACAATGTACCAGTTAAAATTTGAGTTTAATATAAGAAACTTCAATCTTCAATTACCCCTGCCCTTATAGGCTTCCATAGAATGGCGTCAGCTCCAGGAAATCACTAGTTATTCTCGGCTGCTTCATCTGTTATTTCCATCCTAAGCCTGCTGGGTCTCAGGAAGGTGTTGATCGATTTTCAATTACTAGTTAAACTTTATTCCTATAGTAGAAAACCAAATAGCAAGAGGCTTACATGTGACAGAGTACCTTTTTAACTCGGTGATATATATGGATGGCAGGGACGGGGTTGTTTCCATGAACAACTATTTGCAAATATAATGCCTTTTCAAACGAATCGCAAGAGAAAGGGGTGCCTATCTTTCTAGCTAAAAGCATTATAATAATTCTTAACCCACTAACCTAAAAAAATATTATATTTATTAGTAAATATTATTAGCCAATTGAGTCAATACTTGATGAATATCCAGCAGGGGAGACAACACACTTAAATTCACACAAGTCTGGGACCTGTCTGCAGGATTTGAGCGTTTAACCCCAGTAGAGGGAATCGTTAAAACACCCATTTCTGAATAATCAAGGTGAGGTTCACAAAACACTTGCTAATTTATTTTGTTGGTATTATGAGATTTCATCGCCTTTAAAATGTTCTCTGTTTAGCAACTGGCTTTGAATGTTATGAATATGTAAAGAAATCAATTACTGTTTTAATGCCTACAGATTGACATTTTTGGGTCTTTGCCAAAAGGAAAAAGGTGGCGTTTATTTGTAGATCTCAGAGCCAGAAGGGAAATAATTGAATCACAATAACTTGAATTTAATAACTCAAAGTAAAGCACAATGCCTACACATCTGAGTCACTTTTACTATTTTAAATGATTTACTGAATTTGAGTTTTTCTACCTTATGAATCAATCTTACATGTTGAGATTCGGAAATCCGAAATTCTTTACTTTTCTAATTTTTCGGTCAAAGGGGCTAGTAGTGAGACAGCCTTTGCGGCCTACTTTTTATCATGGAACTACCTTTCTGAGTTCGCCTGCCTTGTTGAGATTCATGTGGCTTTTAGAATGGTGCTGAAGGAGTTCCCATTCTGCAGCACCAAGCATCCTACCAGGTGTACAAGCACTACAAATGTCTGCATTCCTTACACAATTTACCATATATGCACACAGTATTTCCGTTTGGGAAAAGCACAGATTAATAGCAACCCCCTGGTTACAATGCGTTAAAGTTTGATCAAGACACAAGAGTCCTGACTATATGTTATTGGGGGGCAGGGTAATGGGTGGGGCGGTACTCCAGTCATCGCACAAACTCATGTTTGATCAAAGATTGGGATTCCAAGGCTTGGAGTAAGCGCCATGCTGCTGAATTTGGTGCCAAAGACACCATTTCAGCATGTAATTCCTCATTTTCACGGGGAAACATAGGTATGGGAGGCATTTACCACACCCAGTAAATGCTGCACCCTTTGGTATTGATAATTTCCTCATCCTTTCTGTGTCCGCTTGCAATCTAGGGCTTAGCATCTCTGCTTAGAACAGTGCAACAGCCTGCTTTACCACTGCTTTCATGCTGGAACAAGGGCCTTCATGTCCCGTACTGCCAATGGCATTGAAGTGCCCTTTTTAAAATGACCAGAGAAAATATGTCATGATTTTTACTCATGCAAAAATATTGCACATATCTATAGCAAATAAATGCATAAAAACATATCTCAAGGCGCCCCGTCTGTAATATACTGAAATGTAGTTTGAGATGCCTTGGTACTCCATAGTTGAAGATGCACTTTAAACTCACCAAGTTCCAGCTGCTAATCATGCTGAAATCGCCTGAAACATTATTTTAAACCAGCATCCATGCTACCCTCTTGCCTGTCCTGTGCATAAAATCACCAAAATATAATGTTGGAATTTGTGCTCAAAAGAAGAAGGAATGAGGACCACATTTTTGCAATCCCAGCTTGAGTAGCTTTTTTTTTTTTACCATAAACTGATTTTCATGGGATTCACCAAGATTTTGTTGCCTCCTGATTTCCAGATGTTATGGACTAATTACAAGAGAGGACAGAACATAGCTGTGTATCTCCCCCCCACGACTCAGAACTATGGGGCAGATTTACAAGGACTGGCGCATCTATGCATATTAGCAGGGATGCTCCAGTAAAGATGCGACATGCAAAAATACCCTTACGCCACCACGGATGCGTCGCATTTACAATGCGGCGCACCGTGGTGCAAGGATAGACAGATGCGTGTCGCATCTTTTGTCGTAAGGGCAGCGCATTGCTGGAGTCGTGTCGCAAGTGCGACGCAACTCCAGCAATGCTCAGGGGCGGCCTATTCCTATCATGCTTCGTCACTTCTTACGCCTGCTTCAAGCAGGCTTAAGGTTTTGATGCAGCGGCGTCGTAAAAGTGACTGCGTCACTTTTACGAGGCTTTCTTGCGATGGAACGTCCACCCTGCATACATTATACCTGACGCAGGTATAATGTAGCGCAGGGCTTTACAACGTGACGCATCTCCCTAGATGCGTCACGTTGTAAAAATGTCGCAACGTGGCGCATTGTTTACGACGCCGCTGCGTCACAGAAGTGACGCAACGGCGGCGCAAATGTGTTGCAAGGGGCTTGTAAATCTGCCCCACTGTACGCAATGAGTGCAATGGTACCGACGGTTTGGGGGAGGGGCAAAATACTCCTGGGTAGTTTTAGAGGAATAATATGTGAGAATTGTGTTTCTGCACCCACTGCCAAATGTGTTTTACTATTTTTTGCCCAGGAACTCACCCAGACAGGTGAAAAGCTAAGCACCCACTGTGCTCCTGCGAACCTTGTAATTCCAGATGGGACAGGTAACTACTGTTGAAAACATACTCTCAATTTCACCATATTTCAGACAATAAATGGGGTCACTCGCCGTTGTGGGCTGCTGACTGTAAGCCTCAGTTCATTGTGAAGTCAGTGTTACTAGTTGCTGATTCAAGAACATGAACAAGTGTATATTTACCAAAAAATAAATTCGCATAAGATGTTAATTCAGTTATGATGATGCCACCCATTTCAAGGGGAAATTATCAGACATTATATATGGCTTGTGATTTGGCATATATTATGCCAATGAACAGTAAAATATATGTATTCATCCTTTTCCTTATGCCATGACATAATTAAAACAGAACGCTTGTAAATGCTCAGAATGTGCCCTTTGAATTGCATTGTGTTTTTCTTTTGTTTTAATTCGAGTCCCAAATGCTTGGAATATTTTAACAGTGGATAGACAGTTGTATCAGGAGATACATTACCGGATGCAATGTGTGAGGGCTTGCAGAAGACGTCATGCAACACCAAACATCAAACTGATGGCAGGGGATATGGAAAAAAACAGGTGTACAATTAAAAGGCAGACATTTATCGAAAAAGGACTCAGAATTGTCAACGTAGGAAACAACAGTTAAAATCTGCAGAAAGCAAAGAACAGAGAATTAGATACGAAGGAGGAAGGGGTGCCAATGATGACGATGTCAAAGGAAAACTAAATGGGAGGCAATCTCCCATTTAGGGCTCTTTTCATGCACTAGGTTTATGCTAGGTGTTTAGTGGGGCGTGTTCCACTCCTGGATCCCATAGTTGATGCTCAATTGCACTAATTGCACACATACATGACTCTGTCTCACCTTGCTGTACTGTACACATAATATGTACATAACAGAAACAGTGGCGTAGCTAGACCTTTTGCTGCCCGTGGTGGTCCCTGCGTGTTTGTCGCCCCGCGAAGGCCGCAGGTAAGAGCGGGTGGTGCTGGCGTTCTCTGCATTTGCCGCCCCGCGACAGCCGCAGGTAAGTGGGGGGAACCGCCGCCTCCAAAACTCGTGCCACCAGGGGTGGATCACCATGCCCCTTGCTACGCCACTGAACAGTAATGATGAATATACCCACGTTTCTATTCATAGAATGCTATTTTTGTGGCATACAAGTGAAATTAAATGCTGCCCAATAACGCGATATTCATGGCGATTGAACTAGTAAATGAATATTTTCAAATTTTTTACCAAAGTGCAAAGGTTAAATTCCCTTTTACTGCCACAGTATAACATGAGAAACAATTTACTGCCTCATAGGTTGCATGTTACAGCGACACTACACAGGGAGACAACTCTGCTAATAGTTACTGAGGTCTCTTCAATGTGATTTTACCTTATTGTACTAATGCAGCTCTTTGTATCCTGGTTTTGGTTGAAAACCGTTTTAAAAAATTCCATATGAAATACAGCTTGGCATAAACCATTTTACAGATGTGCAGAGTGTGATATGCTATTTATTAAATTTTCTGGGGGAGGATAAGAGCATCAAGACCTGCTCAAGGTTATATTTCTCGTGAGTCATGGTCCTCCCCATACTCAACAATTGCAATAAATACCATATCAAACGCTGCTCATCTTCCTATATATTATATCACTCACTAATGTCTGTAAGGTGCCTTTTTACCCTCACCGGTCTGCTTCACATTAAACTAAACAAAAAATTAATACAGAATTCAGAAAGGAGCAGAAATACGAATGGCAACAAGACAGGAAATAAAAAGATGCCCTGATGATCCACACTATGAATTGTAGGTGGCACATAGATGTGGATGGATGATGGGTGGATAGATGGATGGATGATGGACGGATGGATGGACGGATTGATTTTTAGGTGATAGGGAAATATAATGTTATTGACGTTTAAACATGACAAACCTGTCACTTTGTTGTTTGCATTCACAATCATTTGTTTTGTTTTCTCATACACTACTAAAATTGCACTTGAATGAATCAATGGTAAGAGGTGCAAAGAGAGGGACATGCATAGGTACACCCATTTTGGTGGGTTGTGCGGGAAAAATGAAGACTGCCCATGCAAAGTTTACTTGCATGTGAAGAAAAATAATCAGATATGATTGAAAGTCCACGAATTTTCTATATGCAAGCTTTGTGCAGCAGAGAGACTTTGGACACATAGGATGAAGGAAGAAAGTGTACGGCAAGAAGAGTATGAATTCTGTACTTTTCCCTCATATGTGTGGGCAGTTAAGTTTAAGAATTGCATAGGGCCCGATCAGAATGGAGCAGCTAAACCCATTGGCCAAAGTTCCCATCAAAACACCAATAATGGGGCAGTGCTTAATTTCACCCGGTGGTTGCTGGTGGGCCCCACCGGCACTCATTTCTGGGGACCAGCACTTATTTTTCCTCATCAAATTTTGATCAAGAGCAATGGAGAAAAAACAAAAAAGAGGAAAAGAAGGAGTAAGAGAACGTCAGGAAAAAGGGAGAAATCAGAGACAAAAAGAACCTGAATCAGTGAGATTAAGGGGCAGGGAGGGTCCGATGGTGGATGAAAGAGGAATGAGATGGAATTAGTGCTTTAAATGGGCCGGTACTGTCCCGTACTGAGTACCGGCACTTTTTAATTTTGAGAGGGAGAGTACCGGCATTTCTCAAGAGAAATGTAGTACTTTTAATTGGAGAGTACAGACACTTCTCAGAAGCAAGCAGGTACATCCTAGTATGTGGCAACCCTGACGTTTAATAGCACTGGGTGCAGACTATTGAGCAAAACTTTGGGCACCAGCAGTTATTATTTTGCAAATCAAGCACTGCATGTGGGGAACAAATTCCAGGTGTTTTCGCCTGTGATTTGCAGCATGTGAAACCAGCTCTGAGCTGTGGTAGCAAACTGCAAACTTGCTCTGCTTGTGCACTTTAGGATGGGATTATTATTAACCCTGGGCGGAGCTGGCGTAGTGCCACTACGCGGAGTTCCACGGAGTTGTGAAAAAACTCTGTGGAACTCCGCCACCCGCCTCGACAGAAGCAGGGCCGGGGGCCTGGGCTCCGGATGGCCCCGGGGTGCAGGAGCCTACATCCTGCGGCCAGCCGAGGGTCTGTGTGCCTGGGACGGGGGTCCCTCGTGCCCGGGCAGGCTCCCAGATCCCCCTGGCCTGGCTGGGTTGAGAAGCAGGGACCGGGCCCGGGGCCTGGGCTTCGGGCAGGGCCTGGGGTGTGGGAGACCCGTCCTGCAGCCTGTTGAGGGTCTGTCTGCCCGGGATGGGGGTCCGTGGTGCCCGGCGAGGCTCCCCCCTCCCCGGCCTGGCTGGGTTCAGAAGCAGGGACCGGTTCCGGGGCCTGGGCTCCGGCGGGCCCTGGGTGTGGGAGCTCACGTCCTGCGGCCAGTAGAGGGTCTGGGTGCCCATCATGGGGGTCCATCGGACCAGGGCAGGCGTCCCCGCTTCGCCTGCGTGTCAAGGTGCCTGCGGGCCCCGGGTCAGAGTTCCGTTGGGGGCCCCCCTCGCAGCCCCGTGCCCGAGACCCAGCTAAGGGCTCTGATGAGCCCCCAGGAAGCAGAGCCCCCAAGCCCTCCAAGGGCAGGCGGTAGCCCTTCCTTTAAGGCGCAGGGAGGGCTGATGGGCGTCCTTCGGGCCCTGCCATCTGGTCGCGCCTTTCCCCTTGGCCATCTGGTCACGCGCAATGCTTTCCAATGGGGCGACCAGATGGCCGGGCTGCCCTGGAAGTCCCGATGAGGGCTTGTTTGCCTCCCTGATCCCAGCCAGGGCTCCGGGAGGTCGGGCGCGTCCGTGCCTTGGGTCCCCTCCGTCACTCGCTGCGCACGGGTTGCCAGTAACCCTGGGCAGAGCTGGCATAGTGCCATTACACAGAGTTTCATGGAGTTATGAAAAAACTCCATGGAACTCCGCTCCGCCACCCGCCTCCACAGAAGCAGGGCCCGGGGCATGGGCTCCGGCGGGCCCCGGGGTGCAGGAGCCCACGTCCTGCAGCCAGCCGAGGGTCCGTGTGCCCGGGACGGGTGTCCCTCATGCCCGGTCTGGTTCCCAAATCCCCCCAGCCTGGCTGGGTTGAGAAGCAGGGACCGGGCCCGGGGCCTGGGATGTGGGAGCCCCTGTCCTGTGGCCTGCCGAGGGTCCGTCTTCCCTGGACGGGTGTCCCTGGTGCCTGGGGAGGCTCCCCCCTCCCCGGCCTGGCTGGGTTCAGAAGAGGGGACTGGTTCTGGGGCCTGGGCTCCAGCTGCCCCTGGGGAGTGGGAGCCTGCGGCCAGCCGAGGGTCCGGGTGCCCGTCACGGGGGTCCATTGGGCCAGGGCAGGCCTCCCCTGCTTCGCCTGCATGTCAAGGTGCCTGCGGGCCCTGGGTCAGAGTTCCATCAGGGGCCCCCTCGCAGCCCCGTGCCCGAGACCCAGCTAAGGGCTCTAATGAGCCCCCGGGAAGCAGAGCCCCCGAGCCCTCCAAGGGCAGGTGGGAGCCCTTGCTTTCAGGCGCAGGGAGGGCTGATGGGCGTCCGTCAGGCCTGGTCAGCTGGTCGCGCCTTTCCCCTCGGCCATCTTGTCGCGTGCAATGCTTTCCAATGGGGCGACCAGATGGCCGGGCTGCCCTGGAAGTCCCGATGAGGGCTCGTTTGCCTCCCCGATCCCAGCTAGGGCTCCGGGAGGTCGGGCGCGTCTGCGCCTTTGGGTCCCCTCGGTCACTCGGGGCGCACAGGTTACCAGAAAAGGGGGTACCCTTCCTCCGGATTATTAGGGACAGGATACGCCGGAACCCCTCGTGGGCTGGGGGCTCTCAGCCAGCAACCGGATGGGCTAGGGCTGGGCAAAAACCTCCCCCCTGTCCGGGGCTCCGTCCTCCGGCCCACCACATGGCAAAGTCCCCGGGACGGGCTCCATCGGGCCCGGGCAGTCCTCCCTTGGGCGCCAAGGCCCGAGAGCTCTGGCCAGGAGCTCCCTACACTGGGCTCCGTCCTCCGCTCCGCCATGTGCCCGGGGCCCATCGGGCGTTCCCCAGCTCGGCTTGGGTTCAGGTGCCCTCCCCACCCCGGGCTCCGTCCTCGGGCCTGCCGCATGGCAGGGCGCCTGGGACGCAGGCCTTGGGGAGGCCTCCTCTGCGCGTGCCGGTGCTGGACCTCCGGCCGGGGGACCGGGCTCCGTCCCCCTGCTCCGCTATGGTCCCAGGACGGGTGTCCGTTGGGCCCGGGTAGGCCTCCCTCCTGCTTCACCCGCCAGTCAAGGTGCCTAGGGACCCCAGGTCAGTGGTCCATCGGAGACCCCCGTCCACAGCCCCTGGCCCGAGGCCCAGCCGGGGTCTCCGAGCCCCTGGGACGCAGAGCCCCCGAGCCCTCCAAAGGGCAGGCGGAAGCCCTCCCGCGAAGGCTCGGGCGGGCAGATTGGTGTCCTTCGGGCCCGGCCATCTGGTTGCGCCTTTCCCCTCGTCCATCTGGTTGCGCGCAATGCTTTCCAATGGGGCGACCAGATGGCCAGGCTGCCCTGGAAGTCCCGATGAGGGTTTGTTTGCCTCCCTGATCCCAGCCAGGGCTCCAGGAGGTCAGGCGCGTCTGCGCCATGGGTCCCCTCAGTCTCGCGGTGAGCACAGGTTACCAGAAAGGGGGGTACCCTTCCTCCAGATTACTAGGGGCAGGGTACTCCAAAACCCCTCTCGGCCTAGCGGACCTCAGCCGGACGGGCCAGGACGCCCCCCAGCCCGGGGCTCCGTCCCCCGGCCCAACGTGTGGTGTGGTGCTCGGGATGGGGGCCCGCGGGCCCGGGGAGGCCTCACCTGTGCCCGGAGCCCCGACAGGGTCCAGGGGCCCCAGGCTCAGTCTCCTGGCCTGCCGCTCCTCCAGGGGCCCGAGACAGGGTTCCGCCGGTCCTGGGGAGCCTGCCCCTGCTTGGCTGGGTACAAGAGCTCTGAAGGGGCCCCCGAGGGCCCTGGGGAGGGTGCCCTCCCCACCCCGGGCTCCGTCCTCAGGCCTGCCGCATGGCAGGGTGCCCGGGATGGGGTCCTGCGGGCAAGGGGAGGTCCCACCCTGCACCTCTGGGCACGGGAGCCCCGGTGGGGTCCAGGGGCCCTGCCAGACCCCGGGGAAGGCGCTCCTGCCCTGTGCTCCGTCTCCTGGTCTGCCACTCCACCAGGGACACGGGACGGGGTTCCATAGTGCCCGGGGAGCCTCCCACTGCTGGCTGGGTTCAGGAGCTCCGGCCGGGGCCCCTGAGGGCCCTGGGGAGGGTGGTCTCCACACCCCGGTCTCTGTCCTCAGGCCTGCCGCGTGGCAGGGCGCCCAGGACGGGGTCCTGCAGGCCCGGGGAGGCCCCACCCTGCGCATCTGGGCACGGGAGCCCCGATGGGGTCGAGGGCCCCTGCTGGGCCCCGGGGTGGGCGCTCCCACCCTGGGCTCCATTTCCCGGTCTGCTGCTCCGCCAGGGGCCCGGGACAGGGTTCCATAGTGCCCGGGGAGCCTCCCCCTGCTTGACTGGGTTCAGGAGCTCCAGCCTAGGCCCCTGAGGGCCCTGGGGAGGGCGGCCTCCCCACCCCGGCATGGGGTCCCGCAGGCCCAGGGAGGCTTCCACTGCACCTCTGGGAGCCCCGGCTGGGTCCAGGGGCCCTGCCAGGCCCCGGGTCGGGTGCTCCAGCCCTGGGCCCCGTCCTGATGAGGGCTCATTTGCCTCCCTGATCCCAGCGAGGGCTCCAGGTGGTCGAGCACGTTCGCGCCTTGGGTCCCCTCTGTCACCCGGTGCGCACGGATTACAAGAAAGGGGGGTATTTTTCCTCCGGATTACTAGGGAGAGGGTCAGTGAGACCTCCGTGAGGTCTGGTGATTCCGAAGCAGAGGCAGGCAGGACCCGACCTGCCCGCCGGGGCACCCAGGGGTCCGGTTCTGCGCCTGCCTCTCAGCCCTTCCCGATGGGCCTTTCCTCCGAGCCTGCTCACACCGGGAGCTGGCAGGGACGCGAAGCCAGCATTCCCCGCACAGGGCGGCCTGCCGGGGGAGGCCCTGGCCAGCGCCGTGCACTCCGATCGATTGGGTACGCTCGGTCCATTTAGGGATGAACTGCTTGGCCAGCCGCGGCTGTTGTTTCAAGCAAAGAGCTTCCACCCCGCATGGACCGTACGACTCGAGGGCCCTGCCGCTTGGTGGAGGCCCTTCCCCAAACCCAGCCGAGCAAAGGGCGAGTGGCCCCAGCAGCTCGTGCCCCCCAGTGGTCCGACCCGAGCGGAAGGGGTCGGGTGGCGCCAGGTCCTGGACGCTGCCACCTGGCAGGTCCGTTACCCCTTGCGCACCACACCGTCGCTCCAACCAGCGCATTTCCGCATCAGCTCGGAACGATTGTTCCGTGGGGTGCCGCCGCCGCCCGGTGCCGGCACCCCTGCGTCTCGCTCAGGCTGCACCTCGGCCCGCCTCTCCCTTCCGGGAAGACAGCTGGGACCGCCGGTGCTCGTGCGACCGCACCTGTCCTCCCCCTCTCAGCGAGCCCTCCCATCCAAGCGGGTGGGCTCTCTCCCCAGCAGGCTCCCGAGAGGGGATGTGCGAAGGTGTCGGTCGCGGGACGGTGCACTCAGCTCCCGAACTCACCCTGTCAGCAGGTGCGGCTACCTGGTTGATCCTGCCATTAGCATATGCTTGTTTCAAAGATTAAGCCATGCACGTGTAAGTACACACGGCCGGTATAGTGAAACTGCGAATGGCTCATTAAATCAGTTATGGTTCCTTTGATCGCTCTAATTCTAGAGCTAATACATGCCGACGAGCGCTGACCTCTCGGGATGCATGCATTTATCAGACCAAAACGAATCCAGGCTCGTCCGGCCGCTTTGGTGACTCTAGATAACCTCGGGCCGATTGCACGTCCCCGTGACGGCGACGATACATTCGGATGTCTGCCCTATCAATTTTCGATAATACTTTCTGTGCCTACCATGGTGACCACGGGTAATGGGGAATCAGGGTTCAATTCTGGAGAGGGAGCCTGAGAAGCGGCT
This sequence comes from Calotriton arnoldi, assembly GCA_963921515.1. NCBI lineage: Eukaryota > Metazoa > Chordata > Amphibia > Caudata > Salamandridae > Calotriton > Calotriton arnoldi. The sequence goes on from CAWUFW010008146.1 coordinate 904,973, forward strand.
ACCACATCCAAGGAAGACAGCAGGCACGCAAATTACCCACTCCCGACTCAGGGAGGTAGTGATGAAAAATAACAATACAGGACTCTTTCGAGGCCCTGTAATTGGAATGAGTACATTTTAAATCCTTTAACGAGGATCCATTGTAGGGCAAGTCTGATGCCAGCAGCCACGGTAATTCCAGCTCCAATAGCGTATATTAAAGTTGCTGCAGTTAAAAAGCTTGTAGTGTTATCTTGGGATCGAGCTGGCGGTCCGCCGCGAGGCGAGCTTCCGCCTGTCCCAGCCCCTGCCTCTCGGCGCCCCCTTGATGCTCTTGACTGAGTGTCCTGGGGGTCCGAAGCGTTTACTTTGATAAAATTAGAGTGTTCAAAGTAGGCCGGTCGCCTGAATACTTCAGATAGGAATAATGGAATAGGACTCCGGTTCTATTTTGTTGGTTTTCGGAACTGGGGCCATGATTAGGAGGGACAGCCGGGGGCATTTGTATTGTGCCGCTAGAGGTGAAATTCTTGGACCGGCGCAAGACGAACCAAAGCGAAAGCATTTGCCAAGAATGTTTTCATTACTCAAGAACGAAAGTCGGAGGTTCGAAGACGATCAGATACCGTCATAGTTCCGACCATAAACGATGCTGACTAGCGATCCGGTGGCGTTATTCCCATGACCCGCTGAGCAGCTTCCGGGAAACCGAAGTCTTTGGGTTCCGGGGGGACTATGGTTGCAAGGCTGAAACTTAAAGGAATTGACGGAAGGGCACCACCAGGAGTGGAGCCTGCGGCTTAATTTGACTCAACACGGGAAACCTCACCCGGCCCGGACACGGAATGGATTGACAGATTGATAGCTCTGTCTCGATTTTGTGGGTGGTGGTGCATGGCCGTTCTTAGTTGGAGAAGCGATTTGTCTGGGTAATTCCGATAACGAACAAGACTCCTCCATGGTAACTAGTTATGCGACCCCCAGCGGTCGGCTTCCAACTTCTTAGAGGGACAAGTGGCGTTTAGCCACACAAGATCATGCAATAACAGGTCTGTGATGCCCTTAGATGTCAGGGGCTGCACGCGCGCTACACTGAACGAATCAGCATGTGTATACCCTTCGCCGACAGGTGCGGGTAACCCGCTGAACCCCATTCGTGATAGGGATTGGGGATTGCAATTATTTCCCATGAACGAGGAATTCCCAGTAAGTGCGGGTCATAAGCTTGTGTTGATTAAGTCCCTGCCCTTTGTACACACCGCCAGTCGCTACTACCAATTGGATAGTTTAGTGAGGTCCTCGGATCGGCCCCGCCGGGGTCGGCAACGGCCCTGGCGGAGCGCCAAGAAGACAATCAAACTTGACTATCTAGAGGAAGTAAAAGTCGTAACAAGGTTTCCGTAGGTGAACCTGCGGAAAGATCATTAACGGCGGAGCACCCCAAGCGATGGACGGCGCCAGCCGGGAACCCTCGGCCACCTCCTGCGAGCACACCCTAGGCACAGGGCCTGGCCCTGCCCTCGCCTGCCCCGGTCGGCAGAGCGGTCCGTGGCCCCATGGGGTGCTTGGGTGAGGACCGGGCCTCGGCGGGTCTTCGTCCACCAGGGGAGGGCCCGACCAACCAAGGGATGGGGACGGGGGCGGCCCACAGCCCCTGTCCCTCTCTCTGAGAGGGGCACAGCGGTGGGCCCTCCCGAGACAGTACCCATGCTCACTCTGCACAACCCCCCCGGTGGGGAGGAAACCGAATGGCAGTGCCTCCCCAGGCTGGGACCACCCCCTGAAAGGCCCTGCCACCCCAGGCCCTCCTGCGCCCGAGTCTCGGCCTGACCAGGCTTTGGGCACCCGAGGAGCAGCCCTTCTCGCGCTGCAGGGTGGCCTGGAAGAGAAGGAGCCAAGGGCCTGCAAGGGGACCCCCGGTTGCACTCGGTGGGATGCGTGCGGGATGGGGAGCTGCCTGGCTCTCCCCTTCTGGCACCTCTGACCCGGGCAAGGGTGGCGTGGGCTACGCACCAGTCTGCCGGCACGGCTCAGGGCCACCTGGTGATGGATGGCTGAAATGCAGGTGGGGCGACCCTCCCTTGTTGCCAGGTACCTGGTTTGACCTGGTCGCGTGCGGCCGGGCCGAGAGGTTTGAAGACTCGCGTGGTCCGTCCCGGTTATCCCGGGAGGGACCGGCGGCAGTGGGGCTGCTGCCTGCTCCCGTCACTCCTGGAGCCCCCCTCGCCCGCGGGTGGGCGGGTGGGACTCCTGGGCCGAGCGCCTGGTAATGCTTTTTTTCTCCCAACGGTGCAGTCTGACTCCCAGAGGGGAAGCCTTGAACGTGGCGCCCGGGCCGTCTCGCCACGCAGGCGGTGGACGGACGGTGTTGCCTTCCTCCCGCCTCTCCTGCACCCGCAAGTGGGCGAACATTTTCGAAAAGATGCCTGTGACTCTTGGTGGTGGATCACACGGCTCGCGCGTTGATGAAGAACGCAGCTAGCTGTGAGAATTAGTGTGAATTGCAGGACACATTGATCATTGACACTTCGAACGCACCTTGCGGCCCCGGGTTCCTCCCGGGGCTACGCCTATCTAAGGGTCGCTCGATCGTCAATCGCCCCGGGGCTTCCCCGGGACTGTCGCAGGGTTAACTCCACTTCCCTTCGTCCCCCCACAAGGTCAGACCCCCCGATCGCCCGTGGCAGGGTCCCTCACCGGGTCCTGTTGCGGAGGTACACTGCAGGTGCACCTAGCCTCGCTTTCCCGCCTCGGTGGTGAGAAGGGGGCCGGCGACCAGTCCGCCTCGGGCCCGTCCCGGGGGGCCTAGCTGCATGCCGCACGTGGCTGTCTGTGGTGTCCCACCAGCTGCCCGTGTGCACGTGCCTCAGACGCACACCTCCTTGGCCGGCTTCCCGGGGAGGGCGAACCCCCTCCAGATCCGATCCGGGGACAGATGGCGCGCGCTGCCGGGACGCCAGGCCCCTGCTCTCGCAGGGGCCTGGCCTTCCCCGGCGGCTCCCCCGTGCTTCGGCATTTTTCCAACTACGACCTCAGATCAGACGTGGCGACCCACTGAATTTAAGCATATTACTAAGCGGAGGAAAAGAAACTAACCAGGATTCCCCTTGTAACGGCGAGTGAAGAGGGAAGAGGTGTAAAGTGGTATAAAGGAAATTTTAAAGGTTATGATTTCATATATATATATATATTTTATGGCCCGCCACATGGAAGCGGATCCTTGGTGTCGGAAGAGTCGGACACCATTACTGAAGGAGCGGAGTGTTCAACGGAGGTGCATTAGTACGGCAACAGACTATGTTTAATGAACTTCCAGTTACCCACTGTGGTTTTAAGAATTTTATTGATTACATGACGATGGCACCACCCACTGGGGTATTATTATAGTAATTTGGCACTGCAAAAACTACAATGCATCATTAGCCTTTGAATAAAGAGACGCCCATTGGGGAGGGACTTTGATAAATTGAGCAGGTGTCCAAATTAACTAGGAGCTGTTTTCCTGTTTGAATGGACTCGTGAACAAGAGCGAGAGCTTGAAACGCGTAGAGCCAGGAACTGTAATGAAAGCTAATGACTTACCTGCTGCAGCCCTCCTGTTTAGAAGGCAACACTCCGGGTAGGCCGGACTCACAGGGGCAACCTTTTTGATGGATTCGTAGCGGCTATGTCCAGCCGCGAGAATGGCCCGCCGCATGGAAGTGGATCCTTGGTGTCGGAAGAGTCGGACACCATTACTGAAGGAGCGGAGTGTTCTAACGGAGGTTCATTAGTACGGCAACAGACTATGTTTAGTGAACTTCCATTTACACACTGTGGTTTTAAGAATTTTATTGATTACACGACGACGGCACTACCCACTGGGGTATTATTATAGTAATTTGGGACTGCAAAAACTACAATGCATCATTAGCATTTGAATAAAGAGACGCCCATTGGGGCGGTACTTTGGTAAATTGAGCAGGTGTCCAAATTAAAAAGGAGCTGTTTTCCTGTTTGAATGGGCTCGTGAACAAGAGCGAGAGCTTGAAACGCGTAGAGCCAGGAGCTGTAATGAAAGCCAACGACTTACCTGCTGCAGCCCTCCTGTTTAGAAGGCAACACTCCGGGTAGGCCGGACTCACAGGGGCAACCTTTTTGATGGATTGGTAGCGGCTATGTCCAGCCGCGAGAATGGCCCGCCGCATGGAAGCGGATCCTTGGTGTCGGAAGAGTCGGACACCATTACTGAAGGAGCGGAGTGTTCTAACGGAGGTACATTAGTACGGCAACAGACTATGTTTAGTGAACTTCCATTTACCCACTGTGGTTTTAAGAATTTTATGGATTACACGACGACGGCACCACCCACTGGGGTATTATTATAGTAATTTGGGACTGCAAAAACTACAATGCATCATTAGCATTTGAATAAAGAGACGCCCATTGGGGCGGGACTTTGATAAATTGAGCAGGTGTCCAAATTAACTAGGAGCTATTTTCCTGTTTGAATGGGCTCGTGAACAAGAGCGAGAGCTTGAAACGCGTAGAGCCAGGAACTGTAATGAAAGCTAACGACTTACCTGCTACAGCCCTCCTGTTTAGAAGGCAACACTCCGGGTAGGCCGGACTCACAGAGGCAACCTTTTTGATGGATATATATATATATATATATATTGAAAAACCGCAAAGGTTACAGGGACGCTTAGGAAATAGGGGCAGTATAAAGGAAATTTTAAAGGTTATGATTATATAGGTATATATATATATATTCACTGAAAAACCATAGGTTTTAGGGACAGTTATAGTTAGTTGGACATTGCACTCGTACAAAACCCGTGAAATTCCCCGTTATAGTTAGTTCAGCTAACTATAACTCGCGCCCCACAATGCACTGCTGATGACGTCACATATTACATCACTCATGACATGGTCAGTGACATCACTGATGACATCACTGATGACATCTCAAATGACTCACTGATGACATCACTGATGACATCATCCAGTGACTGTGTGTTTCTGTAAAGTTTAAATTTTGTTTATATATATATGCCAAGCTGTATTGAAGAATGAGTGGGTGTATAAGTGTCTGTATGGAGGATTTAGTAGGTACGTGACTGACTGTATAAGTGAGTGATTAAACGTATCATACTGAATGCATGAGTTAGTGACTAAACTGGGTGAATGTCTGAATCCGTCTGTCTGTTGCTGTGTAAGTGGCTGCATGGGTTTGTGAATAGCTACATGAGTGTCTATATGAGTTACTGATTGGTTGTCTGAGTATCTGTATGGGTGCCTGAGTGTTTGTGTGGGTGGGGTGTGTGCGACTCTGTGCATAGATGTGTGAGTGGGTGATTCACTGGGTGGATGGTTTCAAGAGTGCATCTTTGATAGACTGTATGGGTGGGTAACTGTGTGTAAGAGTGTGTTAGTGAGTGAATGTATGTCCCAGTGGTACATGTGTGAGTAACTACATATGTGAAAGGCAGTATATATGTGTGTTGGAGTATATAAATGGCTATAAGTGAGAGTGTGTGATTGTGAGAGTGGCTGTATGGATGAGTGTGTGCTTGTATCAGTGATTGTATAAGAGTGTAAGAATGTGCTAGTATTTGTATGAGTAAGTGAGCTGGTGTGTGTATGACTGTATAGGTGAGTAAATGGCAGTGTGAATAATTATTTGCATGACTGACTAGGTGTGTGAGTACCTCTATGGATGAGTGGAGGTGTGTGAGTGTCTATATAGGAGTATAAGTGCATATGATAGTCCTGTACTGAGTGACCGTAAGTTTGAGTGACTGTACGGGTGAGTTAGTGGATGTGTGTGTAGACCTAAGAATCAGTGAGTGGGTATGTAGTTATTGGTGTTGGAGTGTCTATGGTTTTGCGAATGGCAGTCTGTTATTTAGAGTGGGTGTATCAAAGGTTATATTAGGGTGTGAGGAGGTGCATCAGATTATCACGTGGATGATGTCATCAGTGATGTCATCAGTGATGTCATTTGAGATGTCATCAGTGATGTCATCAGTGATGTCACTGACCATGTCATGAGTGATGTAATATGTGACGTCCTCAGCAGTGCATTGCGGGGCGCGAGTTATAGTTAGCTGAACTAACTATAACGGGGGAATTTCACGGGTTTTGTACGAGTGCAATGTCCAACTAACTATAACTGTCCCTAAAACCTATGGTTTTTTCAGTGAATTTCAAAGGTTTTTAAATGCTCATTTCTAACTATAACGTGTCTGAAACCTATGGTTTTTTCAGTGAATTTCAAAGGTTTTTTAAATGCTAATTTCTAACTATAACTGTCCCTAAAACCTATGGTTTTTCAGTGAATTTCAAAGGTTTTTAAATTCTAATTCCTAACTATAACATGTCTGAAACCTATGTTTTTTTCAGTGAATTTCAAAGGTTTTGTAAATGACAATTTTTAAATGTATTAATTGTTATATTTATTTTTTGGATACTGATTTACTACATTTTTTTGAAACTATTTATTTTTTACATATTTTATTTTTTAAATTACATTGTAATTACATTATACATTACATTACAAAATATACTTTCTCTGAATGAATTACTTTAGTTTAAATACTTTTCAAATAGGCAATAGACTTTTAAGTACAGTAGTTACAGTTGTTGCAATGGGCAACACAATTTCAAACACAATGCAACATTGAGCTCAATGTGAATTTCTAGTTAAATGCAATTAGTTACTTTATGGATTACTTTTCTAACCACAGGACTGGATCCTAGATTCAGTCCTGGGACATCTCCTGTAAACAGTTGAGTAAAAGCGTTTTGGTTACAGTAGTGATTTTTAAGGAATATTATTGAATTTTAAAAGTTGACACTTAGAAACTTTTTCACATAGAATCACCAATGTTATCCTATGTGAGGAAATTCACTTAGAAGGTAAGTAGTGTTATCGTTACTTTTTTCTTACTCAGTGTTGGATCCTGGATCCAGCACTGGTGCATCTCCTGTAAACAGTTGAAAGAATGCGTTTAAGTCATACAGGCGATTTTTAAGGAATATTTGTAGTTTGTGAAAATCGACACTTTGAAACTTTTCTGCTGAAAACCAGACAATGGATTCCTATGGAAGGAAATATAAGTTACTGGTAAGTACGGTTAGAATTACTTTTCAGGGTCAGTGCTGGGCTGAAAGATGCAGCACTGGGTTCTCTCCTAATAACAGGTGAGTAAATCGGAATTCGTAGTTCGGCTGATTTTAGAGGAATATTATAAAGTTCCAAAACTCCACACTTAGAAGAATTTCCAAGTGAAACCAGTCAATGTTAGCCTATGGAAGGAAATTCAAGTTACTGTTAAGTACGGTTAGAAATACTTTTCAGGGTCAGTGCTGGGCTAAAAGATGCAGCACTGGGTTCTCTCCTGATAACAGGTGAGTAAATCGGAATTCGTATTTCGTCTGATTTTAGAGGAATATTTATATGTTTCAAAAATCGACACAGAAACTTTTTCAGCAAAAAGCAGGCAATGATATCCTATGGAAGGAAATTCAAGTTACTGGTAAGTACGGTTAAAATTACTTTTCAGGATCAGTACTGGGCTGAAAGATGCAGCACTGAGGTCTCTCCTGATAACAGGTGAGTAAATCGGAAGTCGTATTTCGGCTGATTTTAGAGGAATATTATAAAGTTCCAAAACTGCACACTTAGAAGAATTTCCAAGTGAAACCAGTCAATGTTAGCCTATGGAAGGAAATTCAAGTTACTGGTAAGTACGGTTAGAATTACTTTTCAGGATCAGTACTGGGCTGAAAGATGCAGCACTGAGGTCTCTCCTGATAACAGGTGAGTAAATCAGAATTCGTATTTCGGCTGATTTTAGAGGAATATTTGTATGTTTCAAAAATCGACACTTAGAAACGTTTTCAGCAAAAAGAAGGCAATGATATCCTACGGAAGGAAATTCAAGTTACTGGTAAGTACGGTTAAAATTACTTTTCAGGATCAGTACTGGGCTGAAAGATGCAGCACTGAGGTCTCTCCTGATAACAGGTGAGTAAATCGGAATTCGTAGTTCGGCTGATTTTAGAGGAATATTATAAAGTTCCAAAACTGCACACTTAGAAGAATTTCCAAGTGAAACCAGTCAATGTTAGCCTATGGAAGGAAATTCAAGTTACTGGTAAGTACGGTTAGAATTACTTTTCAGGATCAGTACTGGGCTGAAAGATGCAGCACTGAGGTCTCTCCTGATAACAGGTGAGTAAATAGGAATTCGTATTTCAGCTGATTTTAGAGGAATATTTGTATGTTTCAAAATCGACACTTAGAAACTTTTTCAGCAAAAAGCAGGCAATGATATCCTATGGAAGGAAATTCAAGTTACTGGTAAGTACGGTTAAAATTACTTTTCAGGATCAGTACTGGGCTGAAAGATGCAGCACTGAGGTCTCTCCTGATAACAGGTGAGTAAATCGGAATTCGTAGTTCGGCTGATTTTAGAGGAATATTTGCACAATGGTGAAGGAAGGGGGTGGGGCCTGAGGTGACATGTCTGCAAACACACCCAGTGGCGCGTTTTAAGTTGGAGAATTAATTCCTTCTCAATCCCGAGGGTCCCTAGGGGCCAACTAGCCCACCAGAAACCTCTAGTATGCGCCAGACAGCTGCGTTGCAGAGAGGTGTTCAGAGGCCACGCCCCTTTTACAACACTCTGCAACGCAGCTCCGTGGCGCTTACTGGAGGTACCTGGTGGGCTAGTTGGCCCCAGGGACCCTCAGGATTGAAGGGGATTTAATTCCCCATCTTAAAACGCGCCACGGGGCCTGTTTGCACACGTCACCTGAAGCCCCGCCCCTCCCTTCACCACTGTGCAAACGCGCCCGTGGCGCGTTTTAAGATGGGGGATTAAGTCCCCTTGAATACTGAGGGTCCCTGGAGGCCAACTAGCTCACCATGTATCCTCCAAAAGCGCCACAGAGCTGCGTTGCAGAGAGGTGTAAAAGGGCGTGGCCTCTGTACACCTCTCTGCAACGCAGGCTCCTGGCGCTTACTGGAGGTTCCTGGTGGGCTAGTTGGCCCCCAGGGACCCCCAGTATTGAAGGGGAATTGCTCTCATCTGCAAACGCGCCAGGGGCGCGTTTGCAGAGTGGTAAAGGAAGGGGCGGGGCCTGCGGCCCGATCGTTTTTTTTTGTTTTTTTCCCCTGAAGGGGGCTGTGTGGCTCCCTTACTTTTTCCTATTTTTGGGCCCTGGGGACCCCATCCCCCAGGGCCTTATCCCTTTTTTTTTTAATTTAAAAACGGGAAGGGTGCCGCGTGGCCCCCTCCCATGGGCCGACTCCGGCCCCGGGGACCCCATCCCCGGGGCATGGCCACACTTTTAAATAAATTTTAAGGAGGGCTGCGTGGCTCCCCTCCTCAGGCCTTCCTTTGCCCCGGGGACCCCATCCCCCGGGTCAGGCCTTTATTTTTTTTTTTAATTATTATTTTTGGTGAGGGGTCCGCGTGGCCCCCTCCCGGGCCACTACTTGCCCCGAGGACCCCATCCCCCGGAGCTGGCCCTCTTCGTTGGGGACTGTGGGGGGTCCCCAATCCCCCACAGTCCCGCCGGCTCCCCGCGTCCCTTGGGAGCCGGCATTGCTTTTCACATGGGGAGCTGCTCACATGCAGCTCCCCGTGTGGAAAGCAATCTGCTTTGGATATTGGAAGCGAGAGCAGGTTTCCTGCTCTCGCTTCCAATATCCAAAGCAGTTTGCTATGACAGGACGGGAGCCGCGAGGCTCCCGTCCTGTCATAGCAAACTACAGTGTCCCGGGGTAGGCACCCCGGGACACTGCAGGAGCCGGCCCTGGGGGTGGTGGTCCCCAGGGCCATTACAGGCTCCAGGAGGGGGGCCGCGCGGCCCCCTCCCTCCATTGACAAAGCCCCGGGAGGTGGTGGTCCTCGGGGCTCTGGGGACCGTAATGGACCCCCATATTAACATTTTTAGTGCCCCGGGGAGGTGGCGGTCCCCGGGGCTGCGGGAGGGCCGAGAGCCCTCCCACACCATTTATTTTTAAAGCCCCGGGGGTGGCGGTCCTCGGGGTTTGGGGGGCCTTAGAGGCCCCCCACATATATAAATACCCCCCCATGCCCCCGGGACTTGGCCCACACGGGGGCCAATTAACATCGAAGCGCTGGAGACCGCGCTTCGTGTTTTTCCGGCGGGATTCGCGCACCCTAAGCGCATCCCGCCGATTTTTGTTGAAAAAATGCTTTTTCTGCCCAGGGGTCCTTGTGGGACCCCTGAGCAGACCTAGGGGTCAGGGTGTTTCTACCCTGCCCCCTTTGTGCGTTTTGCGCACTTGTTTCTGTCCCTCGGTTCTACTGAGGGACAAAATGGCTGCCAACACTTCCTGATTTGGAGTGTTGACAGCCACTTTACAGCCAATTAGCATACAGCTCGTGATCGGGAGGGTACGCGGACCCTACGCGCCCATAGATATATATGTGACTTTACTTTTGATTTTTTCAGGAACTACTGAACAGATTTACACCATTTAAGCAAAAGGCATGACACTGAACCAAGGGCTACCTCTTTGCCAAATTTGGTGTAATTCCGTTCAGCAGTTCGGGCTGTAGCTGCGACTAAAGGTTCCTGTGGAAAAATGAATGGGGAAAACGCATTTTGGGACCCCCTTTTTCTCGGCCCCGCTTGACGAATCAACCCGAGACTTTCAGGGTAGGAGCGGAGCGCCCCAAGAAGTTGGAAACTTTGCGAAGATTCGTCAATCGGCGCCAGACGTTATTTCAAATAGAATGTCGCGGATTTCCTATGGATAATAGGTCGTAACTATAACTATCTACTGGCGACCGCCAGTAGATAATATATATATATATATATATATATATATATATATATATATATATATAATCATAACCTTTACATTTCCTTTATACCACTTTTCATTGAAGGCTTTACCTTGAGATATACATTCCTTAAACTCCACCGAGATCCTTTTTGAAAATGAACCTGTAGTGTGTTTTTGTTATTTTCTCTTGCCACATTGTTACACATTTTTAATTTGAGTTGTTAATCCAATATAACCAGCATTGTCTCATCTTGCAAGTTTGAACTACAATTACAACTATTCCCAAAAGTGACCCAACAGGAATCTTGATCTTGCAGTTACAAGTGCGCTTCATTCACAATACACAGCAGATTTTTAACAATGACATTACTAAGAAATTGGTAATGTACGCCTATATATATATATATATATATATATATATATATATATATATATATATAGATAGATAGATAGATAGATAGATAGATAGATACAAGTAAATCCCCAATTTTCATATGGAAGAGAGATGCAGCCCACCAATTTTCCACACACCAGTTTATTTGTTTGTCAGAACACAACATGTTTGTGCTATCCTGTAGCTCTTGCCAAGTTTAAGTTGTGCGTCCCACAGACTTAAAAATAAACGCATTATTTCATAGACATAGATGACATACTTACAGCATAATGGTGTCATATCTATTGCATTAACACAAAAATGCATTTCAACATTTACCCAGTGTTGTATAGTATTTGCAAATTATAATGCATAATAGAAATATAAAATGCTCATTACATTGTTAATTGACAGCTCAAATGCTTGGAGGTTCATAGGCATGAAGGAAATACTACCAGTAAGTGTCATGAAGGTAATGCCTCACAGCAGATCAAAATGTTACTGATTTCCAATTAAAATCTACATGTTGTATAGTGAATATCAAACCATCCTATCAGTGGCATTATGCTAAGTTGTTTCTTTAAAAAGTGAATCAGTGACAAATTGTTGAAATGTGCAATACAACTTATATAGAATTAATGGAGGAAATATTGTCTTTTAAATGAGCGACAATGCATAAACATGAAGAAACTACTGCATGACATTGCTCTTCCATAGTATCTCAGAATGGGTCATTGATATGAATGCCATACATTCCGAGTCTCATGGTTGTGTCTCAATTACATATATGCATTATGAGTTGCATAGTTCCTGCACAGGTGAGTTACCAAAGCAATCAAATCATACCAAAATAGTTACTATTTTTATACAGCATACTTCATTTCATCGGGCGAATCTTAACTTGTAATTAGTGCATGTTAAAATAATCCATAAACCAAATAATAAAGACACCACGTGTTGGTTATAAACCACAGATAAAAACATGCTACCTATGGGGGTTTCAACAACGATACTATCAAATTCTACTAATCCAGACCTGTGTGGCACACTTGGCCGTATACGCAAAATTATTCATCATTCAGCACGGAAACAGTAAATCCATCATACATCGACAATGATATTCCACCACCTCTTCGGATAATTAAATGTTCTTTCAACTAATAATGATAGTTGTCAGTGATGTCATCAGTTATGTCATTTGAGATGTCATGAGTGATGTCATAAATATTGTCATAGAATTTGTCGTGAGTGATGTCATATGTGAGGTCATAAGCAGTGCATGGCGGGGGCACAAGTTATAGTTAGCGCTGCTTACTATAACTGGTGAATTTCTGAATTTTGTGTAGTTCAAAATGTTAATGTTCACACTGACAAATTCAGCTAACTATAATGTTGCTTTAACCTTTGTATTATTCAGTGAATATATATATTGATGTTTCACACAAAACATCAAGTGCTCCCTTCAGGCATCTTCTCACCCAAGGAGGGTTGTTGCACTATCACTGGCAGGGCATACTGGAAAATGCAAAAATTGTACTCCTCCTCCTCCCCGCTGTGGCATAGCAAAACTTGAGGGGGCCCCCCTGCAAAGTACATGGCGGGTAGCCACCCCCGGGCCACCACCTACCACTTTGGTCCCAGATTCGGTGTACTGTGCAGAGGGGGCCCTCTGGAGCTCGGCCCCCCCACACACACCGCTGGGGCTAATGTTACACCACTACCTCCCTGATATGAAAGAATAAGCAGGCTCACAACGCATTTCGGCCACATAAGAATAACCTTGCTCACAAACATGTACTTTATTTAGATATTTATTGAATTTATTTTATCGTTCATAAAACATTATGCAGATTAAAACGATATAGGCATATTTCTAGGTGCTTTTCTTTCAAGAACATATAGAATTTCCTCGTACATCCATTACTCACATAAACTTCAATGGGATGGCTGTGCTTGGAAGTATTTCGATGTCCCACTTGCTGTGCTTCAAGCACAGCAAACTTTTTCTGCAAAAAATGGAAAAAATACCTCTCTGTTAGCCATCACCACTTAAAAAAATATGTAATGTTCTGCTTTTTTGACAAGGTAAGTGGCTTAGGGAAAGAGTTTGAATATAGGTTGGTCATCCCTTTATAGGGCACTAATGCTGTCAGAACAAAGAGTGGAGAACATTTTTAAATTCATGTTCATAATGCTGTTAATACAATTGCTACTGTTATAACTATTATTGTTCATGCTTGTACAACTTTGACATTATTATTATTGTTGTTGTTGTTGTTGTTGTTGCTGCTGCTGCTGTTGTTGTTAGTTTTATTGTGATTGTTGTTATTATTACTGGTTAATCTGTATTTTTGATAATTTCTTGGTGATGCAGACATAAGTAGGAATTGTACAGCATGTGTAATGACACTCTGAACCATCACATAAATAACAGCAAGCTAGCTATTGTGAAATACTGTAAAGTGGTGATATGCCCGGAGTTCTAACAGAGGGGATGCTACTTTAGTAAACCAAAATGAGTGCACTTATTATTTGAAAATGGCTAGGTATCCGCAGGACAGCAGCTGGCAGTATAAAGTGGAAAGGAGCCTTGCCAGTGTGACAAGAAGGGCCACTATGAAGAATGAGGCAAGTGCTGGGGACGTCCCTTCGCACAAGCTCTCCTGGGGAGGTCAGCAAGATTCACCACCTCCTCATGTGGGTGTAAGATCTTCCAATTCTAAATTCTAAATTCTAAATTCTAAATCCTCCCTTTCCATTACTGACTTGTTGTTAGTGAAGTTGCATTGTAACTGATCTTGCACTCATTATTAAAATAACTGATGCTTAGAGCTGGGATTCATTCATGTGTAGTTCAAATGGCAAATGATTTTGTCTGGAACCACTGGCAGTTCCCTCGATGAGAAGTTTGATGTGGAATCACAGGCATTTGTGAAGACCAAGGTTATTTGTCAGTCTCTTTTCGAGGACAAAGCTGTAGCAATTGTAGATATCTCAGCAAAGTTCTTATCCATTTATATGAGTCTACAATAGGTTCTAGTGAAAATCCTGGGAGTGGGTTCTCTGAGACTGAAACACTTGCAAACCATAATTGTATTGGGTTCTTTTGGTTTCTATTTTCCATAGTGTATATACTAAGTATTTTATATTAAAAAAATGTATCAGCTATAACCATTTCATTGGAATGAAAATTGGTATTTCCAAATATACACCTCACCTTCCATCTGCCCTCTTTCTCCTACTATTATGTCCCCTTCGTCCTCCACTTTTGCCATGAAATCTTCAGGTTGGATATATCTAGAGCGTTTTCTCTTTGCTTCTAAAATCGCATCTGTTTTCTGACCTACATATTGTCTTTTACCCAATTTATATTTTGTTTGCATTGCTCATCCTCCCTGACTGAGTATCTCGCCCAGTGCAGTCTCCATGCCATATTCTGTCTACCTTTGCCAATTTCTGTCCTTTACCCAGTCTAGATTTCTCACCATACTGTAATGTATCTCTTTCTCACTCTACCTTCCTGCTCCTCACTCCAATCTCTTCCATCTTTGTTATCTGTCTCACACTGCTTTGCCACGCCATCTTAATTCCTCTCTCATATGCTTAGTACACCTTTTCTAACACAACTTGCAAGTCCCCATCTCATTCCCTGTCACTTCTCTCGCCACATCAGTTGTTTTCTCCACCCACATATCTATGTCTCGCTCTTCCTCAAATAAACCTAGCTCTTGGAATGTCAGACACTAGTCTCACTTGACTCTCTCCCCATATCTCCTGTCATCTGATTTTGTCTCATCCACTTATTACATGTTCTTTACCCAAGTTCAAGCCTATCACATTTCCACAAGTCCCTGCACACGCTTGCTTATCAAGTCTCTCTCCCTGTGAATGTTTTGTTGCAGGTGCATAACAAAGACTGTTGCCCACATTTTAGGTATTTTCATGGACTGTGTCAAGCTTAATACAGCCCATATATCAGTAATTACTCTGCATGCCTCATTAAATGCCTGCATTTCTCTGGACCTGTTTCCTATCCCCACATAAATGATTCCTTCTCTCTACTCTACCTTCACTTGCATTTTCTTCTGCTTCTTATGCATGTTATTAATCTCTATATCTCTATTTCTTTCCAACAATATCGCTCTAAAAAGACACACTTCAAGTTGTATCCTGTGCAAATCCCTCACTACAGACTGTCTTTCTATTTGATTAAGTTCATCTGTTGATCACTGTATCTTTTGCAACAATATATTTGTCTTCCGTGGACCACCAGGCTCATAATTGAGCTCTTAATGTTTATGAACTGTACAAGAACATTTTATTAACCTGTTTTTTCAAGCAGGACCACATTTAGGTTTGCAGTCAAAATGGATCCCCATTCAGGTATGCACAATAGAGGCATTTGACATAGATGACTTGTATAATGACAGCTTTCTGCTCTGAATGTTCCATCCAATGGAACCAACTCAAAGCATGGTGAAGCCCCGCAAAGCTTTGCTGCGCAGCTGCCAGCCTCATTGAAATCAATTTCGAGTGACGCAAAGCCCTACAAAGCCTTGCTGCATAGCTGCAGGCTTCACTGGAGCTGACGCAATGTGAAGCAAAGCCCTGCAAAGTTAGGTTATACAGCTCACCGGACCTAGCGCAGAGCGATGCAAAGCTCTGTAAAGCCTCGCCGCACAGACAGCGCACCCAGATTTAAGGTACTTTGTTCAGTGGGCCTAACTGAGTCATTCTAGCCAGCCCACGCAACATCACGGTCAGCCTGGACCTGTGACTTTGTCCCTGTCCTGTGCAACCAGATACCCACAGTTGTGGCTTTATGCTTTTATGCACTATTTCTACTTAAATCTTTAAAATTGCATATCTCCAGTTCTCCTAATTGAATTTTTGCTCTTTTGGTGTCTAATAATTTATTACATTTTGCACTATTCTTCTAAATTGGTGTGGGATTTTTCTTTTGTTGTGATTTCACATTAATACATTTTGAAGTGCTACATAAATACTTTACACTTTGTCTCTAAATTAAGCCTAATTGCTTTGTGCCAAGCAACCAGAGGGTTAAGCACAGATTATTTTGTAGTTTGTTTGTGTCTTCAATCTGACAGAAATTGCAGTTGTTGCTTGAGTAAGGGTCTCACCCCCCTCAACCAGTATCCCAATTTCCAACAAACCTTAATGTGCAAGGATGTGTGTGCTGAAGGGCTTGGCTGTTTGTTTCATCCTGCTGCACTGCCTGTTTGCCTATTGTCCAACTTTAGGTAGCTGTAATGTTTCAATACACATTTTTCCATTATGTGGTTTTTTTGTACAGGTATGTGATGTAAGTGTGCTAGATTTAATTTAACTTTTGCTGGATGGTGGAAATGCAAATTGGAGACCGAATATGAATGAGTCATTGAGATTGCAAATGGCTAATATTGAGCTGGATCAAGAATTGGCTATGAGAAAGAACACAGGAGAGAAGTTTTGAACTAACAGTAAGAAAAGAAGGAGAGCCGCCACGTTTAAAGCCAATTCAGATGATTTCTATAACATTCCGGGTATGGTACAATTGATAAGGAAGACTGCTCTTTCATGTCATGATTAGGTAATGATGTTATCAGTGTATCAGTGATATTTTAAATTATTCCGTTTTTATTTGTGATGTCTTGTGTGTGATTATTAAGAACTCATGGGGTTGTCATTATATGGCATAACTGATAAAAGTAAGTGTTCTTTAGATTTCTGTATATATATATATATATATATATATTTATATTTATATATATATACATACATATAACTATAATTCGCACCTTCGCCATGCACTGCTAATTACCCCACATATTACGTCATATATTACATCACTCCTGACATCTTCTATGACATCATTGATAATATCACTGAAACATTTGCAATGAAATTATTGATGAGAAAACTGTACATGGCGGGCGCGTGAGTTATAATTACGCTAGGCCATGAGTTATAGTTACTTGAGATAACAATTATTGGTGAATTTCAGTAGTTTTGTACATATAGAACACCATTATTCAACTGACATCTTCACCTAACTATAACGTCACTTTAACCTTGGATTTTTTCCAGTGAATACATATATATATATTCACTGAAAAAACCATAGGTTTCAGACACGTTATAGTTAGAAATTAGCATTTAAAAAACCTTTGAAATTCACTGAAAAAACCATAGGTTTTAGGGACAGTTATAGTTAGTTGGACATTGCACTCGTACAAAACCCGTGAAATTCCCCTGTTATAGTTAGTTCAGCTAACTATAACTCGCGCCCCGCAATGCACTGCTGATGACGTCACATATTACATCACTCATGACATGGTCAGTGACATCACTGATGACATCACTGATGACATCTCAAATGACATCACTGATGACATCACTGATGACATCATCCAGTGACTGTGTGTTTCTGTAAAGTTTAAATATGTTTAATATATATAGGGAAAGGCGTATTGAAGAATGAGTGGGTGTATAAGTGTCTGAATGGATGATTTAGTACGTGAGTGACTGACTCTACAAGTGAGTGATTAAACGTATCTTACTGAATGCATGGGTTAGTGACTAAACTGTGTGAATGTCTGTATCCGTCTGTTTGTTGGTGTGTAAGTGGATGCATGGATTTGCGAATAGCTACATGAGTGTCTATATGGGTTATTGATTGATTCTCTGAGTATCTGTATGGCTGCCTGAGTGTTTGTGTGGGTGGGGTGTGTGTGACTCTATACATAGATGTGTGAGTGGGTGATTCACTGAGTGCATGATTTCAAGAGTGCATCTGTGATGGACTGCTTGGGTGGGTGAGTGTGTGTATGGGTGTGTTAGTGAGTGAATGTATATCTCAGTGGTACATGTGCGAGTAACTACATATGTAAAAGGCAGTATATATGTGTGTTAGAGTATTTAAATGGCTATAAGTGAGAGTGTGTTATTGTGAGAGTGGCTGTATGGATGCGTGTGTGCTTGTATCAGTTATTGTATAAGAGCGTAAGAATGTGCTAGTATTTGTATGAGTAAGTGAGCTGGTGTGTGTATAACTGTATAGGTGAGTAAATGGGTGTGTGATTAATTTTTTGCATGACTGACTAGGTGTGTGAGTACCTCTATGGATGAGTGGCGGTGTGTGAGTGTTTATATAGGTGTATGAGTGCATATGATAGTCCTGTACTGAGTGACTGTAAGTATGAGTGACTGTACAGGTGAGTGAGTGGATGTGTGTGTAGACC